>LPNX010523958.1:553586-853650 GCA_001517045.1 Pseudotsuga menziesii
GATGGGAAACTACCAAATGAGAATCCAAACGGACTTCAAGTTGGGTGATGCCACGTGACAAAGCATCCCATAGGAGCTCAATAACAGCCCTATACTTAGCAACATTATTAGAAGCAGAACTAAGACAAGTGCCACCCGCGGCAACAAGCCGTCCTGTGGGAGAATAGATAACCCATGCTGCTGAAGCTAGGTTACAAGTGTGACGACTAGCGCCATCAATGAAACCTACATACATTTTGGAAGACATCTGCAACAACCAGCAGATAATATAAAAAACAAAACTGACAACCTATTGTACATAAAATACATACAATAAAAATACAAGAAAAAGTGCTAAGCCTAAGCATAGTACTTCTTCAGGTAGAGCCCATTTCTAGGCTCAGGCAACTTATTCCCATCATAATCCACTAATTCATATGTGCCTTTACTTAATACCTTTGACACGACATAGGGTCCTAACCACATAGCCTTGAATTTTCCTGCCCCCAGGGGTTCTTTATCTTGGTCCCAAAGCAAGACAAGTTCCCCTTCAGAGAAAACCCTAGGTTTGACCATTTTATCATATTGAGATTTAACCCTATTTTTATGAGCCTGATTGGCAATCAACGCATCTCTACGTTGCTCATCAAGGTGTTCTAGATGTACTAGACGTTCTTCAAGCTTAGTCGTATCAGGTAACACTTGAATGGCTATTTTCAAAGACGGGATTTCGCATTCAATCGGAGTAACTGCTTCCACCCCGTGAATGAGTTGGAAAGGTGAATAACCCGTGGCAGTCTTAATGTTAGTTCTGTAAGCCCAAAGAGCAGGATATAACATGATGTGCCAATTATAACGGGCTTCATCAATTGTCCGTTTAAGGATAGTTTTCAAAGTCTTATTTACAGCCTCAACCTAACCATTTGCTTGCGGATAGTATGGAGAAGATTGTTCTTGTCTAAATTTGAGCATTGTAGTCAGTTCCGTCATCATATTATTTTGAAAATGATTGCCATGGTCAGTGGAAATCACTTTGGGAATACCAAACCGCGCGATAATTTGATTGAAAACAAAGAAAGCTGCTGTTTCCCCGTTGTCTTTGAAAGTAGGCATTGCCTCTTCCCATTTCGTAAAATAGTCAACAGCAACAATGATGTATTTTATGCCCCCTAGCCGAGACTGGGTTGCACATCACGTAATCGATCCCCCATTTCATGAAGGGGCCTACCGAGACAACAGGAAATAACGGGGCAGGATGCGACCGCATTTTTCTGGTGTAAAGCTGACATGGATGACAACGCTTCATGGCTTCCACACAATCCTTGAAGATCGTGGGCCAGAAATATCCAGCACGTAATATCTTCTGGGATGTTTCTAACCCAGATAAATGACCCCCACATGCTCCGCTATGGGAATCATTTAGGACAATCTCCGCTTCCTCATGAGTAAGGCAGCGATGCAAGACGAAATCTACCCCTCATCGATATAATGTATCTCCTATAATGAGGTAGTTCTTGGCATGAAGGCGTAACTTACGTTGTTCCTCCCTAGAGTAAGCGGCAGGATACTTCAAAGTATGGAGATATATAAGAATATCTTCGTACCAAGGATCAGAGGTGGATATCAGAAAGATGTGCTCATCTGGGAATGAGTCATCTTCAACAACTACATTCTCTTCAGTGGGAAATTCTGCTATTAGCTCTGCAAAAACTGAGGACTTTTTAGACTTAGCGGATTGGAAATCCAAGTCAAACTCTTGGAGAATGACTATCCACTTGTTAAATTTCCCCCCAACAATCCGTTGGGATAAAACATATTGGAATGGATTCACATCTGCCACTACTGTTGTGGTCCTCAGTAAAATGTAGTGGCACAACCTCTGCACAGCATAAACAGCTGCTAAGGCTAACTTCTCGATGTGGGAGTATCTAAGCTCAGGTCTGGCCAAAGCACGACTAAGATAATAAACGACATGCTCAACAAGCTTATCGTCCTCCTGAACTAGCACTACCCTAATGTTCGACTCCGACGCGGCCAGATATAATATAAAATCCCTAGAATAATCTGGTGGACGTAATAAAGGAGCCGACAGCAAAGATTTTTTCAATGCCTCGAACGCAAGTTGTGCGGTTTCATCCCATACGAATGGGGTGTCCTGCTTGAGCAAGCGCATGAAACCTTTAGTGATCTTAGCATAATTAACGATAAAATGTCGAAGAAAGTTAGACTTTCCTTGCAGGCTTTGAAGTTGCCTGAGAGAACGAGGAGGAGGCAGATTTACAATGGCCTCAACTTTTAATGGATCCACCTGGATGCCCCTACTAGAAACAATGAATCCGAGTAATCTCCCTGACTCGATGCAGAATACACACTTGTGGGGATTCAAGCGAATTTTATAATATTTGCATCGTTCAAAAATTAACTGTAAATGATCTGGATGTTGGATCCTCTTGTGAGAATGTGTAGGCTAATCATCAAGGTATGGTTCGACAATGGCTTTTATATCATGAAAAGAAAAGTTCATAGCCTGTTGAAAGGTAGCCCCAACATTTTTCAATCCAAAGGGAATTTTTCTATACGTGAATGTACCCCAAGGACAAATGAAAGCAGTTTTATGCTGGTCTTCCGGTTTGATTTGGATTTGATTGTAGCCGGAGAAACCATCCATAAACGAAAACACCTCACTCCCCGCACATGCATATATGATCTGGTCAATAAATGGTGTGGGGTAATTTTCCTTAGGACAGGCCTTATTGAGGTCTCTAAAGTCTGTACAAACGCGAATAGTCCCGTGCTTTTTATCAACAGGAACAGGGTTGGATACCCATTCAGTCAAAGCTATGGGATATATAAAACCAGCTTTCAACAGCTTTTCAACTTCTGCCTTCACAGCCGCCGCTTTATGTGGGTTCACGGGTCTTAATTTCTGTCGAACCGGCTTGGCATTAGGATAGGTTCGGATTTCATGTTGAACAATAGATGGATCAATGCCTGGCATCTCCTCATATGACCAGGAAAAGATATCGTGGAATTCCTTGAAAAGGGCAGTGTAGATGGCAATCTCCTCCGGAGAGCAGTTTGCACCTATATAGATATTTTCCACGACATCAGGGTTCACAGAGATGTTGATGGGTATAGTGGTGGAAATGTTTTCCATATTCCCCTCAGTAAACACCCCTTCCCTAGGCAAAGGGTTGATAGGTACCTCAACATCTTCTGACAGTCTCACTTTAAACTCTTGGTTTTCTATCTTGCTTAGATCTGGAAGAAAATAGGATTGATAATGAAGATCCTAACAAATATTATCACGTCCACTCATGGCTTCCAGAATAGCTTCATCGAAAGGTAAAACTGTATCTAAGCAATCTATGGAATGTAAAGAGTTTTCTGCCCATGCGGGCAAATAGACTTCTTCCAGATCATCTGAGACTGATAGAGGATCTGGAATGGGATCAACAGTGGCTTCAATGATGGCTTGATAAGCTACCTCCACTACCGATAAGGGCACTTCTGGTTCATGGGGAGTTGGGAGGACCCAAGGATCAGTCCTATTGACAACCGTAGCGATGGACTTCCCCATAGTAGTAGAACCAATGTAATTCACTCGGGATGGAAGGTCAAATGTGCCCATCAATGATGCGTACATTCCAGCCCCCAAGCTCTGTGTAGTAGGTTTGTCCTGATCAACCAATGGCACAGTGGATTCCTTAGAATCTAAACGGCCTTTTCGGGTAAAATCAAGTTGGTCAACAGTAACCAAATTTCCCTCATGTGGAAAAACCATGACACGAAGAACATCCGATGCAACAGTAGACATTGCATAAGTCCAATTCCTTCCCAGAAGCAAATTGTAGTCCAAAGGAGCATCAATCACTTCAAATTCAACAGACACTGCTTTGCCTGCTAAATTAATCTCAAAAGCTGGCAGGATACCATGAGGATGGAAGGATCTTCCATCAAAAGCAGTAAGTAAAGTGTTTGATGGGACCAGCTTTGGGGATCCAAGAGCTTTCCAGCAGGCCAGGTACATAACGCATGTAGAGGCTCCCTCATCAACAACTGCCCTTCCAATGGTCTTACCACCATGGATGACATCTATTGATAGGGCTACATGGTAAGGCAGGCGAATTTTGACATCAGATAGATTAAATTTCACCATGAGACTCGAAGAATCCATGCTACCTAAAGCTTCTAAGAGAGCATCCCGCTGGGCAGGACAACTCTGTAACACCTCTAAAGCTGACATTGCATAAGGGGTTTGAGCTAAGTCTTCAACCACGGAGTAGTTTGAAGCAGCCCTAGCGTTAGCGTTATGCAAAGTCTTCTTGAAATCACCTTTCGGTATCTTCGGCATAGTTTCGACAGGTTTCTCAATTGTGAGAGGGTTGGAAGGTTCACCTACATCTTTACCCTTCTCAAGAGTCTCGTTCTCATAATTTTTGTTCCTGGCTTGCAACAAAGTCGAAGATCGAACCATGTTGATATAATTAGGGTCAGGGGAAGCTTGAGTGCCCCCTGCTACATTAGAAGCTGAAGCAGAGTTCTGTCCTTGGGGAAAAGGATCCTTCAGGACAGCCGGTTGTTGAGCTTTGAGCAGCTTCTGGGCTTGATCCATAAGGGGAGAAAGGTGAGTAAGGTGGTGCTCTTGGCACAACTTACAAGGGAAATTAACCTTCTTCTTTTCTTTTTTTCCCCCATTAGCATTGTTTGCGGGCTTTGGCTTGTTTTGGTTTCCCTCTCCCTTCTTACCTTTCTTTTTCTTCCCGCCGGGCTGCTGATTGCCCTTCTGAGAGGTTTGTGCAAAAACATTTGCATTTTGGGGAGAGGGGGAAGCCTTTGCTGCCTCCACCGTAGACTGTTTGACAGACAACTGGTGAATTTGCTTAGTTAAAGACTCTACAGTGGGAGAGTTGACAGACCCAACCACACCATCGGCATGGGGTCCAGGCTTAGTCTTCTCAGCTTCGTGCGAAGGCCTCGGTGCCTCAGGGATGATCTCATATAAGATCCCAGACTGTGAGTAAATCAAGTCTAACTGTTGGGACCTGAGTATGGCTTCTTCTTCACTCGTTACTCCTGATGTGGAAACGTCCTTAGATATGTATGGCAATAGTGATTTAAGGAACCATTCTAATAGAAACTCAGGAGGAATGGTGGCTTTGATAAGGATCTTTCGCCTCCTCCACTCTTGGATATGATCTGAGATGTGGGTAGCCTTGTTTTTTCTAAAAGTAGACAACAAGTCCGTTCTGAAATCGTATCGAACCAGAAGCTGAAAGTGGCTAAGGAAAGTACTAGCCAAATCCCAGAAACTACTAAAGGTAGCAGAAGGCAATTCAATATACCATTTGGCCGTCATACCTATCAAGGTCCTTTGGAATAGCCTCAATCTAATTGAATCCTCATTCAACGAATTGGAAGAACACCATAAGTGAAAAGTGGTGGCATGTGCCCCAGGATCTTCACCAGTTTTACCTTCGAACTTAGGGATATCCGAGGGCAACTTGGTGGGAACAGGTGGCCACAAGGGGTCATGCCTCACCGGGTCATTCATCAATTTTGACAAGTCTGGCAAGTTTAAAGTTGCCAGAAAAGGAATTTTGGGCCTAACCGGGGCACTAGATATGACAACTTGGGGATTAGAGGGACCTGCCCCCGAATGCCCATGGGTAAAAGTGGGGTTGCCCCCAGCCACCGGTTGTGAAGTGGGAAGGTTTCTTTGAAACGGATTCCATCCGTAAGCCACATGATTGTGGGTGAGAGGTGCACTATAAGTGGTTCGGGCCGTCCCCATAGAAGCAGGGGTCTGAAAGACTGGAGCCAGTATCCCTCCGCTAAATAGCAAAAAGGGAGAGCTCGTGTAAGAGACCGAAATAGGGGTTTGGAAACTTTTCCCATAAGAGGTGTTGCTCCCAAACTACACTCCTACATATGAAGGAGATGGAACTACGTATGGATTGGATGGGGGAATGTGCCCCCCATTCCAAGTAAATCCTTGAACATAAGCCGAGGATCCTACCGGACTACTCTGGGTAGTGTAAGGAAAGGAGGAAGGAATGGTAGGTATACTGGGGATCCCAGCAACCATGTCACCATAAGTACCTCCTATGTTGGAGTGAACCAATGGTTGGACCACCCGGCTCGCTGGAGTCAAAGGTGTAGAAGGAAAACTAGATCTAGGGGCACTTACCGGGGGAGGTATTACCCTTTCAACCGGAAGGGTTGAGGTGAACACAAAAGGAATTTTTTCTGCAGAAGACATGAATCTACCCACAGGGACACCTAGCACTGGTGAATCAAAAGGTCTAACCTGGATGATCACAGGATCGTTTAAATCAGTCAAGGGGGAGTTAAAATTTCTTGCAAACTCATCAGTCTGCAATTCTTCTATCTCAACTGTGTCAAGATAGAAATGGTTAGCAATGAGTTCTGGTTCACCAAGAACTTCACTTATTCCTACAGGTTCAAATGAACCCTCTGTGTCTAATCTCCGCCTTTGAGGTAAAGGTGGAGGCTCCAATGCAGTGATAGGAGGAAGGTTTCTCAACCTTCTTGACCTTCTAACAGGTTGGTCCTCCAGAATTAAAAATTTAACAAATTACACCCTAAGGCCAACTAAACACAGGAAAAACCAGAGAGCATACACTAAAAATTCCTAAAGTCTCAAGCAATCAAACCAGGGTAAAAGATATACTTTCCCGAGGAAAGCTGATGAACGATTACTTGGCGTCCTTGAAGTGGTTCTTAGGCACAAGCGGAGGAATCACCCACCGCCCTCCTACACTTTCAACAAGGGTTACCTTCCAAGCCCGTTCAAGGTGAACCAGAAATAACCTTCCGGTTTACCTAGGTATGAACCCTAAAAATACAAGAGACTAAAGGCTACCTTGGCAATATCAACAGTCTGGGGGGACAATCCTCAGCCGAACTCGTATGCATGGGCAGGGTAGCTGAGCCCGAAACTCTGTCTAGGACAGAATCCCCAGATGCGTAAAAGTCCTGGGTTACGATTTGACAAGGATTCTGAGGGTTATCTCCTCTGTCCAAGCCTCCACGCGGCCTAGTGCTTAACTCCCGTTTGAGAGGAGATTCCCAGATACAGTGATAAAGTCAAGGATTTACCTAAAGAAAGGTCCACTACGTCTGAGTTTATAACTTGTGGGAAGTTTAAACTCCCTAGCCCACAAGTCTAGCCTAAGCTAGTAGGTGAAAGGCCCCTAGAAAACAAAACTTACTAGTAAATTTTAATTTATGCGTTCATTTTAAAGGGTTGTTCTTTACTCAAGAGGTAACAAAATGATATACTATATGGTGTTTTGACTCAAACAAGAAATAAATGAAAGTAAAGGTGTATTCAAAGCAAACTACTACTATAAAATAAAATTCTTTTCATTTTCTTGCAAATATGTATTGATGAATTAAATGCAACAATAAGAGAAACTAAGCCTATATTTTTGTATATTTTGAGATTATATTTTTAAAATGAAACAAACACTACTTATGCAAAATCACAATGCAAAAGGTTAACTATGTTTTCTTTTCACGTTTAAAAATGCTCAAAAATCTACTATGCATCTACGATGCACTCTACTTGAGTAAAATTGAAACTTATAAACTCTAAAAAAGCAACAATCTAAAGCAAACAGGCTGACAAAACCAACAGAACACCAAGAAGAGGAAGGCTAGGAACTCTGGCTTGGGTGCAAACAATGATAAGAATCACTGCATACTTACAAAGGCAAGTGACAACTAGCCACTGTTAGAAGACAGACTGGAAAAAACAGGGCCCAAGACCCTGATCACTGATCTGGACTAAGACACTTTAACCCACAACCCAAATAGGCCAAAATACTTCAGGATGCAAACAATAAATAAATCAAGCACAAAAGACTCAAGGGCTTTCAAGAAGCACGAAGTGTGATCACCTGAGGCATTCAAACAAACTCTACAGCATTCTTAAACTCTACAGTGTCAGTGCCATAAACTAGCTTGAATGGAGAAGTCCCTATGGATCTTTTGCCTGTTACCCTATCATCCCATAAGGAAAACTTAAGCTTTGAATCCCAGCTTTTTTGATTTTTCTCTAGCAGTTTCCTGATGATTCTGACTAAGCTTTTGTTGGATGATTCAGCCAGACCATTTCCTTGGGGATAATAGGATGTGGAGTGTTGTACAGGATTATGCACCTAATAACCATAGGTCTGGGGTTACCAACATACTCAATCACTTGCAGACAATTGACTTCTAAAGTACAGAATAAGAAATAGGAGGGTTAGAAGGACTTACTTGTTAAACGAAGGTCGATCCTTGCTATCCTCTTCCTCTCTGTTCCACTTCCAAAGTCTTCAAGATTGCTCCTCTTTCGCCTGTCAAGAAACACTCTTCCAGATACAAGATGATTCATGTACATATAGGCAGGTTAGATAAAACACATATCATACTGAAATATAAACATTTATCAACATGAAACACATATGGAAGAAGTAATCTCTTAATTATCAATAATGGAAAGAGTTTAAGGTTACAACCAAATGTCTAAGACAAGGACTCCTCTGCAACCAAAGGATTCTGAGTTTCACTGCTCCAAAGGTGTCTGTAGACAATCCACCAGGATTAACTTTGCTCTCCAAGTGTATATATCAAGACCCTCCCCAAGGCCTGTATTTATATGGGTGAAATAAGGTAGTTCTCGAAGGTTGGGGAAGTTGTAGCAGTTAAGGAAATTAAGTTAAATGGATTAACTAATCTCCCATTAGCGCATGTTTTTATGTTTTCATGTTAAGATACACATTCGTGGGTGTGTAGTAGAGAAACCCATGAATGATTCGTGACTAAGCATAAGGGAAACCCGCGAATACAAGGATTCGCGACTTGCATCAACCGAGACTCACGAATGACTCACGAGTTGTATAGAAGAATAGTCGCGAATACATATCAACATGGTAAAATAGAAAAATAACCAGCTGGGTATATAGGGAATGTACTTCATCATAAGCCAAGCTATAGTTTTGAAGGCAAACCTCTATCCATAAGTGTCCTTTTGTGTGCCAACCTGAGGGATGTCAGCACTCGGACGGAGAGGTGCCATTCAGGTGTATAACATGGAGTGCATCAGTTGAATACCCATTGATTCACACATTTTAACTAATGCCCCAGCCTTGAAAGTTGGTGCATTATCAGTTACTAAACTCAATGGGAAGCCAAACATGCTAAAGATATTCTCATATAAACATCTCATGATGACTTGATGAGTGGCATTCCTGGTGGGTACTGCTTCTATCCATTTGGTAAAGTAGTCAGTGGCTACTAAGATCCATTTATGCTTTCCACTGGAATATGGATTTATCTCACCTATGAAATCCAGACCCCATTGCTGGAAAGGTGCATTCACCACAATAGGCCTAAGGGGTAAGGACTTGAGCTGCTGCTTCCCTATAAATATTTGGCATTGGTCATAGGCCCTTACAAAAGTGCATACATCTGCAAAGAGGACTGGCCAGTAGTACCCTGCTCTTAAGATCTTGTGGGATGTGGTTTTCCAGTAGTGGTGGACCCCACTTGTGCTGGAATGAAAATGATGCATGACCTGCTTTGGTTCTTCTTTATCTAGGCACCTTAGCAAAAATCCAGACTGATCTCTCCAGTACAATAGTTTTTAAATTATGCAAAACTTAACAGATTTCAACTTAAGAGCTCGTGCTTGGTTAGGAGTGAGATCAGGAGAAAATTCTAATTTTCACAAAAATTAAATGATACTTGAGTACCACTCACATGAAGATATGTTCTCAGCTACTGATGGAATGTCATTTTGATCTTGATTTACTTCTATTTTTGTTGCTACCACAGTCTGCACCTTTGTTGATTTGACACATAAAATTTATTCCCATCAGTTCACAGTTTTCTTTGGCCATGAGTTTGGCTAGACCTAGTCCCTTTACCAGCTTGGTGGGATTCACATCTATATCAAACTCAATGAGTTTGGAAATCCACTTAGCCCTCTTCCCTTCAATGTCCGGCTGAGTCAAAACATCCTTCACAGCAACTGAAGGGACATATGCAATGACCTTGGCATGGAGAATGTAGATTCTGAAAGTTTTCAAAGATTTTATGAGAGCATAAGCCTGCTTCTCAATTGGGTCATACATCAGCTCAGCATCTCTCAGGGTTCTGCTTAAGAATGCAATTGGATGATCAAGACCCTCATCATTATTTTGTAATAGTACAACTGCCACTGTGTCATAAGATGCAAAGGAGAAAGTGTAAAAACCCTTGGTGTAGTCGGGACTAATCAAGGTTGGGGTCTCCATGATAGATTTCTTAATGTCTTCGAAAGAGTTTCTTGCCTGGTCAGTCCACTTTATTTCTACATCCCTTTTTAGCATGACTGTTATGTGCTTTACCGGCTTAGAGAAATTAGGAATGAACATCCTGACAAAGTTTATCTTGCCTAAAAAGGACTGAATGTCTCTTTTTGACCTTGGTATTGAAATTTTTTGGATTGCTTCCACCCTTACCGGATCGATCTTTACACCTTCAGCTGAGACTATGTGGCCTAGGAGATTTCCTTCATTGAGTGCAAACTAGGACTTCTTCGGGTTTAGTGACATTCCATACCTTCTGCACTTCAGAAATACCTTCCTTAAATGCTGTAAGTGGTCATGATAGCTGTGAGAGTAAACTATTAGGTCATCCAAATATATCAGCACAAACTTATCTTTTAGCCCTACAAAATCTAGGTCCATAGCTCTCTGAAAAGTATCCCCAACATTCATTATCCCAAATGGCATTTTAGCATACATGAAGGTGCCCCAGGGGGTGGTAAAGGCAGTCTTCACTTGGTCATCCGGGTGCACAACAACTTGGTTGTATCTAGAGAAGCCATCGAGGAAGGACATAACCCTAGCCCTCGAGACTTTCTGCAGCAGGTGTTCCATCTTGGGAAGTGGATAGTTGTCTTTCTTGGAACACTTGTTCAGGTTTCTAAAATCCACACACAACCTGATTTCTCCATTTTTCTTTCTTACCACTACTAGGTTTGCAATCCACTTGGAATACCTGAGGGGAATTATGATCTTGGCTTTGAGGAGCTTGTGGATCTCTTTTTCAATCACTGGTAATAGAAGAGGGCTGATGGGTCTCAGCTTCTGTTTGAAATGAATGGTGTCCTTCTCCAAAGGAATCCTATGCTGGATGATGTCGGTGTCATATGTTTTAGGTCACTATACTCCCATGCAAAGACATCAGCAAACTCTTTTATCAAGCTACAAAATTCATACTTCTGATCAACAGTCAACCCAGTGGATAGATTTATCAATTTTGGATGGCTTTGGCTGCCTATGTTTTTCTCTTGGATAGCAGGATCTAGCTCCATTTTGGTAGGCTTTAAAGGGATATCATTGTGGTCAAATAGTTCTTCCAATGGTACTAGACCTCGAGGTATGTAGTTGCTGGGCAATTGGGAAATGTTCTGATTAGCCACTTTATATTTTAACTTGAGCTGTTTGGATTCCTCCATGGTTAGGTTTTCCTGGTCTATGTGTATGTCAGAGAATTCATCTATTAACTGAAGGAATTTACTAAGCTCATCATCATTCTCAAACACCCTCCTGAATTTTACATTATCTGGCAGAGAGGGTCTGTACTTGACATGAACATCATAGCTGAGCTTAGGGGGTAAAGGAGGAACAAATAGACTTGTAGAGACAGCTAGGGAATCGACTAGGTGATTCAAAGCCCTAGGAATATATGATAGTTCAAAAAACATAAATGAGTCTCTGAGTTTCCATACCTCATCCCTGTAGGCCTTCAGTCTGATATTTTTTGTTTGAAAAGTGTTGTTGATATGCTGTATGATGAGGTCTGCATCTCCAAAAATATTTATGCACATGATCCCCATCTCCTTAGCATCTTTAACTCCTAGCAGCAAGGATTCATATTCCGCTATGTTGTTAATGGTTTTAAAATCAAGCTTATAAGACAGGTGGATGTTTTCCTTAGATGGGGAGATCAATACTACACCTGCACCTGTTGAGCTTTGAGTGCTAGCACCATCAAAATACATGGTCCAGATTGCTATGGTTACTTCTTTGGGTTGCTGATAGGTGGGCTGAGTGAGCTGGACTGATGTTTGCTAAGAATCATCTATTTGCAAAATGCATGACCCAAAATCAGTGTCAACTGCATAGATGGGGTGATTCACTAAGTTGCTTTCCTTGCTTATAATGTATGCCAACTAATTTTCCCTATACAGCCTCTTAGTCTCCCCTCCAAACATGGGAATAGTGGCATATGTGAGATCCATCTGAAGGGTTCCACCTAGTCTTTTGCTCCATGACCGAGATAGCAAGAGGCCAAATTTTGGAGGGATATCAACCACTACAATGTCCATCATGATGCTTTTTGAAGGTAGCTAAGTTAGGTTCATAGCAAGGTATTTGATGAGGCCCAAGAACTTGAACCTCCTGGAGTCAAAGGAGAATAAATCATGGTAGGGCTTGGTGATGCTGAGGCCAAGCTCATCCATCACAGCTTTTGGCATTAGGTTATGAGAGGCTCCTGAATCCAGTAGGTAGTTATGGAGGATTTTATCATGTATATTCAAGGATATGTAGAATGGTTGGCATGAGTCCTTTAGGTCTTCGATCATGGGGCCTAGGGTTACAAAAGGATTGTCATCTTGCATGTTCACAAAGTCAGTGTCAATGTGCACCTTGGGCTGAAGGGAATTCAAAATGGAGGTTTTGAAAGCATCATTCTTCATTAGCTCAATTAAAGGGAAAGGGATTTTCAATTTTTGAATTTCAAACTCAAGGTTGAAATAATAATGCAGCCTATCTGGAAACCTTACCTCATGAGTTGTAGGTTTGAGTTGGACTTGATCAGGTGTGGCTGAAGGTGTTGGTTTCTGCAATGCTTTGGATGGGACAATGACCTTCTTTGGTAAAACAACAACCTTCCTAGCTGGTGCAGCAGGCTTCTTGATAGGTACAACGTTCTTCTTAAGGGGAGAAACCAACCTAGACCTCATTTTGTAACCTCTTTGATAGACAGCCTCTTCAGTGATCTGCTCATCAATCAGGGCTTCCTCATATTCTGCCTGTGTTAGAAAAGAACAGTCCACCTCATCCTCCATGCAGTAGATATTGTCTTCAGCTTCTCCTTCTTCTTCAATGAATTCTGGCTCTTCTTCTAATACAACATTTTGAAATGGAGTTCTTATCCTTTGGTATTCCCCTTGATTCCTCTCCCTTCTGAGAATCTAAACTGGGGGGTTTCCTCTTCTATAAGGAACAAAATTTGGGTTTCGAGGAGCAAAGTCACTTGGCCCTTTACCCCTCACCGGTAGACGTCCTTGGTCCTTCAATTTAGACATTTCAGCAGTAAGGTTATCTAAAAGTTTGGTCATTTTTTCAATCTTATTCTCTAATGTAGAAGCCTTACCAGAGTCTGTTGGCTATTTTTTCCTGTCTATCTTCCCTTTGACCTTCTGAGATGCCAGAATGTTTGATTCTACCTCCAGGGAAGCATCCTGCATGAGTGATAAGGAGGCAGACCTCCTTTCTCTGAGAAGTAGGCAGAAGTTAGAGTCAAAGGAATTTGCGTAAGTTATCCTAGCTAAGGTATCGATGGGCTTAATTTCAGTGGGGATCTTGCTATACATATTGTTGAATCTCTTGGTAAAGTTGGAGACAGACTCCCCATTTTATCTTTTCAGGTTGCTGAATTCTGTGATATAGTAGAGGTGGTCTCTCCTTTCTCCCCAATGCTTTAGGAAAATGTCATCTAGGGCCTATATGCCTGCCACTGATCCAACAGGCAGTTCCTTAAACCACTTCCTATCCTGGCCATCTAGGCTTTGCACAAAAACCCTAGTCCATACATCTTCTTGTTCTATGTTAATATTTTCAGCATAGCTATAAAATGACTCTAGATGTTTTTCAGCGGTGAAATTCCCTTCCTCTGTAAACTTAGGAATATACTTGAGATAATCCCCAATAGGCATTGCTATGAGGGGATTTGGCAAAATTAGGGGTGCATACCTAGCTACTAGGATCCTTTCCATCTTGGTTACTTGAGGGGCAGCCATATTGGAAATGGGAATGGACAAGGTTGAGGAAGGCAGCACTGGTGGAGATACTTGCTGAGAAGGTGGTGGTATACTTATCCTAGTGGAGTCACCAGGGATTGGATCTTCACAAGCAATAGTGCTTAAAGATGCCCAAACCCTATATTTTTCTGATGTATCTAAAAATTACTGGGAATTAATAATTTCAGCAGAAGAAATAATAAGAAAGATTTCTTGAAATACTTGATGTAGCTTTTTGTGTAGCACTACTGGTCTGTCTTAGTAAAGCCCTAGATCTTCTCAAAATTTCTTTTGGATCTGAAACTAGTGTTGCTGGTGGCCCCTTTGGGTTTTCTCTAGTACTTGGTCTTCTTGAAGCCACCTTGTATCAATGGAGTTTCCAGATAGATGATTACAACCATAACAATGTCCAGGGTTTGTCTATCATAAAAGCATGGATCTATGTCATCTCCCAGGGAAGTTGAGCTTCGATCTCCTCTCCCCGACAATGGTGCCAATTGGTTATCACTCCAGGAAACTCCTCTAGGTTGTAGCTCGAGGATTCCTGGTAACTTACACTTTTTTTAGGGTTTTTGGATATGGATCAAGTCAGGCGACCTATATAACCTTCCACTCTCAAGACATGCATGAAGCTCACTCAATTACAAGGCTTTTAGTTACAATTGCTCAGAAGTTTGACAATAAGGTGCAGGGATGGAGAACTCACCAGGCTGGCAGACTTACATACAAAACACATGTATATAAATGGCTAAATCATGATGTACTTATAAATTAAATTTCACTAACAAACCAATGGGATGATAGCTATCAGCTTTTCAATCAATCTGAAAATGACCTAAATACACATTCAGGCATAAGTACAGTAAAGAAGGAGACGATGGCTGAACAGATCACAACAAAAGAGCTTATATCATGAATAAATAAAATGAGAAGCATGAAAGCATTATAGGCTTATAAATCCTTGAAGTTGAACCTTTATTATCAAATCGATCTCAGGCTTTATAGCCTTTTTACAAAAGTCTAGATCCTGAAAATTCGATCTGTTTTCACAAAAATAATTGAAAGTGATAGTTTCTTCAAATTAGGGTTTCAAAACCTACCTAACTATTTGTCTAATTGTGATGAAGATTTAGTTCATTGATTGAACCTTAAATAACTGAAGTAGTTGCTAAACATTACTGCTGTTGGTCCACTATAAATTAGCCTCCAAAAGCTAGTGTTTCGGCGGTTAACTAACGTGATCTTTCTTGCTTAATCCACCAGAATTTTCTACCCCGTCGCCGTGGTTGCCGATTGAAAGCTCTAACCTAAATGATTGGAACCTCAAACCTGAATGTGGCTGCAGTGTCAGTGATTCAAACCACTACCATCATCGATGATCGAAATCTCTAACCTGAACGATCGAAACCTTAAACTTGAATGTGGCCATAGTGTGGACGATTCAAACCACTACTGTCATGATGATTAAGCATCGGTGATTGGAAGCTCTAACCACTAATGCATCGGCAATCGACACCTCAAACCACTAAAACATTGAAACCTCAAAACTGAACACTGCCGTAGTGTTGGTGTTTCAAACCACTATCGTCGTGACGATTAAGCATCGACGATCAGAAGCTCTAACTACTAATGCGTCGGTGATCGAGACCTCAAAGCACCAATGCGTCGACGATCGAAACCTAAAAACTAAATGCGTCGGTGCTTTAAACCACTAACTTGTGAACAATCAAAAGTTCTAGGCACCGAGGATCAGAAATTTAAAGCTGAGCGTTGTCGCAGTGTTGGCAGTTCAAATCACTAACATCGCGATGGTTAAGCATCGGAGGTTGGGAGGACTAACCACCAACCCATCAGAACTTTAAACCTAAGCGCTGCTGTAGTGTCGACGATTCAAACCACTAACTTCTAAGCATCGATGATCGGAACCTCAAACCAATGAACGCGTCGACGCTTTAAACCACTAACTTGTCGGCGATCAGAACCCCAAAACTAAACGTGTCGACGCTTCAAACCGCAAGATTCTTTGTAGTGTCGGTGGTATAGAGGACTAAACCTCTGAAACGCCGTCGTCGAAGAGGACTAAACCTCCAACCTACTGTCAAAAAATTTCTTTCGGTGGTTAGTGTATATGTTGCACTCCTTTCTAATCTGCCGAAGACGACCCTTTTCAGTGGCTAATGAGATGTTTTGAGCCTCACCTAAGCCACCGAAAGCTACAACTTGTGAAGTTTTTACCCAAATAAAAAAACAGAGGCTTTCAAACTGTCAGTGATATTCACATCCTTCGTTGCATGAGTTAAATTCTTCATACTATCAAAATAAATTATTTTGGGAGATAACACATCGTTAGAACCTTCTTTAATAGGAAGTCACAAGTGAAAAATAGTGACTCTCATCCTGAAGTCTGTCAAATCTTGAAATGCGTGATATTTTTTCTCATTTCTCACATTATTTCAGCAATGAAATCTCCCCAAAAATAGGCCACAATAATGTCTATGTGGATCTTTGCTAATTCAAGTAAAGGCAAAAGCATGCCATGACCAACTATCACGTCTGCACCGTAGATGGCAATATTTTTAGTGTAAATTATGTTCAAGACTTCTCAAAGTTGTCCACTTACAAACTCTTGAACAAGAAAATATATTGAAGCCAACTATCCAGAACTGGACCTACTGCAAATTCTTGGTCAATAAGGGAGAAATGACTGCTGCCATGAAATCAATTGCAAGAAAGCAAAGAATTTGAAGTTTTTATTGGAGTTATTTTTTCTTGAACTGGGGTAAATCTTTATCGTTGTTCATTCCTAAGTCTGCCAGGGTCTCCCATTACTGGGTTAGTATTCCCCTTTCATTGAAAATACAGCCCGTGCATTGAAATAAATTGGCATCGGGCAGTAGGAGGCCTATGGGTAACCTGACAAGTATTAAGTATACAAAACATAAAAGGATGTGAACTTGTGGCTCATGGGTCAGAAATTAAATATTTTGAAGGAGCAACGCATAGGAATAACAATCAGTGGGCCCATCCTGAGTTAGGTAATCCACCCATCCTGAGTTAGGTAATCCATTTAATATTTGGTTAAAGAGAAAAATCATTTGTTCAAGACTGGGAGAACCAACCTCCTCTAACTTGATATTTTTAAGAACTTTAAACTTAATGAATAGAACTATCTATGAAACTCAAGCCTTGAACTGAAGTCCGATTGCAATTATCAATGAGACTCCTACAACTACAGTATTGTTGGAAGCATGCCTTATTATTATCAACTTATTCTTTATCTTGTTAATTGATGTACGACGTGACAGAGCAAAAGAAGACCGTCAAGAAATAGTTTCTATAATAATTTGAGCGATCTTATTTTGATGTTATACTTGAGTAACCAACACTCCTTTGTGGCTCAACTTTGGCTTTAGAACAAGCTCATAGAAATATTTTGTGTACAATTGATAGCAAGGACCTCCTTCCATAGGATCTCCAAGTTCTCCTATTATGGTGTCGAACTGTTCATCTCTGTTCTCGAGTTCAGGCCTATGTCTAAGAATTTTGATTAAAGCTTTAAACTTTAGCAGGAACCTAAGAAGTATAAAGTATAGTTTGAGAAAATGAAACATTAAAAATTCATTACCTAACATAATTATTGATAATGATTTCAAGGCGAGAACTGCAGAATGCTTCTATGTTCACAAGAAGGTATTTGGGGAAAAAATCAACAACATCTTGGAAGCAACATTTGATTTAAGTCCAGGAAAATTCAAAATAAAATCAATAAAACCATAAATTAAGGGAGACACGCGGTTATACCTTATCGATGTCACACATCACCGCTTTCTTGATGTTCTTGTGTCATAATATCTTCCGAGTTGTGGAGCCTTCACCACCTCCCATGATGAAAACGCTTTTGAGGTTGAAATCACACCTCATGACTACAAATTAGAATCATGAGAACCAAGTCTTTGCTGACATTTCCTCTTAATATATTGGGTTAGTAAGTTTAGAATTATAACACTACTTTATTAAAAAGTTAAGGATAATATATTATTAAAATCTTTAGGATTAATATATTAAAGTTAGGGTTAATATTTTAGTGTTGGTATCTTAGCTAGAAAGTTAGTGTTAATATTTACATTGATCAGAGGGTAATGGTAAAGGAATGGGTCTCCATTTGATTGAAGCATGATGCGAGGGTATCCATCTGAAAAAGAAGGCTAGGTCTCCATCAAACCTAAATACATATATTTTTGGAGTGCTTATATGATACCACAATTGAAAACCTAGTATGTAGAATATTGTAGATGAGGAAAGCCACACCTTTAGGCCCACAATTTCCATCATACCTTTGAGTCTCTTGGTTTAGTGTTGCAGTATAGTTATAACTTGCAATGTATGGAAGTGCGTTCTCATGGCCCTTAGATGAGAGGGAATTAGGACATGTAAGATACACTTGTGATAATAGATGTGCAATATGTTACTCAAGATAATGGATTCTTGGTCGTGATGACATTTATTGATATGACTAAGAGAGACTTAGGCATGCTGGAGTTTATTGATTACAACCAATACACAAATATGGAATATTCCATGGTATATCTTGGATGCAGGGAATGTTTGTTTCTTCTATATAGTGGGAAGTCACTTTCCAATAAGCGCTTGCTTGATGTGTTGATGAGATGTAATGTTCTCTTAACTGCAAAAAAAAGAAAGCAAAATTCAATCCCAGGGATGTTAGTCAAGACCTCAATTTCCTTGTCAAAGGTCCTATAGAGTCATTTAGGGACTTAGTTTCAAGTTCAGAATATACCGCTCGAGCTGTAGGGGCTCTCCTCTCTTATGAAAATTTGCTTGCAAATTATAACAATTATGGGATATTTACCATACAATGATATAACTTGGAAATATACATGCAGCTGGATGCTGCAACACTACAAGCATTAAATGTTCTTGAAAGTAAGATAGATGCGAACAAAAATTCTATCTTGTTTGGTCTTATTAAAAGGACTTGTACTACTGGCATGGGAAAGAGGTTATTGAATAGGTGGCTCAAACCGACGTCGTTAGATGTAGATGGTATCAAGCGTAGGTCGGATTTGGTGTCTACATTTGTTGAGGACACAACATTACGTGAATATTTAAGACAACATCTGAAAATAATTACATATATTGAGTGACTTGTGCAGAAACTAGAGAAGAGGAATGGTAATATACAAGATATTGTAAAGTTGTATCACATAGGGATCTTTTATTTTTTTAATTTATCCATTTTTAATTTTTTAATTTATCACAAAGTGACCATTTCCTTGAAAATGACCAGGTAATAAGTAACATGTTCTTTTTCCACTCCCAAAATCGGGATTTGTACCTATTTCCCCTCTCCTCTCTTTCGTAATAGTCCTCCACCTGCACCTAACTAGACCTTTTAGATTCATAGTACATCTATGTTGTTTATAAAAATAGAGACATTTTATGCAACTAGTCTTCATTGCGTGCCTCAATTTGTTAATATGAAGTAATCATAAACTCTTTATTTGTTTGTCTATCTAGTGTTGATAATATCTTAGTTTATAGGTTTAGCTAAACTTAGATTTCATACCCTAATAACATCTTATTGCAAGATTTAGCTAAAATTTACTTTGCACATCTTAATAACATATTATTTTAAAAATTCATCTAAATTTAGCTTGCATGCCCTACTAAGATATCGGTTTAATGTTTTAGCTAAAATTTTAGATTGCATACCCTAATTACATCTTTATATTTAAGGATTTGGTTATTTTTAAGCTTTCATGACTTAATATGTTCATATTTTAAATATTTAGGTAATAAGAAAGCCAATAGATTCTAATAACATCTCATTTAAAGATTTGGTTAAATTTACCCTACACACTCTAATAAGATAGTATTTTAAATATTTAGCTTCCACATATCCTAATAACATCTTATTTAATGAAATTAAATTGTTCGTGTGCTTCGATTCATATTTTTTTTTGCTCAATACTGATATAATCTCCATTCATGGCTTCCCCAAGGATGCAGAAGTGGCTCCCCCTCCCAATCCAATCCTTTGAAGAAGTTTGTTGCAGCCTTAGAAAAGGTGGCGAGGGCTTCACATTTAAACTAGTCAAGGTTTGTGAAAATATGGGAAAGTGCCAAAACTCAAGGTTTATGTGGATGCTCCAAAGAAGAGAGTTTTACTCTATGTTGGGCAAGTACTATTGGAAAAAATTAAACTTTACAAGGGCCTGATCCAACACAAAAACCCTAGAGGGTACGATCTAGAAGTAGTGGACTCCCCGTCTCAAAGTTGTATTCCACTTCTATTTCGGTGGAAGAGGTTATTTTTCCTTTCATTTTCAACTAAACAACAACCAGGACTATGTATTTCAAAATGGACCATGGTTTATGATCTTTAGTGGCCTTTATCTCAGTATTTGGTCTCTATATTTCTATCCAAAAGAGGAAGTCCAACAAATATCACAATTTAGGTCCACCTCTCTCATCTTCCTCTCATCACCTCAGACCCCAAAACCTTGGAAGCAATTGCAAACTTTGTAGGGAAATGTTTTCACAGAGCCGAGACTAATGCTAGTATGTATGTTAGTTCTTGTATTTCAGTTAAAGGGCTTCTAGAAGCGATTGTGTTGTAGGTAGATAACAAGGCCCATCTTCAGAAGTTATATTATGATCATATTCTATTTAAATGTATGGGTCGCCATGAATATGGGTATCTTGCAAAAGACTTCCCACTAAATATGGAAATTTTGCAAAAGAATGCCCACTGTGGTGGTAAATAGAATATGGCAGATAGAAATAAGGAGTAAACCACTTTAGAGTTGTTCCAATCAAGTCAGTCAAATCCCCATATGAATATTAGACTAATTCTATGGATGCAACATTGGATTTAGTTTTATCAATTAAACAGGGTTTGCCATGTATGTCTTTTGGCCCACGTTGTTGTGTTATATGAATTTTTCTTTCCATGTAATACACATTTTCATTGTTTTAAAATTCATAATGATGGATGGTATTTTGTAGGACAACAGATAATCAGAACATTTCCATGAACATTATGTAAGCATTCCATATTGAATTAATTTTAGGATTTAGAGATGACTTGACCATTATTCTTAATGGTTTGTTTTTTGTATTTCTCCTAGCACAACCTTTTGATATAGAAGATAGATTTTATTTCTTTCCATTTCTTGTTGATTTAGATGAGACCAAGACCTTTTTTTCTCTAAATTCCTTAATGAGAGGTTCATGAGATGATGATTTAGGTTTATTATGGGATTCCCGCAACATTGCTTCATGAACCATTCTTTCAATTTTGTTTTTAGTTTATTCTCCTTTAGTATGTTCTTAGGATGATAATCTATTTATATATTTATTTTATGTCCTAATTTTGTGATCAATCCCATTTCAGTTACAAAACAAACAACTTTGGAAGTGAGTGTATGGATGGAAGTTTGCAAACATAATCTATGTTTTTGCAAGGGTTAGAAGGTCCACTAACATTATAGAATACAAACTAATATTCAAAAGGAGGGTATCTTTAGTCGTCATTATTGTCTCCCTGAGGCTATTTAGTTCAGTGAATGTTGGACTTTAACATCGAACACTCGTGAAAGAGAAGAGATGAAGAAATACATATTAATTGAGTTAATTGATACAATTTGCTAGCATCTTTTCATTGTGGTTTAATTACTTACTCTACATGACCATCCCTAACTACCAAAATAACTGTTATTCATTAAATTGATTGGTCACTAACACTCATGATAGTTACTACAAATTAATACATAATATATCAAGGATCCTAATATATTATTGAGCGCCACTTATTCTAAAACCTCGACTTAACACGAAATACAATTTTTTTAACTCCCCTCAATATAAAATCCATAGCAACTTACTCAGTAACTAAGAATAATTACAAAAGTTGAAGGGAATTATTGTTCAGTCTTCAATAATGCAACACTTCTCTGGTTCTTAATATTTAAACACTACATTCTGGTGTATGATGCAGGTTGTGTTGGTAAATAAATGTATGCAATGTCATATCAACCAAGTTTTGCATTGGGACATCAAAGGTAATTTTTTGATTTTATCAATATTTTTTCTTGTCTTTCTTTCATTATGAGATATGATTATTGAAACAAGTGTTTGAACATGGAATTTTATGCTTTAAATATGATATTAGCTGCCAATTGATAATAATGGGATTATAAATATTATGGATTTTTTCATGACAAGATCTTTCTGTAGTGACCAAAATTGAAACCTGACCAATAGAGTAATCACATTGTGATATAGGTAAGTGAAATATGACCTATTTTATGATCACAGTCAATTTTGTTTATATTATGAATTCTTTCTTGTTTACAATGCAAAATCTAGATGGAACTTCTTTAGGGTGTTGATTTTGCGTTATAATTTTATGGGTACCCCCCTCGAGCTTCCATTTCTGGCTTCTTTGTTTCTTTATGTTAGAAACAATAAGTTCACTATCATTGAGTATTCCTATGACGTGGAAGGTTTTGCATTCATATTTAAATGGATGTTGTTCATGGTCCTTAGGTAGTTATACCCATTCCCAACATCTACACAATGACTATAGAGTAGAGTCCTATGCCTTGTCGTGATTGTAGTTTGTTAAGTATATCTGATTCTATTCCTTCTCCCAATGTTTCGAATCATGCCTGGTTTTCTAAAGAAAAAGATAAAAAGACAACCTCATCCCATACTCTATGGCCCCATGAATATTCTTATATCTAATGCTATTGGGGATCGTGTAGATCTCCCAGTGCAAGCACTGCAACATCACCCTGGGAAGCAAATAAACATTATGAATTGGCATCACAATATATTCTAACCATTTGTCCTTGTGGATACTCATTATCTTGATCGAATAATGAACTTTGTTCATCCCATGGTGGATAGGATCCATGTGGAGCACCAACTATTGGGTTAATCATCCTCTTTTGATTGGCCTTATTGCTCCACTTATACATGGCTCTAGGATGATCATGCTTATCTACTATATCATTGGAATCCACACTAAGATAATTGTTGTTGATAGGTCTCATATAGTGGTACACTTGTGGTTGCTAGGGAATAGTGATTTTTGCAATCCCATTAAGACGATTTCTTGAGTTTTGTTAAAAATTCCTAGAAAAGGTTTATGGATTTCATAACCTGCTTGATCATATATTGTGAAATTATACAATCTATCATCCTTTACCGACTATTAGATACTCAAAGTTGTGTATTGATCACTTTTACCATTATAGAGGACTCTATTATTAGATTTTTAACAATTAGACAATATGATCTTAGGATCATTAGAGGAAATTTGGGGTCTAAAATGGGCCTTATAAGAAAACGTGCCAAAATAAGTTTTTGTGAGTTGGAATTCAAGAACCAATAGAATTTCAATAAAATAAGTCAACCATAATGGTTGAATTGACATATTTGTCATTAAAAAAAAACTACTTTTTTTGTTCGTATTTTCGACATATCTCATTGTGTTTTTACTCAAATTTCGATCGGGAGAGCTCGTGGGATGTGGAATTTGATTCTGCATCCAACAAGTACCCACACTACATACTTTTGACGGACCCCGCTACCCCAAAAACAAGAAATACCTAAAAAATGTGATGATGACATCATCATCACGTTTTTTCAGGTATTTCTTGTTTTTAGGGTAGCAGAGTCCGTCAAAAGTATGGACTGTGGGTACTCGTTGGATGCATAATCAAATTCTAGATCCAACGAGCTCTCCGAATCGAAATTTGAGTAAAAACAAAGGGAGATATGTCGAAAATACGAACACAAAAAGTAGTTTTTTCCTTTCTTCCTCCAAAATTAATCAATATTATTTTATTATTTTAACTATTATTTTATTATTTTAACTATTATTTTATTATTTTCTTTAGGAGGCCCATTTTAGACCCCAAAATTTCTCTAATGATTATCTGAGAGAATAACATGCACAAAAATCAATCACAAGAGACAATAGACACAAAGATTTATCCTTGGGGAAACCATAAAGGAAAAACCCTGCAACTTCCTCAGAGATAGAATGGGCACCAATGGCAGTAGTAAAACCCAAAGACATAAACATGATCTCCAACAATATTTCTCTCTCTCACTTGAGCGAGCTTCTTCTCTCTCACCTATGCACTATAGTTGGGTGAGTGTATATGATAAATAGAGAGGCTTACTCTCTATTTATACTAGTTTCCGACTTGACAATAAATTAATAGGGCCGACTTCTCTAGGAAAGTCTAATAACCCAAGTGCCCCACAACTACGGGGAATTTTCCCCCTAATCAATAAGGAGGGTTAAACTCTATGAATTTACATGACTTGATTACATCAATGATTCTCCCGATAGGAACATCGGGGACCAATGAAATAAAATATATAAAATATACAAGTGAATACATTCCAAAGTTACAAATACATCAACACTCTCTCTTAACTAGGAAGGTATTCTCTAGACACAATTCATCAGCACAAGTCTTTGTCACTGGATTATCACTGGATCATCATCACTGGATCATCATCATCACCACTGCTTCCACTATCTTGAACAAATGGTGCTATCTTTCAATTTTACCTATCACATGAAGTTATACAGAGCCAACCCTTTTTCATGTTAGTTGTAGGCCTAGCCTCCATGTAGGTCTACATATTCTTCATCATTTATATCTGACCATGTAGGGGGCACATCCCGCAACCATGTCATAAGGGCTCTACACTTACATCTGACCATGTGGAGAACACATCCCACATCCATGTCAGAAGGGATCTGCACTTACATCTGACCATGTGGGGAACACATCCCTCATCCATGTCAGAAGGGATCTGCACTTATATCTGACCATGTGGGGAACACATCCCACATCCATGTCAAGTGGGATCTACACTTACATCTGACCATGTGGGGAACACATCCCGCATCCATGTCAGAAGGGCTCTGCACTTATATATGACCATGTGGGGAACACATCCCACATCCATGTCAAAAGGGATCTGCACTTAAATATGACCATGTGGGGAACACATCTCGCATCCATGTCAGAAGGGCTCATGGACTCATCACTTCCCCTTGGAAGGAACCTCTATCTGGAGAACACCAAGCTTCTCCCGGAAGTACTAAACTTTCACTCTGTCTAATGGCTTAGTCAACACATTAGCTATTTGTTCGTCCGTCGCAACATATTGGAGCTTCACTGCTACCCTTTGCACCATATCCCTGATATAGTGGTATCTTATCTCGATATGCTTTGACTTGTCATGGAACACTGGGTTCTCTGACAGCTTCACACAACTCTGGTTTTTGCAATATATACAAGTAGCATCTAACTGAAGATCAAACAAATCATACAGTAGCTTCCTCAGCCTTACTGCCTCACAACTAGCCGAACATGATGCGACATACTCTGCTTCAGCTGTACTTAGTGCCACATAGGACTGCTTCTTGCTAAACCAAGAGATCACACCTGATCCCATACTGAAGCAACACCCATAAGTGCTCTTCCTATCGATGGAACTGCCTACCCAATCCAAATCCACATAACTCTCTAGGTTAATCTTCTGATTCACCTCATACTTGAGCCCATAATCAACTGTACCCTTCAGGTACCTCAGAATATGCTTTGCAGGAATCAAGTGAACATGTCTCGGATCTGTCAGGAACTGGGTCAATGTGTTCACAACAAATCAAATATCTGGTCTCGTGTTTGTCAGGTACATCAAGGACCCAATTATCCGATGATATATCATAGCATCAATCGAATCTGATGAAGCATCACTCAATAGCTTCAAGTTCGATTCCATAGGTGTGGTCATGGACTTGCAGTCCATCATCCCGAACCTCTTCAGGATCTCTACTGCATACTTTTCTTATCCCAGGGAGATTCCATCTATAGTTTGCCACACCTCCATGCCTAGGTATTGCATCATACCCAATTCCTTCATCTCTAACTCAACAACAAGCTTCCTCTTCATATCAGCAATCAACCCATCCTCACATATTACAAACAGATCATCTACATATAGTAGGAGTATCATGTTAGGATATTTAGACACTTAGGAGTTAGTTAAGATCAACTTGTGTAATATATCCGTTAGGTAAAGTGTGTTTCTTTAGTATGCATTAGTATGCATTTGTAATTATTCTAATCTGACGGTCATGATATGCTCTAGACATAAAGTGATCCGATGGTTCAACTTCTCTTAGATCATACCTACCATTGATCTGTGTCTTAACACTCGATTGGTCCATGATCTCTATTTAAAGAGCATGGAGGGTCCTTGGTTAGTTGATCGATTATGAGAAGCTCATATGTAACTTTCTTTCTTTTGCATAATAAATTGCTCCAAGTAGCTATTTGGCTGGGGCCATGGACTATTTCCCTCTCGAGGGTTTTAAACATGTGACATCGGTGTGTTGATCTGTGATCTATTTGTGTGAAGTAGTTGCTGAAGGTGTTCGGTCTTTTGGGAGTACCCTGTGTACCCGAACATGGTATCAGAGCGTTTATGAAGGTCCGCTTTCAGTTTTGATCAAGATCTGGAACTGGTGTTGCTGAAACTTTGAAAGGGTTTTTGGTTCTAGAGTTTCTATGCATTTGTGGCCTATGGGAGCTCTTCCATTGGATCTGGAGTGCCATTTCCATTGGGAAATAGTTTTTGTTTCATCGAAAACCATTTTCATTTGATCCAGAAACACCCATTTCGACAAATTTGAAGGTATAATGTTACAATGACGGATTTGTTTAAATTTTTTTAAATATCTCATATTTAATTAGTTTTATTATTAGATCTTTACTGTTTTAGTCTCAGACTATTGCCTTCCCTAGCTGTATATGTTCTTTTCCGTGCACCTTGTGCAATCACGGCGAATCAGAAACATAAATGGAAAGTTCTTTTCTTTTCTTCTCGGCTACGTATGCTTTTTGCCGTGCACCTTGTGCGATCACAGGAAATCAGAAACAACGAGAAAACTTGAAAACATAGACTTTCTGGATAAGCTAACCAAGATCTAGCCCCATTGTGTGGAAAAAGTTTTTTTTGTTTTTGTTTTTCATTTTTTTGGTGATTTGCAGGGAAAAAAGGTAAGCACAGAGAACGAGAGAGAATAGTAAAAAAAAAATGGCCCCCTTCCTCTTTCCATTCTTTTACGTACCTTTTAAACTTAGATCACTTGGTCCAAAGTTGCTTTATTCTTTAATAGGTCGTGAGTTCAAGTCTTATTAAGCTACTTTTTAGTGTATGCAATTTCTATTTTCAAGTTACTTTATTGTAAAAGTGCATCTCACTTAAATAAAATAAAATAAAAAGTGAGTCACTCAAGTCTTTTAATTTATTGCCGCACTATTTAAAGTAACATTATTGTAAAAGTGAACATCACTTATTCTACAAATGTGATTCGCTTAAAATCAACTTTATTGTAAAGTGATTGGTTGATCTTGGGAAGAGGGGGGTTCTTTTTTTAGTTGGTCAAGTTAATATCTGCGACATCAATATTGGGGACATCTTCAACATTTTCTTTGATCAAGCATAACTTCATCATCCAGAATTAGTTTTCAGTGCCGTTTTTTTTAAAATAACATATTTTTTTGAGCTCTTTACATCCAAATAGTTAGTTTTTGTTATTTCAGCCATTATTTTACAATATGGCCGCTCCTTGTGATATTATACTTACAAGTTCTAACTATTTCTCATGAAAATATCGTATGGAGGATGTTCTGCGAAGTAAGAGAATTTTCAGGATAACCTTAGGGAAAGAAACATAAACCACTGATGATGATAAGAAAATTAAATGGGCAAATAGATGTGATTAAGCTGGTGGATTGATTGGATGTCAATCTCTACTGATTTGCGATTCCACATATCTAGAATTGATGAACCTGATAAAGCTTGGGAAAAGTTGGAATCTGTGTTTGATAAACACAATGAAATTCAGGGTCATCAACCTGAGAATGAATTGATTTCCTTGAATCCAAATGATTTTTCATGCATTCAAGAATATTTATCTAAGTATAAAACTCTTAGACTCTTATGTGAAGAATGGAAGATTAAGAAAGAAGACAAACAATGTATTTATCATATTCTTTCCAAATTTGGACCTGCATATTCTGTTTTTGTATCTACTATCTACTCCATGAAAGAATCCTTGACTGCAGCTAGCTATCAAGAGCCTAGTCTTGAATCCTTTTGTGATTCCTTAATTAGAGAGCAAGATAAGCTCATTCATCTTGGAATAATTGACAATGCAGATACATTTGGGAAATCCTTATTGTCCCAACAGAAAGAAAAGTCCAAGCCTCCCAAGAAATAGAATTTTCGCAATAATAATCCAAACAATGAGGGTCCCAAACCCTCTTAGTCATCTCCTTCTTTAAAAAATGACAAAGGATCCAAGCCAAAAGGAAAGAATACTGAGCTTCATTGCAATTTTTGTGGAAAAGATAATCATGGTGATTATAAGTGTTTCAAGAAGATGGCATCCTTGGAAGAAACAATGAAGAAGCACCACATCAACCTAGATTCGTCTTTAGAATCGACCTCTCATGCACATGCACTTTGTGCTTCTGGTTACTCTTGTACTACATCTTCTTCTTCTACTTCAATTGAATGGCTCATTTATTCTGGAGCATCTTATCGTATCGCTAAGGATCAAGCCATCTTTTCTACTATGCATGAATGTATCACCAAGCAAATATTTGTTGGTGATGATATATCTCTAAGTGTTGTAGGATCTGGAACAGTTCCAGTAGAAAATGGTCATTTCAGTGACGTACTATGTGTTCCAAAAATTTCCTGCAATCTATTATCAGTCTATCAAATTTCATTCAGGTGAAGGTAAAACGATGACGTTTACACCTCACCAAGTTGTAATCAAGGATTTTAAAAATCCTCAAAATGTCCTTACTACTAGAACTATTGATGATATTACTAGGTTGTACAAATTTATCAACTTTGGGTCATCATTTTTTCCTTCAGTTTTTGTTGCTCATAGAGATAACTTGAGTAAACTTTGGCATGAGCGATTTGGTCACTTAAATTATTGCTCATTGCAACAACTATGTAAAGAAAATATGGTGACTGGTCTTCCAATGGTATCTTGCGAGGATGGTGTTTGTTCTGGTTGTGTACTTGAAAAACATCATCAGGAGCATTTTGAAGAACGTACCTCTTGGCACGCCTCACTTCCCTTGGAGCTTGTGCATAGTGACTTGTGTGGCCCTCTTCCATCTGCTTCCTTTTCTGGTTTCAAATATTTCTTAACTTTCATTGATAACTACTCCATACTCACTTGGGTTTACTTCCTAAAACTTAAGAGAGAAGTATTTCACATGTTCTTGGCCTACAAGGCCCTTGTTGAAAAACAATCTGGTCATCAAATTATTAAGTTAAGATTTGACAATGGAGGAGAATATGTTAACAACAAGTTCACTACTTTATGCACTGAACAAGCAATCCAATAATAGCACACTGTTCCATATACACCACAACAAAATGGTGCATATGAATGGAAGAACCACACTTTAAAAGAAATAGCTAATTGTATGATCCAATATAAGGGACTAAGTCTTCAATATTGGGATGAGGCCATAAATTCTGCAAATTACATAGTTAATCACACACCCACTAAAGTTTTACAAGGTATAACACTGAAAGAAGCATGGAGTAAAATAAAACCAAATGTAAGTCACTTCTGTGTGTTTGGTTGTGAAGCATGGGCTCACATTCCGGATGAAAAAAGAAAGCATTGCAAACTAAAAGTGAAAAGTTCATATTTGTTGGATATTTTGAAGATGCACAAGGTTATATACTTCTTCAGCCACATTCTCATGATATAATCATTAGAAGAGATGTTAAATTTGATGAAAATCTCTTGGCCTGCGAGCCTAACTTGGCGGGTGTGCCATCTTTGGCCTACGATCCTAATTCAACAATTGAGCCTTATTCTTCTTCTTCCAACTTCCTTGACAGGTTTCCAACTCCAGTTTTTGATGATGATAGTGAGGATGAAAATCCACCTCTGCTTGCTCATGTTCCTCCAATTGCACCAGCACTAATACTTCCTCGATGGGTCTGTTCAACATGTGAAGCAGCTGGTGATCATGTCGGTGATCCTGGAGATCAATGTGGAACACGTTCTCAGTTTCAACAATCCCCTTCTCTTTTGGTTCAAGTTTTCGAGAATCATGATCTAGAAACTTTTGCATAAGCTTCAGGAAATCCAGATTGGGATGCACATATGGATGAAGAATATCGTTCCTTAATGGGAAACGATACTTGGGATCTTGTTCCTCTTCCAAAAGGAAGAAAACTTGTCAGATGTAAATGGGTCTACAGAACTAAGTATGCATCAGATGGAAGTGTTGAAAGACTTAAGGCAAGGTTAGTTGCCAAAGGTTTTTCCCAAGTTGAAGGGATTGACTACAATGAAACCTTTGCTCCTGTCACAAAATGAATTCCATCCGCCTTGTTCTTTCCCTTGCAGCCTTACATAACCGGGAAGTCCATAAAATGGATGTCAAGTATGCCTTTTTACATGGTGATTTACAGGAGAAAATTTACATGGAACAAACTCCTGGATATGTTCAGGATAACTCTAGCCTTGTCTGTCTCCTTAATAAATCCTTATATGGCCTTAAGTAAGCTCCTAGAGCTTGGTATGCCAAAATGGATAGCTTTCTCCTTGACACTGGCTTTTCTAGATGCCATTCTGACCCCAATGTCTATACCAAGAAAGTAGGAAACCATCTGATCATACTTGATCTTTATGTTGATGATCGTATCCTTACTGGTAGTGACCCTATACTTATAACCCATGTGAAATCCAGTCTTAAGCAAATTTTTGAAATGTCAGACTTAGGACATTTGCATTATTTTCTTGGTCTCCAAGTTTTGCAAACCAAATAAGGAATATTTATTTCCCAGTCTAAGTATGCTTGTGACCTTCTTCGTCGCTTTCACATGGAAGATTGTAAACTAGCCCCTTCTCCCTTCCAGTCTGGAGTCAAACTTTCTACCACTTGTACTTCCCCTGAAGTAGATGCCACCTTGTATCGTTAGCTTGTTGGTAGTTTCTTATACTTGACTCATTCTCATCCTAACCTTTCCTTTGTCGTTGGTCATGTTGCCCATTATATGCAAACACCTCATGAAAGTTATTGGAAAGAAGAAAAAATAATACTTTGATATATTCAAGGTACAATTCATTTTGGGATTCATTACAGTACAAGGGGGAAACCTTTGTTGGTTGGTTTCAATACTTTAGATTGGGCCGGCAATCTTGATGATTGAAATTCAACTGGAGGTTATGTTTTCAGTTTCGGATCTGAACCTGTCACTTGGGATTGTAAGAAACAAAAAGCTCTTTCTATTTCTTTAGTAGAAGTAGAATATTGAGCCGCAGTTAATGCCAGTTAGGAAGATTTATGGCTTCGACAGATCCTTTCAGATTTTGGATTCGAGCAGCAACAACCTACCCCACTTTGGTGCGACAGTCAAAGTGCCATAAAGCTTTCCAAAGATCCAATTCTACATCAATGCATCAAACACATTGAGCTACACATGCACTTCATCAGAAATCTTGTTCATGATCATGTTCTTGAAATGCTCTATTGCCCTACAGATGATCAAGTTGCAGACATCTTCACCAAGTCTCTTACAGAAGCGAAGTTTTCTAAAATTTTATCTATGTTAGGAGTTCAGGAATGTTTCCTTAAGGGGGGATAGGATCTAATGCCTCCTTCCTTCTTCTAATAGTGTCACTTTTGTAAATCCTTCAATCCTATCCCAAGTTGTTCTTAAGGGGGATGTTAGGATATTTAGACACTTAGGAGTTAGTTAAGATCAACTTGTGTAATATATCCATTAGGTAAAGTGTGTTTCTTTAGTATGCATTTGTAAATATCCTAATCCGACGGTCGCGATATGCTCTAGACATAAAGCGGTCCAACGGTTCAACTTCTCTTAGATCATCCCTACCATTGATCCATGGATTAACACCCGATTGGTCCATGATGTCTATTTAAAGAGCATGGAGGGTCCTTGGCTAGTTGATCAATTATGAGAAGCTCATATGTAACTTTCTTTCTTTTGCATAATAAATTGCTCCAAGTAGCTATTTGGCTGGGGCCATGGACTGTTTCCCTCTCAAGGGTTTTAACCACGTGAAAAACATCGGTGTGTTGATCTGTGATCTATTTGTGTGAAGCGGTTGCTGAAGGTGTTTGGTCTTTTGAGAGTACCCTGTGTACCCAAACATATCAGTGGGTTCCCTTCTTCAACCTTGTAATAAAGGTTGGAATATGCTTAATCTTGGTAAAGCCCAAACTATTCAAGAAGCTTTCAATCCTACCATACCATGTCCTGGGTGCCTATTTCAAACTGTACAGATATTTCTTCAATTTACACACATGAGTTTCCCTGTCACGTGTCTCAAAACCAAGTGGATTCTCCACATACACTTCCTCTTTTACCACACCATTCAAGAAAGCAATCTTGAAATCCATTTGGTGTATCTTCCATTTCATTACTACAGCTAGAAAAAGTGCTGATCTAATTGAAGTGTATCTGGCTACAGGTGCAAAAGTCTCTTCATAATCTATCCCTTCTTTCTGGGGGAAGCCATGAGCCACAAATCTTGAATTATATTTCTCTATGCTACGATCTGCAACATGATTTTTTCATAGTTGTATCTTGAATCTGGTTACTTTTGCTTCTTCAGGGTCTTCACCAAGTCTCTTTCTGGATTTGTTGTAAGCTGAGTCTTCGTCAAAGGTTACATCTCTGCTGATGTCGATCTTCTTGAATCCTGGGAAGTATATTCTATAAGCCTTTGAGCTTTCACTATATCCCACAAATATACCTTTCTTCCTTGAAGGGTCTAACTTCATCCTCTTTTATTTTGGAATGTGTATGTACACTGGACAACCAAATATTATGAGATGGCTGACTTCTAGTTTCTTATCGAAAAACACTTCTTCAGGTGTCTTGTTCTCAAGTACTCTGTGTGGAGTATTGTTCTATACATACATAGCTGTCCTGGTAGCTTCTGCCCATAGATGCATGGGAAGATCTTGATCATGAAGCATTGCCCTTGCAGCTTCCATGATCGTTCTATTCTTTTTTTATGCAACCCCATTCTATTGTGGATTATATGGAGTGGTAAACTCCCTCTTAATCCCTGAATCTTTTCATAATTCTTTGAATTCATTTGATGTGAATTCTCCGCCATTGTTAGATCGAAAGGTTTTGATTTCCTTTTCTGTGTGGTTCTCGATCAAGGCTTTGAATTCTTTGAAATTGATGAATACTTCATCTTTTTTCTTCAAGAAGTATATCCATGTCTTCCTAGAAAAATCATTAACGAAAGAAACATAGTATACATACCCACTCAATGAACTGGATGACATCAGACTGCATACATCAGAGTGGATGATTTCCAAGATTCCTTTTGCCTTGATCTTGCTACTTGGAAATGTCTTCTTTGTGTTCTTTCCTTTCGCACATCCTTTGCAAAAACCTTCATGCTTTTCCTGTATTTCTGGAAGACCTTCAACAGCTTTGCTTGCAAGTGGTAGTTCCCTATAGTGCACATGTGCAAGCCTTCTATGCCAAAGTTCATTTGGCTCTACTGAGTCATGTACCAAGTCTTGTTCTGGTTGGCCCTTTATCTTGTATAAGCCTCCCTCTTGCTCTCCAATCACTACTGCATCATCTATAGTCATTGCCTTTGGAAACATAAGGACTTGGCCATCTACAAATGCAACCCTCATGCCTTTTGCATCTAATGCAAAGATGGAGAGGAGGTTCTTATTTAGTCTTGGTACAAACAAAACATCCTTCATCTTCATAGACTTTCCAGAGTCTAGCTTATAGGAGGATTCACCACTACCTTTTATGGGATACTGGCAGTCATCCCAAAGTTTTACTTTGTGGGGTGATTCATGTTTGGATAGTTTCAAAAAATATTCCTTGAATCCCGTCATGTGCTTGGAATCCCCACTATCGATGAGCCAATCATTGCTTCCATGTGTGACAGTTCTTGTGAGGGCAGAAATCAAAACATATGCTTCATCACTTTCTTGTTTGACTCTCTTCTTGGAAGGTTCATCATCCTCTGCAACATGAGCATGATGTCTTCTTTTGTTGTCCTTCTTCTTGTGAGAGTTACTCTTATTTCTAGGACAATCTTTGGTAAAGTGTCATCTTTCATCACATGTATAGCACCTGTATTTAGATAGAACTTTGCTATATCTTCTAGGGTTATATTTCTAGTTAGAATGCTTACCTTTGTGATGATGATAGTCCATTTTGATTTTCTTGGAGTGTACTGTGAGAGCTTGATCTTCACTTCCCATCTTTTCTTCTTCGACTACTATTCGAGCTTCTTCTTGTGAGCATTCCTCCCACAGTCTACTGATGGTGACTAGCTTTCTTATAGCACAAACCCCTTGAATGAAAGAGTCCCATGACCTAGGGAGACCATCCAAGGTGGTCATCACAATTTATGCATTCTATACTTCTTCATGAACTGCTTCAAGCTTTTCTTTGATCTGGGAGACCCTTGTAAAGTAAGATTGTATGGTCTCACATTCTGGATCTTCAAATTCTTCAATTGATTTCTCAAAGTCATCTTCTGGTTTATGTTCTTCCCTTCAAATAGTTTGGTCAAGGCATCAAACATATCTTTAGGTTTCTTTAGGGAGGACACCTGTGGTATGAGGTGATCCTTGATTGTATCAACACTAATCTTCTTGGCCTTGATCAAGTTCTTCTTGTGTAATGCCTTAGCCTCATCTCCCTCTGGAACTGGAACCTCTCCACTGATGTAGGAGTCCAATTCATTTTCTTCAAGAACTAGGGAGATCCTATACTTCCATGCTCAGAAGTTATCATCTCCCTCAAGCTTTTCATCAAGCTTGGTGTGATGAGACATCTTAACTAAGAACCTCAAATGGAAATACAAAAGATTTATATCTTACCAATTTGAGAAGTTGAAAATTGGATCTGGAGCTGATCTTCTACAGTGCTGATTTTCTGGTTCCAGAGAAAATTAGGGTTTGAATTTCCCAGAGTTCTGCTCAACCAAAAAATTTGATCTTGATCTCTAAACTTCGATTTTGAGGAGGAGAGAAATATTGTGCTGGGCTCACTCAAAATTTCCTCTTCAGTGAAAATCCCTAATTTCCCGATGTAGTGGCAGCTAAAAAATTGAAAGTGCTTAGAATAAGATTCTACTTCGATAGAAAGATGTGCCCTTCAATGCAGATTCATCCTAGCCTCCTTTTACTGATGGATTATGGAGAGAGACCCAAAAAGTAAGAAGCCCTAGCTTCTGCAGCTGCACAGTGTCTTCTTCTTAGGTTAGCTCTGATACCATGTTATATTTTTATCAATTAGACAATATGATCTTAGGATCTTATCTGAGAGAATAACATGCACAACAATCAATCACAAGAGACAATAGAAAAAAACATTTATCCTCGGGGAAACCATAAAGGAAAAACCAAGGATGATTTTAAGGAACCATACTTATTTAAATGTGTATAAATGTTAGCGAATATTACCAATTCTTAAAATACCAACTATAAAATGATTGGTCACATTTTTCAAAAAATATTTTAATTTCCAAGGATTTTATATAATAATTTGGCAATTTTTAGGGTGAAAAAATTTTACCCCATCAAAATTGGGTGAAAGAGGGATTCAAAAAATGCAAAATGGCAAATATTTTTTGGGAGAAAAACATGGAAAAATAGCTCACTGGGCTAAAATTGGCCCCTAAAATTATCCCTGGGAAAAACCCTGCAACTTCCTCAGAGATAGAATGAGCACCAATGGCAGCAGTAAAACCTAAAGCTAGAAAGATGATCTCCAATAGTTGTTTTCTCTCTCACTTGAGCGAGATTCTTCTCTCTCACCTATGCACTATAGCTGGGTGAGTGTATATGATAAATAGAGAGGCTCACTCTCTAGTTATACTAGTTTTCGACTTGACAATAACTTAGCATGGCCGATTTCTCTAGGAGAGTCTAATAAACCAAGTGCCCCACAACTGCGGGGACTTTGCCCCCTGATCAACAAGGAGGGTTAAACTCTATGACTTTACATGACTTGATTACATTAATGATTCTCCCGATAGGAACATCAGGGACCAATTAAATACAATATATAAAATATACAAGTGAATACATTCCAAAGTTACAAATACATCAACATTTGTAAGTTACGTTCCCAAATTTTTAAAGGGTGTTAGCTTAATGGAAGAGCGTATTCCTTACAAGAAGGAGGTTGGTGGTTCAATTCCTCCCTTCCCTAATGATATTATAATATCGATTAAAAAATCTAAATTAGTAACCAAAAAATAAGAGATAAGTGACCAAACAAAATGACCAAAATTTATATATAAAATTACTAAAAATGACTAAATTAGTGACCAAAAAATGAGAGATGCAAAACTAGGCATTAAAAAGGATGCAACACATGGTGCTAATGATGATGCCAAACATGGCATTGATATGGTAGAAAAATAAGATGTGAAACTAGGCATTAAAAAGGATGCAACACATGGCGCTAATGATGAAGCCAAACATGGCGTTGATATGGTAGCAAAATAAGACGTTTCTTTGGATGAAAAACATGGCGCTACATAGGAAGAAAAATATGGTGCAACAATAGAAGAAAGATTTGGCGTCATTTTGGTAGAAAAACACAATGCAAAAAGGAAGCAAAAATTGGTTCAAATTTGGAAGAAAAAATTAACACATATTTAGAAGTAAAACATGGTGCAAAATGTGATGCTAAAGTGGTAGCAAAAATGGATGCAATATTGGATGCTAATTTGGATGCTAACATGGTGCTATTAAAGATGCAAATATGGCACTAACATGGATCCCATTTAAGAAGAAAAAGAAGACACTCGCTAGGAAGCAAAATATGGCGTTATTTAGGAAGCAAACCTCGACGTTGCTTAGGAAGCAAAGTTGGACGCTATTTTGGAAGCAAAACATAGACGCTATTTTGGACGTCATAAAGGATGTTATGTAGGAAGAAAAAAAATACATTTTTTGAGATGCTTTAAGTTTTTCCATGACGCGTGCCATTTAGTGTCTAGTTTGACCACTCAATGTAAAAAAAAATTACACTCAAAAGGGACACTAATTCCAGGATTTGTTGTAGTGCTAGAGGCATCAATACCTTTGCCAGGGAAAAAAAAGTAGATTGGAGAGCATCGTAGATATATCCTTGAATATCAATCTCACATGTTATGAACATCATATCTAGAAGTGATATGAGTGGAGTATGATATGGTAAATGGCTGACTCATTGATGAGAAGAGGTCGGTTGATTGACCTATGGATGAGTTGGAGATAGTGGCGGGGCGGATGAATGTGGAGGAGGAAACAATGGTTGGTCATCATGGTGAGGAGGAGGAGGATGTGGAGTATATTATGCTTGATTGAATGATTATTGAGAAGAAGGATATGGTGGGATATTTGGAGGAGGAGTATCACCACACTCATCAGCTGAAGTAGAGGAAGACTGACTACCATGGCCATCCCTCCTAGCTATAAGGTTAACTGAAATGATAATATGATGCCTCAAAATAATTATACCATGAGGAATAATCATCAATATATATAATAGATTGTGGTCTCATAAGATATCCTAAACCTGTACAATGTGGCTCCCCATCGAGCCAATAATGTGGATAATCGGTTTTCCACGTACTACTGGAATCTAGCATCTATCCTGCATTGTAGGCGGTGTATGGGAAGTTGAAACAGTGCATCAGGATCACCCATCTCTTCATATGCTATCGATGGATTCCCATCCCCATAATAGGTGCCAATATATACAAAATATATAGTACACAACAATAATTAGACAATTTCATGAAACAATTCAATAAAACAATTTAAATAAAAAGTTATAATAAATTTCTTTTGTATTAAGTAAGAAACTACATTGCATCTAGATTAATTTAAACATAAATATAATATTATCTTTATCATTTGGTTTATTATTGTGGGTGAAAAATATGTTTGGACATCCACACCAATCCAACCACACATCAGTATACAACACAAGGTCTAAAGTATAATCATTCTCGTTGGATAGTAACTCGAGTGTCTTTGAGGTGATCCTAGATGGGAAATCCAACTGGCCCCTCTTGGGAAACATTTGTCCCCACATATGAATTACCACCTTGGTCATCCCCTAGGAGGGTGGCGGTCAAATGATGGACTTGTGACAAAAAATATCCCAAAAAATAAACAAAATAAGTTTGAAGAAAAAGAGAAGATGGTCATACCCTTAAATTGTGCATGACATCGATCTAGTGAAAAACAAAATTGTCATAAAAAATGACAAACCACCTAATGCACCTTGGTCTCTACACTAAATAATATACATAATATAATAGAGGGAAACTAATGCACTTTCTGTAGTTGGTTAAGTGCACCACCGTATTAGTGAAAAGTTAGAGGACCTATTGGGCCTAGGGAAAGATAGGAAGAATTCAGTTAGAATTCTGCCTAAGGATGGAAAAGAGCTAGGTCGTAGGAAGTAAAAGGATCTATGAGAAAAGTAAAGAAGGAAGAATAGAAGAAGGAGAGAAGGAAAATGATCTGCGATAGAAGCAGTTGTTGAAGGAGGGAAGACAAGGTAGAAGAAGTAGAAAGAAAGGAAGATGCGACAGAAGAAGGATGGAAGCAAGCCAAAACTGAAGAGGAAGCCATGATGGAAGAGGAATCCATGATAGAAGAGAGCCCGCGGTAGAAGAGAGGTCGCAAAGGAAGAGGAACAATGAAAGAAGGAAATGAAGCAACAAGGAAGGACATGATTGGGTTAACCATGTCAAAAAACGCGCAACAATGCAACAGCTAGAAAGCAACAACTTTGAAAGATCATGGGTACGAGGACGACTAGAATCGGTGGAAGTTGCAAGTGCAAAAGCATATTTGTAAGTCAGGTCATTAGTGAATATTGTCATGTGTTGATAGAATATGAAATACAACATGTTTGAAAACTGTATGAAGTCGGCTAGAGGTGACATGTAAGAGTCTATGAAAGGGGGAACCCAAGATGTATGTGGGTTAACCTCCGAAGGGTCTAGTCATGTTAGTTTATGTAACATTTGGTTTTTTAGTGGAAGTCTGATTGTATTGTATGTTAGTGTGTTGAAGTTGTAGAGAGGAGTTGAATAACCTATAGCTAAGTGTGTAGGAGTGTAGAAGAGAGTGAGTTAATCTAGGCTATGTGTGGATTGATAGTAGAGTCATAGAAGAGAGTGAGTTGATTCAAGCTGTGTACAGATCAGTAGTAGACTCAAGTAGACAAAGAATAGAGACAAAATACCAAAGAGCATGAGAGGAGGAAGATGTCTGTATACATAGGAAGGAGATATCTAGAACAAAGTTTGCAAAACAAAGGTGCCATATATTTCTCATTCCATTTGAAGAGCGCCTTTGTGGTTTTTCCCGATTGGGTTTTCACATTTGATACTGTGTCAAATGTGTGAGTGATGACTATGATTGAATTGCATATATATGTTACTGTGAATATGTGTTTATGCATTTTTGTATGAATGAGTTTATATGTATTTGTCACACTGTTGTTGTTGAATGTGCCTATGCTGCATTGGGTTATTATTATAATACCTGTCAAAGGGTGAGTTGTAGCAAACATTATCTATGTGTAATAAGTATAAACAACCGACCCATAAAATTCTGTTGATTGCCTTGGTAGAAGACCAAGGGACCCTAAATCCCCCACCCAACTACAAAAACCTGGTTCTGGAAGTTAGCCATAGAAATATATCTTGAGTGCGACAACATCTACGTTGTAGGTGCTTCCGACTAAGCCTTTCTTTGTTGGACTAATATCTTGGTCTTTGTTGCACGTTGAGAAGGATTGAACATGGGTCGAAGAGGGTCCAAATCCAACAAATGGTTTTGTTGTCGGGATTGTGAATAATTTTGGTGAGGGATATGTTGTGGCATAAGGAGAAGGATGAAGTCCAAGATTGGGTGGATTTTAAAGCATTAGAGTTTGCACAAGAAGAGTGTAAAGGATCTCGGTGGAACCCAACAGAGTGGTTGGGCCGATACCTCTACACAGATATCGACGAGATTTTCTTTTCTGAGTTTCCTATTATGTTGCATGAGTGGTTGTTGAAGTTGGAAACCCAACAAAGAAGCTTTCAAGGAGGAGAACTGACAGAGTGGAATCCTTAGTTGATTCAATGACTAAAAAGTGTAGGAAACCCTGTGTCGAGGGTTGTTGGTTTTTGGGTAGATAACATTTTACAAGGATACAATATTGAGTTTGTTGTCGATACAATAACCTCATATAGTGAGAAAGAGAAATTTTTTTTCCCAGGACCTCACGAAAGATATTTATTTTCCTTGAAAACATGGATAAATACGATCGTATGTGAAAAAGGAATACTGCGAATATGACAGTTGAGAACTGTGCACATAAGTTTGGATATGTCACAAAAGAATTGTGTGAAAAATGGAGAAAACTAAGTTGAGATGTTCCCTGTAGATAATGGAACTGAGCTAGAGGCTGTTTATTTAAGAAGTGCAAGAAGATTTAGGTTGGGAAAGAGAAGAAAGACTCTGCTAGGAAGAGGGAGTTGTAGTACGACCAGAGGAGAAGACGATGAGCTCGCGTCACACGTTGACGAAGGTTCTTGTGACAAAGAAGAAGAATATGGGCCAATATCTGAAGAATCAACAAAAACTCCACACACAGAGCATGAGTACGATACACATATGACCCCATTCACTTCGCGAGAGGTAAGATATAGAAACTAGTATCCCAGTAGAGTTGTAAATTTTAGTAGAACTAACACCGTGAATAGTCGAAAAGGGAGTCTAACTAGTCAAAAGTTTTTTCCAAGTGTATCATGAGCCAACACAATGGATGGAATAGGCATTGAGTTTCAAATATTTAATGACAATGGGTGGAAGACCCAAAGCAACATTGGTTTCCCTGTGAAGTCGTATGGATTGTGTGACAGATCCAAGATGAGGACATAAAGAAAACACAGATGGTCACGACTCTGTGAGGTCGTGCGCTAGACTGGTACATGCAGTTTTCTATTGTGCTAGTAGGAGTTGCATAGAAAACAATCAACCAGATTTGAATCAGAATGATGGATGGGTTCAGAAATCTGAAATGTGAGTCGCAATGCATTACAGAGGTTAAAGAAATCAAGCAGTTACCTACAGAGTCTGTCTTAGAATTTGACTAGAGACTCAAGACATTAATGGCCAAAGTAAGCTTCAAGATGTCAGACATACAACATAAGGAATGGTTCATTGCTGCGTTGTTATCGCACATCTGGATTCCATTGATGCAACAAAATATTGTGTCACAGGAAGAAACTCTGGAAATAGCCATGAAGCTAGGATCCTCGCTGATTGGAGAAACCAACGCATGAATGATGCAGATTCAATAGCAATTGGATAATATTATGTTGCAAATCCAAGACATCAAGAAAGGGAAATAGTTTAAAGAGGAGCAATGGTGTACAAGATGTAGAACAAAAGGACACCATAAAGATAATTGTTCGACACTCATGAACTATGTTGCAACAGGAGTGTTGAACCTGATAAAAACCCAAGAGATTCCTTGGTGTAGAATATGCCAGACTAGATGCCATCAATCATAATAATGTATGTAGTTGCAGAATATCGTAAGAAAACCAGCTAGTCTGTATTGTAAATTTTGTAAATCTATGGGACACGATGAGAAAGATTGTAGATCATTTTAGCTGCTGCAAGAGAAAAAAGTTGATAACTACTTGATGAAGAATGATGAGAAGATGCGAACTGAATGAGTGCATTCTTAGTACTATACTGCTCAATATCCACCAACAAATTCCAACAACTGCAATATCCTCAGGCCCAATATCAACCAAATCAGTATCCGCCGCAACAACACTATCCTCAACCTAAGGGGGTGGCAATTTTCGAGGACAAAGACAACAACAAAAAGGAGGAGGATTTGGTCAAGGAAGAGGCCAAGTTGTATGTTATAACTGTGGACAACTAGGACACTTTTCTCGAGATTGTGCAAGTCCTACGAAGACCTATTTGTATTGTAAAGCATTTGATCATATTTTCGAACAATGTCCACAACTAATTGCAAAGTGGAAAGCTCAAACTGTGGTAAATCCCAACCCCGTGCAGAATCCCAATCCGAAACCCAACCAGAACATCCAGATTATTTCTACTGAGCCAAGAGAAGTAAACACTATTTTCATCAAAAGGGGAGGTGCTGCGACTGGAGCAAACCAGGACGCACATCATGGACAACCGCAAGTGTGACCAACAACACAAAATAAATTACTCTTCGACGTCCAGAAATAAAAGAAGGTATTCTTTGATGTTTGGCCAAAATTTGTCGAGACAAACCAACTGTTGACATCAAGACAAGTAAGAGAGATGCCTAAAATATTCAATCAAATACTCAGGAAGCAACCGCCGAGAAAGTTTAGAAAGATCAAATATTTTTTCAAAATTTGCTTAGCACTAATCGATGATAAAGATAGTGTCACAGAATTGACAACACTCATAGAAGAGACTCCATAAGAGTTGCGACCTGAATGAAGATTTAACCATGTCAAGAAAATATTAAAAAATGGTCGTGAATTGAAAATGACTACGCAGATAGGACACTATGCCATGGATTATATAATTTTGGATTTGGGCTTTGATGTAAATATATTGACAAGGAAGACATGGGAAAGCATGAACAATCTGCGAATGGATTTGTATTCCATTTAGTTTAGGCTATCAAATCAGTCGAAGGTTCTACCGATTGGTCGACTCACTCAAGTACCTGTCGAGGTAGAAGGTCTGAGGACATATGCAGAATTTGAAGTGATCGACATTGTTGATGATACAAACCCATATCCTGCACTTTTAGGGATTTTCTGGGAGATAGATTATCAAACCATCATCAATTTAAGAAAAGAATATTATCATTTGAAGATCTAGAGATAAGGGTGGTCGTGCCAATTGATCCGCTGGAAGGATAGAGATATGTTGAACTAGTAAATAATGAAGGACAAGGTGATTATCTAGATCACATATATAATTTCATGTCTTTGAAAGATGACTATATAAACCCAAAAAATGATGGAAATTTGAGTTATAAGAGTGTTAGCTCATGTACATCCGATTTAGGTGAAGCATTAGAAAATTGGTTGAACTTCCTGCATGAAGTTTCCATGAGAAGATGTTCAAGAATTACAAGATCTATGTGACTGGTAGGAGCTGAAGCAAGTGAGGTACCTACATATGAAGGTTTTCCTAACCTTTCATATTTTTTAATAGAATTTGAATCAAAAGTTACAGAATCGGAACGATTTTCTGCCTTAGACTTTGTGCTAAAATATACACTCACTAGATGGTGGGGTACACATAAACAATCTATCTCTGAATGGCTACAATATATAAGATTGTTGGAGATTAGATTTGAAGAAGATGTCAATTATACAGGTTGTAAGTATACATGATTGAAAAATCTTGTTGAACATATTGAGCATTGTCGCAGGACATGGCGGGAATACCCACGACAAGAATGGGTTCATCACTTCATACATACACTGGATATGATACTAAGGAATTGGTATACATATGTTAAAATGCGACGAGGAACTATTGAGTGGGAAGAGCTAGCTACTAGTTTCACACATACATTCCAGTTCGTAGATGATCAACCAACAATAGATGATGCACTCCAAGTAATGAAAGATAAGATATTTGAGAAAATCCCTATCGCAATGACAAATTTCCATCAATGCATCATGACAATCCACCATTGGATGGAGTGCTACAATGTGACGGGAGAACTAGATGATGATGACCCGCTCGACATAAACATACCTAATTAATAAGGTATGTGCGCATTGGAAGGATTTGGTATTTCTAGTAACCAATTCCTGAGTCCACTCAAGATCAAGAAAGTTAATATTGGCTCTCCTGAAAATCCAAAGTTTGCCAATATTGGAGATTATTGGAATGAAGAGACTATAGGAAACATCACTGAATTATTGGATGAGTTTCAGGATATGTTCCCTACCAAATTCTTAGAAATGAAGGGGATAGTCGAAGATCTCGGTGAGATGACGATACCTTTGCGACCCGATGCAAAACCGGTCAAGCAATGACCATACAGATTGAATCCGCGACATAAAGAAAAGGTCAAGGCTGAATTGGACCGAATGCTAGAGGAAGGTGTTATAGAACTTGTTGAGGAATCAAAATGGATTAATATGATAGTGGTCCAAGACAAGAAGACCACAGTTGAAGTAAGAATTTGTGTCAACCTGAGAAAGTTGAATGATGCTTGTTTGCATGACCTGTTTTCGACTCCATTCATAGATGAAGTACTAGAGAGTGTCAGAAGATAGGAAATGTACTCGTTCACTGATGGATTTTCAGGTTACCATTAGTTCAAGACTTTGCAAGAAGTTCGACACAATTCTACCTTTGCGACAGAGTGGGGATGTTTCCAGTATATGGTAATTCCCTTTGGACTTAAGAATGCCCTGCGATTTTTTCCGAAATTGTAGTAGATGCATTTAAAGATTTTATACATAAATTTATTGACGTCTGCTTCAATGATTGGACCGTATTTGGGATCATAAAGGACCATATTGAGAGCATTAGAATTATGTTGGAACACTGTCACCAATATCAAATTTCACTTAATTTGAAGAAATGTATCTTTTGCGCCCCATTTGGATCCCTATTAGGCCATGTGGTCTGTCGTGATGGAACTTTGGTCGATCCGACCAAAATTGCAATCATTCTTGATATACCACCACCCACTACAGTTAAACAATTGAGAGAAACGCTAGGACACACTGGATACTATAGAAAATTTATTAAAGGATATGTGGAGGTCAATGCTTCAATGAATTTTTTTTGAAAAAATATGCTAAGTTTCATTGGATAGAGAGCTGCCAAGAGAGTCTGGAAATATTAAAAAAACAAGATGGCTACTGCGTCAATACTTGCATTCCTAGAATGAAAAAATGAGTTTCATGTTCATGTCAACACATCATCTGTCGTGCTCAGTGTGGTAGTGACTCAACCTGGTGAAGGATCTATTGATCATCCGATTGCCTTCGCTAGAAGACAGTTATCAACTAAAGATAAAAATTATACCATGACAGAAAGAGAAGATTTAGCGATGGTATATGCAATGCAGAAATTCATACATTATTTGCTCAATGGACATTTTAAGATGTACACTAACCATTCTGCGTTGAAATACTTGGTTAATAAGCCAGTGTTGGGGGGAAAGATCTTCTAGTGGCTTCTCCTCTTCCAGGAATTTGATTTCGAGATAATTGCTAAGACTAATCGATTGAACTTGGGGTTATACCATCTTTCAAGGATAGAAAGTGGTGAAGATCCTAGTAATCTGGATGATAATATCCGTGATGCACAATTGTTTGTGATAACTATGCTTAATGACCATAATGGATATATCAGACAATTTTTTAGTACGGTTTATACGCCAACTGAATTCACTCTTTCAAAGAAGAAAAATTTGGTTGTGCGAGCTGCGTATTTCCAATTGATTGCTGGAAAACTATATAAAATGGGTCTTGATGAGATTCTTCGTCACTTCATTTTGGAACACAAGCGACTATTGATATTAAATGAAGCACATGCTGGTGTTGCAGGAGGCCACTACACATGGAAAGTGTTAGGATTATTAATCCTTCCTTGGCCATATTGTCTATTATATTATTTATCCTAACTTAGGAGTATTTATTAATTAATTGGGTCCATTAGTGCCATTGGGTCCACTTGGCCTAATGGGGCCACATGTACCAGTTACTAGAGTGTGGGGAACACTGCTAGAGGTTAATTGACACTGATTTCACTTGGATGCATCAGTTTAGGTTCATCCTAGCCAAATCCCTACATTTTAGGATCCATTGGGAGTCCAGGCACCAACCTCCTTCAGTCAGTTGGAGTTGAAACTAGTTAAGCTTAGTTAGTTTCTAGTTACATTCAGTTAGATCACAATCAGTTCAGTTAGCACTATTTATGCATGGCTAATGCATGGATGCATGTGGGTTAGCCACCTTTGCTCACCTACCACTTCATTATACTTAGTTAACTATTTATTACTGATTGTATTAGTTGTTTAGACAATTGGAGTTAACCAATTGGGCTCCGATATTGATTGAGACATCCTGAGTTAGCTAGTCAGTTAGGTACAGTCACATCCAGTGGGGAGATTCAAATTCATCCCTGATTCGAATTCTTTTCCTATGTAAACTATTGTAACACTAGATTTAATTAATGACAATGATATTGTAATTATCTGACCTAGACTCATCCGTTTCCTATGTGGTTTGTTTTGTTCAGTGTGTATCTTCATTCTCCTTTTACTACAACAACAATTTTGGACTCATTGCTTGAAGATATAAATGGCACAACAATTTTAACATAAAGATACGATGCACAATATTTTTCAACTTGGATTATGTTGTCCCACCATGCATGTGGATGCCCAGGATTATTGTAGGTCCTGTGATGTGTGCCAAAGGATGAGAAATCCGTCGCGATGAGATGAAATGGAATTAGTACCTAAAATAAATTTGTAGGCATTTGAAAAATGGGACATTTATTTTGTGGGTCCCATCAGTCCAATAGGAAAGCACACTGGTGCACGATATATTATTACTGCGACTGACTACTTAAGCAAATGGGATGAAGCAGCGCCAGTAAAGTGTTGTACTGTTGCGACTGCTGCAAAGTTTTTATTGGAGAATGTCATGACACGATTTGGATGCCCAAATATTTTAATAAGTGACTTAGGTACACACTTTGTCAACTAGTTGATTTGAGAACTCATAGAGGAATTCCATATTTAGCATGGAAGGACAACGCCTTACCACCCTCAAGCAAATAGAGCTATTGAAGCCTTTAAAAAAATTCTAGAAAATGCATTGACAAAGGTATGCAATGTTCAAAGAGATGACTAGGATAAAAAAATATCATCGGTATTATGGGAATATCGGTTGACTTGTAAGAAATTGACAAGACAACTCCATTTTGGTTTGTGTATGGGAAAGAAGTTATGATCCCTATGGAGTATATTGTCCTGAGCTTAAAAATTGTTGCAATCCTGGAGATGATAGATGGCGATGTTGTCGAAGAAATATTATTGCAAATTGTGCACCTAGAAGAAGAACGTTTTGTCACAACATTTCATCAAAATGTTGAAAAACAAAGGCAAAAAGCATGGTATGATCGACACATTAAGAGAAAGCACTTTGAAGTTGGAGGACTTGTTCTTATGTTTGACAACAAATTTTTCAAGCATCCATGAAAGTTCAGAACACATTGGTTAGGACTGTATATCGTTACAAAGATCACTGATAGAGGATCGGTGAAATTACATAAGTTAGATGGAACAGAGGTCCAAGTATTGGTGAATGGAATTCGACTGAATATTTATCATGATAACTGTGAATTAGTCGCATGAAAAAAAGGAAAAGAGAAAAAAGGAAAGGAAGAGGAAAAATTTTGTTCGCAGACTGTTAGTTTGCTGTAGTTAAAAGATGAATTCTTGCAGACTCGGTGTCTGGTACATACCAGAAATTTAGGGCGAAGACACATAGTTCGTCGCAAGAAAAGAAGATATGGTGAAGGGAACAAAACAAGTCGCAAGGATTGCAATGTTGTCGTAAGAAATACGACCATCATAGATATGACAGCTGTATGTTATTCATTTTCGATACGACAGCTGGATGGAATTAATTTGAAAAGTCCAGGACATTCTAGCGACATGTTGTTAAAACAATTTGGTCATAATTGCAATGAAGTCATAGAAGAAAGTGGAATACTACATGGAAGATTCCATATGATGATTCAGAAAGGTAATCCATGTGTCAGATCATGTTTCCACCATTCCACTCGATGGTTACGTGTGTGAATTCCTGAAAGACAGAGTAAGTAGGTATTACTTGCATTGACCTTCCACTTTGTACTCAGTTTGATATACTAGAATGCGAAATTCCTCTCTGCAACACCCAAGGCTGAAGTAAGTTGTTACATAAGTATGGTTGCTACGAGTCTCAGTGAAGTTGCACCCACATTCTCCATGATTGAAGCCATGTTACTTATGATGGTTGAAGAAAGTGTTGTTGGATATGTTCCACCACAAGCAAAGATGGGATTGGAAGCTAAGCTAGTTTCGGTTAGGATTTATAATCCTCCCTTGTCCAGATATAGTGTATTAGATCATTTTCCTAACTTAGGAGTCATTTTCTAGAGTTTGGTGCCACCATGATTTTGGTGCCATTGGTTCCACAAGTGTGCCCCATTGGTGCCATTGGTGTGCCATTTGGGTGCCACTAGTGCTAATCCCTACTCTTTAGGAGCCACTCCGAGTGCCACTATTAGCCTCCATCAGTTGGTTGTAGTTAGTAGGTACTTATGCTTAGTTTATATTTAGTTAGATCACATTCAGTCAGTCTAACACCAGTTATGCATGGTTGCATGGGGAAGTGGCACCTTTGTTGACCTACCTTGTCATTTTAACTGGTTTAACTAGTTTAATTGATTGTCGCACTGAATTAGCCATGTTGAGTTAGACTAGTGGTATCCGGTAGTGATCTAGACACTTCTAGTTATCCAGCCAGTTAGGATTGAGTTGGTAGATTCGAACCTTATCCACATGATTCAAAATATCCATTATGTAACACAACTGTATACTGCTGGAATTAATGAAGATTATTGTTGTAATTTACCGAGCATTTCTTATATGTTTCCTATGAAATTTGTCTTGTTTAGTGTACAATTTTCATTCCATTCAACTGCAAAATTCTACCTTTAAATTGCACACATTGCATGTACATCAATGGTTCAATAATTCAAACATGGTATAGGAGCTCCACCCTAAACTAAGGATACAAATCGCCCTACTGGGTTAGCCAAGGAAGAAGCATTTTGGTCCCTGTAAGAGTAAAGTTCTTTCAACACCGCTGAGGAAGAATGGAGAAGTAGTGATTAGAATTCGATGGCCAAATGACATTCCACCAAACTGCCAAATAAACTCATGGAATGATTTTACAGAGGGCATAGTATCCATTGCTAGATCTCGCGAGTCTGAACCAACGTTCAGATAATGAAAAACAAAGAAAAAGGCCACCATCATCACCATCATCTCTACAAGAATCTCAAAATATAGTTGGTGATGATGGTTAAAAGAAGAAGATAAGATGGAATGATCAGGAGAAGAAGCATAAAACATCGATGAAATGGCCGATTTCATCGTCACAGACAGGGAAAACGTCGATGAGATGGAATATTTCATCGTCACGGACAAGGAAAACATTGATGAGATGGAAGATTTTATCGTCGCAGACACCATAGACGTTGATGAGAAGGAAGAATTCAACATTGATAGAACATATAAAATGAATACATACTGATTTGCATTGCAGAAGAAGAAGAAGTTGAGAAACATGGTCTTCTTATAAGAGAGAAGAAGCCAAAGGAAATATACCCAGGAATGCACTTTGGATCTCATCTTCAATTTTGAGAATCGATGATGATATTTTCCATAATGTCTGGGCCTAGTGCTCCAGAACAAGAACTTTATTTGATAGAAGAAAGAAGCAAAGAAGCAACATAAGCTGCGAAGAGGATAGAAGAATCAAAATAAATATGTGCGAAGACTGTCGACCAAGTCTCGTAGGATTGGGTAGCCTTAGTTGAAGACACAAAACTAGAAAAATTCACAGAGGAGTTGCACACAGTTGAACAAAATGTGAATCAAATGAAGAATGAGATGAGAAAGTTGACCTTAGTAGAGAAAATGGCTAAGGAAACATAACTGAAGAAATTACAACAGCAAGTGATGATGTTGCTTACGCAACAACAACAACGAGATGCTGAATTTGAAGAGTTGCAAGTAGAAGCTGAAGAAGTTATAGGAATTCTTCAGCCTGTACATGAGAGGGTACATCGAGAAGTACAAGAAACAAGGATCATACCATCAGAACACCTCAGTTTTGACCTTGTGGAAAATTTGCAGAAAGTAGAGGAAGACGTGTGACAAGAGACATAAAAAGTAGTGAAAATCTTGCAATATTTTCAAGGTTATGTTGGCACAAGTAAAGAGATGGAAAAATAGCCTTGTGTGGCTCAATATGATCCATATGTGAGTGTTGTGGGCTTGTTGGGCATAGGAAAATATAGGAAGAATTAAATTAGAATTCTTCCTAAAGATGGAAAAGAGTTAGGTCATAGGAAGTAAAAGGATTTGCGACAGAAGTAAATAAGGAAGAATAAAATAAGGAGAGAATGAAAAGGAGCTGTGACAGAAGCAACTGTAGAAGGAAGGGATGCAAGGTAGAATAAGTAGCAAGACAGGAAGATGCGGCTTAATAAGGATGGAAGGAGATAAAGAAGAAAGAGCTTAGGAAACACACAACTGAAGAGGAAGCCGCAATGGAAGAGAAAGCCACGATAGAAGATAGGTCGCGACGTAAGAGGAACATCGAAAGAAGGAAAGGAAGTGACAAGGAAGGACATGACAAAGTTAACCATGTCAGAAGATGTGAAACGTCACAACGACTAGAAAGCGACTGCTAGGAAGATCGTGGGTATGAGGATGAATAGAATCGACAGAAGTTGCATGTATGAAAACATCTTTGTAAATCGGGCCTATAGTGCCTACTGTCATGTGTCGATAGAGTATGAAATACAATGTATTGGCTAATTGTATGAAGTTGGTTGAAATAGAAATGTAAGAGTCTATAAAAGGAGGAACTCGAGTTGTATGCGGGTTAACCTCCAAAGGGTCTAGTCATGTTAGTATTTGTAAAATTTGGTTGTTTAGTGACAGTCTGTTTGTATTGTCTTAATGCATTGAATTCGTAGAGAGGAGTTGAAGAACCTACATCTGAGTGCGAAAGAGTGTAGAAGAGAGTGAGTCAATCCACGCTGTGTGTAGATTATAATAGAGTCATATAAGAGAGTGAGTTGATCCAAGATGTGTGCGGATCAATATTAAATTCAAGTAGAGAAAGAATAGCGACAGAAGACCAGAGAGCATGAGAGGAGGAAGAAGTATGTATAGATAGGAAGGAGATATCTAGAACAGAGTCTGCATCTTAGTGTGCAGAACAAAGGTGTCATATATTTCTCATGCTAGATGAAGAGTGCCGTTGTGGTTTTTCCTGGATGGGTTTCCATGTTAGATACGGTGTCAAATGTGTGAATGATGATTGTGATTGAATTGCATATATATGTTACTGTGAATACATGTTTATGCATTTTCGTATGAATGAGTTTATATGTATTTGTCACACTGTTGTTGTTGAAAGTTTTTATGCTAGTTTGGGTTGTTGTTATAATACATGTCAAATGGCGAGTTGTAGCACAACTTAACTGTGTGTAATAAGTATAAACACCCCACCCATCAACTTCTGTTGAGATCCTTGGTAGAAGACCATGGGACCCTAAATCCCCCACCCAACTGTGGAAACCTGGTTCTGGTAGTTACCCATAGAAATATATCTTGGGTTAGACTACATCTGCGTCGCAGGCGCTGTCGACTGATGCTTGCTCTCTCAGACAGATATCTTGGGATTTTTTGCACGCCAAGGAGGGACTGAACCTTGGTTGAAGAGGGTCTGAAACCAATAGGAAACTAACCTCATATGTATCAAATGAAACAATACACAATTGTCCACTAGAAGCCTGAAAATGAGTAGGGTTAGTGACTTGGTCACTAATATATATCTGTAAGTATGCAAGATGACCCTCTTTTTTAACACCAAATGGGACATCAGGGAAATTAGGAAAATCCTCCCCTCTCCTAGATAGACCAATGATGAAGTAGATGCCCTCCTCTGTAAAATGGAACCACAGATTATGACCAAATTGAAAGAACTGTCTACGCTGATCCTAGTGATGGATGAAATGCATCAACAACGCTGAGTTCCCATTTAGGGATGTAGCCTCTTGGTATAATTTTAGGAGGATGACAAACCTCAAGAGGTATCAATTCTGTGTTGTAATGGGGCGAGAGTATACATCTCTCTCCCTCTCTTTGGCCTCCCACTCCCATACAACATTGTAGAGGTCCACCCACACTTGGTGCTCTTGCTACAACTCTCGCCACTAATGTATTTGATTCACATATAAATTCCATAATTATCAGACACAGACACACACATGAATATATAAAACATTAAAACTATCTTTAAATGATCATTTTATTTATTAAAATCAAAACATATTTTTTTCTCACAATAATTGAATTTAATGAGTGGTGCGCCCATATAAATGTAAAGCACCACTAGCGATGAATTTTATATTTAGACTGCATTATTAATGGTGAATTACAAACTACATAACCATAATGTGATAAGGTGACCTCAATGTATCGTTGTGTCGAAATTCATTTAACAATAAAAAAATAGTTTGATTTCTAAATTTAATGCACTAGTGCTATGTGAGACAAAAAAGCATCGTAGAAAATGCATGCGTGATACTAAAAGGCATCACAATGTTTTATGAAATAATTTGTATTGGAACGTCCCTCTTTTGGGAGCACTGGTTCTTTACGAATAGGTGTCTGCACTGTGCATGATGTGCACAATTATTTAGAGCACACTATAATCGACACAACTCTATGTGAAAATTTATTTTTTAAAAGGCCATGTCATTGCGTACGTTAAACATAAGCACACCAACCTGGCAGTGTATATGTATTATTATGACACACTATTGTATGTGGTGAATAGTTAAATTATTATTTTTTTGTTAGTTCAACAATGTGTCTAACAATCTATAAAGCATCGGTTAGATGGTGCTCTAGTTGTTTATCAAAATTAGTGCATTAATATATTTGATTGCATCGGTAACGGTGTTCTACGGTTTGTGAAATGCGTCGAGCACCGAAGATGTGAAAATGTTTTGTTAATTTATAGTGGTATGTTATTAAAGTTATAGTGCACTGTCGATGTGGTGTGCAAACTCTAAAATTATAGGGAGCACCGACTAGTGTGGTCCGAACCAATGAGATCCAAATAGCTCGAATGCACTGAACATAATTTTTAAACTTGTTTGTGAAAATGTGGAAATTTAAGGTGAATTAAAAATTTTAATTCACTAAAAGTTTGAATTAGAAGGCTTCGAGGAATGACAAACCACATGAATCACTAATGGTACGACACTTCAAGGATTCAACTATAGAACCAAAGCTTAAGTGGCATACAACACTGAATGATGGTAAAAATTATTTTTCCTTCCATTATTTTTTATTTTTTTATTTTACCCTATTTCGATGCGTCGGATAACCAGATGGACTAATGTGTGTTTTTCAAATGACGACACCGATAATGAATATAAAAAATAAAAAAATTATTCCCACACTTTTTTACTTTTACCCTAATCCAGTGTGCTCTATTATGGAAGCACCAATGCATTTAAGAGATATAAATGCAGTTTTTGTAAATATAAAATGATAAAAAACATTTTTTCATACAATTTTTTCAAGTTTACCCTACTTCAATGCTTGAAATTACAAGACACATCGTCGTGTTTTGTAGATACAAACACAATGTTAATGAGTATAATGATATACAAATAGAGTCTGACAATTTTTTTAATCTTACCCTACACTAGTGCGTAATATTAGACAACACACTGGTGCGTCTGATGAAGGAAACACACCGATAGTTGATATATAAATATAAACAACTAGCTACAACAACTAGTTAGCTAGATCCATTCCCTCTTCATTAAAAATCATGCATAAATACTCCTCTCCTCCAATCATCTGAGTGGATACACTTCCCCATGTTGGCTGAGCTGTCCCAAGAGGGAACGTACCAAGGTTTTCCAATTTCTCCCTGTTTAATCCTAGAAGTGTCCCTAATTTTGTTAGCAGTTGAGGGAAGTGTTGCTGCATAGTTGAAGCAAAGAACCATTTGTATTATGATGGTATTTTCCCTTTGCGACCCACCAAGTAAGAGGTATGTAGTTGTTTTCGGGTAGTAGTAGTGGTGGTGTCTACAAAATTATTTTGAAGGAAGGGAGATTGGAAATCATGAATAACTCAATAAGATGGGAAATGGTAACCATGTCTTCTAGGAGAGGGGGTTCAAAGTGCTTGAGAGTATTTAAATTGGATACATCATGAATTTGTAGATGAGGAGGAAAATCAAGATGGTAAGCATTGCCACCGAATTTACGAAGTACAATATAGGTCCATAGCGAAGTGGTTCCGTTTGTTGTTTCGTTGTGTCTTAAACCGCTAAAAATACATGTAAAACCAGACTTTGTCCCATGGGTTGAATATAAGAGGTATATGGTGGGCATCATGGCTCTCTTTATGATTTTGTCGGGAAGAATTGAATGCTTTAGAGACTTGGGCATGTTTGCAAGACAATTTTTGCAAAAAGGATAGAGAAGAGGTATGTTCATGTTGCTAATGGGGGGTTCATGTAGGTTGTGATGTCAAGGGAATATCATATGGTTCCAAGGGTCAGTATCCAAAGTAGGCTTCATGCCCAATTTAGGCAATTGATCTGAGAAGCATGCTAGCCCCTATGTTAAGTACCTTGGTCAATCATTTCTAGATATTTGCATCTTGGTTTCCGTTTGTAATCTACTAAACGTTTTTAATGCAAAGTTGCTACTGAAACCCTTGGGGAAGATATTGTTGTAAAGGAAAGTATCCTATGGCTAGGGTTTAAGAGGCCATCAACGTACTGGGGTTGAAAGAGAGATGCACAATGTTCAGCAAGTATATATAAACAAGATAAGAGAAGAGAAAGGTCCACACCTGACTCACTGAAGGCTGGTCCAAGCTTTCTCTTCAATCCTCTTCTTGCTCCTCTCGCTCCAAGAGACCTGCAAAACGAATTATACCTTCCTCAAACCATTATGACCACATATAAGACAATGATAATCAAATAAACATAAACAAATGATCTGAATAACATCATCATATGATCAGAGACAGAGATTCAATCACACATTGAACAATGATTTGGGAAGAAGAAGGACATCACATCTTTATTAATCTTGAAAACAAGTACAAATATACCTTCTCTCCAAGTTTGGCACCTCACGAAACCTTGATCTGGATCTGCTGCTTCTCTTCTCCAAAGAACTCAGCCTCCAAGCTCTGCAACACAAGAGGAAGACCTCCAGGGCAAAGGTGTGGGCAAAGAGAGTTCCAATTCCTCCAGCATAACAGTGCAAAAATTCAAGTCCCTTTCCATGGCCTTTCCTACCTATATTTATATGGGTGAAATAAGGTAGTTCGAAGGTTGGAGAAGTTACAGCAGTTAATGAAATTCAGTTACATGACATAACTAATCTCTAGTTAACGCGTGTTTTAATATTTAAATGTTAAGAGACACATTCGCGGGTCCGCTGTAGAACAACCTGCGAATGATTCGTGACTATATAGAAGAGCAACCCGCGAATACAAGGATTCGTGACTTGCTACAAGGGAGACTCGGGAATGATGCGCGAGTTGTCAATATAGAGAGTCGCGAATACATCCTAACATGGCAAAAATGGCAAAGTAACTAGCTGGATAAAGGCAGAATGTATTCCATAATAAGCCAAGCTATAGTGTTCTAGGCAAACCTCAATCCATAAGTGTCCTTTTGTGTGCCAACATGAGGAAAGTCAGCACTCAGACGGAGAGGTGCCATTCTAGTGTATAACAGATATCTTTCTTTAAATTCAAGTGAGGGATCCCCCTCTACTCCAACATTGGCACACCAAATTAACCAATGCACCGGTGCAGTGTATTATATAGAACACACCGTAATTTATTTATTTTTTAATTTTTTAAAAAACGCATTTTTCCAGGAAGGAGGATTGCATTTTTTGCTGAAAGCTATGCGTGAGTTATGTGAAAGCATTGGTATGCTCATTTAGTTTAAAAAAAATCGTTCTTATTGGATGTATAAATAGAAAATAATTTTTTTCTCTCCATTTAACGTGGATTTTCAGTATCGGTGCTTTGGTTCACACCGGTGCATCTAGACTAAGGGTGCACCTATGTGTTTGGTATGCATGAAAGAACCATATAAAAACATGAACTAAATCATTTTCTCACTCACTTTTGTTAGTGACCTCTATAAAAAAATAATTGAGATCATTTTAGAGGATCTTATACAAAAACCTTTGCTAGACTGCATTTTGCTTGTAGTGTTTGCTCAGTTGAAAGACCAAAAAATAAACAAGTTTTGGGATAGTGACCTTAAATTTTAAATTAAGTGAGCTCTATGACATTGTGAATAAGAACTATTAGGTAGTTATAGTTCAAAATTTTGAATCAAAGGTGAAACAATGTTAGGAATGCGTCAAATACAAGGTGGCCATATGGAGAAGTCCCCAAACAAAGGGATTACAAGTTCTTTATCTTTAAATCAACATGATTTTTATTGGAAGCTCTGATTGAGGTGATTCAATTCCTTTGGAAAGATAAAATCGGGTAAATGTTTTTCACCGTTTGGGATAACGTTTTAAGGTGTGGGGAATTTTACTCACATTTATATACTAAATATTATCCCCAATTTTTGTAATAAGGTGTTCAAGCATAATGGTCACATGTAATAAATAGTAACTCCTTTTCAAATATATAAAAGGTTCATCCATAACACATGGAAATTAAGATTGGCAATTTTGTTTGTTACAATTATAATTAAAAATGAAACCATGGAATTACAATGACAAGCATGACAATATTTCAAATTTTTTTAAGAACTAACTAGTGAAATAGTGAATACCTCAAGTGTTGAATGGTGAGAAAGGAGGATTTGAAGATCTCAACAAATTTTTGAAGATTTTAATAGAAACATGACATGCATTAAAAATTTAAAAGAGAAGAAGGAGGGCAGTATGGATTATCTATCAAGCCTCTTTATCATAATTTTATCTCATTTAGAATATGACAAGGATAAAAAAATTATAGAGTTTCAATAACATATGAATAAGTCCCCTACACCAAATCATTCATCACACTAAGATCTACAAAATCATGGTTTCAATTTGGGACCAAGGAACTACTTCAATCCTAAGAATGATATGATATAATTTGATGGTAACGATCCCATGAAATGGATATTTTAAATGAAGAATTCTTTTATCTACACCAAGTGAAAACTCTACAAAAGAAAACTATTGTGTCCTTATATTTAGACCCCAATCAATTTGTGTAGTACTAATGGATTTGTGAATGCAAAAATGTCTCCATTGTCTATTGACATACTTTTTTGGAAGAATCAATAACACTGTATGGAGATAGTATGAAAAATACATTCCCTGGTCAATCAACAAATATCTGGGAAAGAGATTCAACTACATTGCACATTCATTAATTTCAAAAGTTGAGTCCTAGAGTGAAGGACCTTCCGCAAGATACCTTGTCAGATCGTAGTATGGCTAGTTTAAATGAGATCATTCAACTTGAGATGCATCTCTTTAAGCCTAAATCCTTACATAGGAGTTTTAGTGTGGAAAAGAGAAAGGACAATTTTAGGGGTGAAATTTGGCCCATGGGCTAAATTTTGACATTTTTTCCCAAAAAAGATTCACCAATGTCCATTTTTTTATAAATTAATATTCCCAAATTCTATGTGATTAAAAACTTTTACTCTTAAAATTGCCAAAATTGTCCATAAACTTATAAAATCCTCATCAATTTGAATAATTTTAGATAATTATCACCCAACGTTTTATGGCTATAAATTTAAGAATTACTAAGATTTGCCAAGGTTTCTACACTTTAAGAAAATTATGGATCCTTAAAATTTTTCCTTGGTAAAGAGTTGAAAATAAAAATATTACAACTAGAAGGGTTGTCATTAAAACCTATAGAGATCACAATGTTCCCATTCCTAACATCACTCAAATAACAGGGTTGACACCACAACAAACCTATGAAAGAATGACAAAGGGACTTTGTTTCAATGATACACAATGAAGGAGGATTGCATTTTTTGCTGAAAGCAATGCGTGAGTTATGTGAAAGAATTGGTATGCTCATTTAGTTTAAACACACTAGTTCTTATTGGATGTAGAAACAAAAAATAAATTTTTTCTCTCCATTTAATGAGGATTTTCAGTATCGGTGCTTTGCTTCACACCGGTGCATCTAGATGCAGGGTGCACCTATGTGTTTGGTATGTATAAAAGAACCATATAAAATTTCTACGATTTTGCAATCAGAATAGCATTCCAAAATTGATATGATTTTGTCAAACTGTTGAAGAAATTAGAATAGCATTCGAAAATTGGTACGATTTTGCAACCTCCAGGGGAAATCTCCATCATATATAATAGCCTGAATTTGCAAGATGATAGGTCCACCATCATGTTTGGCCTCCATGTAGACGAGCCCTTTGATGAAGAAGTTCCCCCTTTCTATGTTAGCCTGAACATTCACAATTCCATCCTACACAATGCCATGCTCGATTAAGGAGCATCCCAAAACTTGATGCCTAGAAGGATCATGGATCAATTAGGATTGGACGTGACTAGACCATATAAGGATCTATTCTCTTTCGATTTTAATAAATTCAAGTTCATGGGACTCATCAAATACTTGGTCATCTGTCTTTCTCAAATCCCGGCTAAAACCTTGGTCATGGACGTGGTGGTGGTTGACATTCCCCCTAAATTTGGGATGTTGTTATCTAGATCTTGGGTGACCAAGCTCAAAGGCGCCCTCCAGATGGACATGTCGTATGCCACTTTTCTTGTTTTTGGAATACAAAGAAGACTGCTTCGAGAGAAAAAACTGGCCTACATGGAAACTAGTGCTGAAATGCCACAAAACCACCCTATATACTCGCTAGACACAGAGATGGGGTTCACTATTTCTTCATAGACGAGGACAAAGAAGGATCACATTTACAAAATGTTTCCTTCGAACGTATTGAAGAGGAATTAATCGGAATATGGGATGTGAATTTTTATGGATTGGCCTGCAAAGAAGGAGCAAGGGCAAGGATATGGATCGGACCCCCGAATCTACGCTTTAAGGTACTTCTACAAGCTGGTTTTTAATAGTACACATAATGAAGTAGAATATGAAGAAATGATATTGGCAATCCTGGACTTAAAGAAGCTCCAAGTCAAGAGGGTGATGTTGCATGGAGATTCTAAGCTAGTAATAAAAAAAAATGACCGTTGAATATCAGGCCAGGCACCCCCATATGAGAATCTATCAGAATGAAACCCACGACCTCATAGAAGGCTTTGAGGAATGCAGCTTCAAGCTAATCCCTAGAGTACAGAATTGCATGGCTGATTCCCTGGCCACCTTGGAATCGGCTTTCAATGTACCTGAGAACCCTAGAGGGAGGTATGAAATTGAAGTGAGGAACAAAACTTTTTTCCTAGACAATGTAAAACACTGGCAAGTATTCAAAGATGAAGAAAAAATTCACCAGTTCCTCACTCTCGTTGGGGAATTCAAGGGAGCTATTGTTGACAAAGAAAACGAATCTCAGGGGGAGGTATCCCCCATTCAAGAAGCTTTGCAAAAGCAAACGGTGGATCTAAAGGAATTAGTTCGGGAAGTGGAGCTTATTATTGTGGATGACAACAAAGAAATCAAGGAGGAGGGGGTTCGAGAGCCTGAAATGCAAGATCCTGAGTCACAACAGGGGTACAAGAATAATCTGTGTGGCAAAGAAATTTTGCAGCTAAAGGGAAATTCCATCCCCAGAGATTTGATCCCTCTAGAGAAACTCTTCAATCCAGATGATGTGGCGAGAGAGCCTCAATTGGTCCCAAACTGTGAAGATATAGAGGAGGTAAATATCGGGACAAAATAGAAACCTAAGATCATCAAAATAGCAAGAAATCTCTCCCCTGAAGCCAAACATAGGTATATCTCATTAATGAAAGAATATTTGGATTTCTTCCCCTGGAGTTACAAGGACCTCAAGGCTTACGACACCAGTATCATCCAGCATACCATACCACTCAAGAAGTATGAGATGTTGTTCAAACAGAAGCTTAGAAGAATGAACCCTAAGTTGTTTCCCCTAGAGGAAAAGGAGATCAAGAAGTTGTTCGAAGCCAAAATCATCATAGCCCTTCAATTCTCACGTTGGGTGGTGAACCTTGTCCATGTCAGAAAAAAGAACAGGGAAACAAGAATTTGTATTGACTTTAGAAACTTGAATCAAGTTTCTTTGAAGGACCATCACCCCCTTCTCAAAATGGACCATATTTTGTAGAAAGTAGGAGGTTCTGAGAGAATCTATACATTGGATGGTTTCTCAGGTTATAACTAGATTGTGGTTCATCTCGATGAACAAGAGAAGACACCTTTCACCACCCCTTGGGGCACCTTAATGTACGCTAAAATTTCGTTTGGGATGATGAATGCAGGTGCAACATTCCAACGGGCCATGGGCATAGAATTCGTAGATGAAAAGGATAAAATGTTGGTTATCTATCTGGATGACATCATTGTTTTCTCCAAATCCGATGAAGAACATGTCTCTCACTTGTTGAAAAAATTCAAGAAGTGCATAAAATTTGGCATCTCCCTAAACCCTAAAAATTATTTCTTTGTTATGAAGGAAGGAAAGCTACTCGAACATATAATCTCTCAAGAAGGCATCAAGATAGATCTAAAGAGGTTTGAGGCTATTAGAAAAATTGAGCTCCCTCAGAATAAGGAAGAGGTTCAATTGTTCTTAGGAAAGGTAAATTTCCTTAGAAGATTTATTGCTGCATTTTCCAAAATAGTCAAATATATAAATAACATGCTAGGGAAGGACCAAGAAATCAGGTGGGCATCCGAATATAGACAATCCTTCAAGAGCATAAAGAGGTCCATAGCCGAGACACTTGCCCTTGTGAGCCCATATTTCTCCAAATATTTCCTCATCTTCTCATTTGGCTCCAAGCACACAGTGGCGGGAGTGTTTCTGCAAAATAACCATGAAGGATACGAGAAACCCATCGCCTTCTACAGCAAGACGTTGAGGGATTCCTCCCTGAAATATAATATCCTAGACAAGCAGGCATACGCTTTGGTGCAAGCCTTAAAAGACTTTATAGTATACAACTTGCACTCCCATGTGATAGCCCACGTGCCCACCAGCATTGTGAAAGACATTCTGACTCAACCGAATCTGGAAGGACGAAGGGGGAAATGGATTGCAATATTGCTCAAGTACGATATGGAAATCAAACCCACAAAGTTGGTAAAGGGCCAGGGGTTAGCTAACCTTATGGTCCAATCCAACTGTGATGCTCTTAGCCTACATATGACTACTGAGTTGTCAGCTGAAGAGCTGGATCGTCAATGAAAAACAAAACCCCCAATAGGTGAGCCCTTTCTATCATCACCTTGGTATGCTGATGTCATTTTCATCCTACAGAATGTGCAGGCTCCATCTAGCATGGATAAAGCTAGAGCCAGATTCCTCAAATAGAAAGCAACAAGGTTCTGCGTCCTGAAAGAGAAGTTATATTGGAAAGAGCCTGGGGGAATTTTGCTAAATTGGATGGATGAGCATGAGGCTAAGAAACACATTGAAGATTTCCACAAAGGGGAATGTGGAGGGAATCACTACTAGAAAACCACGGTAATTTTTTTTTTGAGAGTCGGATTCTATTGGCCTACGATATTCTATGACACCCAAAATAAGGTAGCAGCCCACCATAAATGTCAAATTTTTGAAGGCAGACAGAAATTGGTATCATTTCCCTTAAAGCCTATCTACGTCGAATCCCTTTTCCAGAAATAGGGACTAGAATTTATCAGTGAGATCAATCCCCATTCTTTGGGTCAACACATACGGATCCTGAACGCCACTGATTACTTCAAAAAATGGATTGAGACCATCCCCATGAGGCAAGCCACCAAAATAGTGATCATGCAATTTCTGGAATAACATATCCTATCTATTTTGTAAGTTTCTACGGTGAGATATGTTAGAGTAGGGTTTTTCTGGAAGCCCGTAGGATAGAATTGACAAGGATTAAAATTCAACGTAGAGCTGCAGATCTGGACTTCTTAAAAAGATGCAGTGATACCAACATTCTTCCAAAATTCACTATTGTTAAACACCATTTAAGAAATTACAAAAATAACCAGGCATTAGATCGCTTGGGATTTGCCATTGTAAGAGGGGAAATTAGAAGAACACGCGCCACTTTAAACAATTTATCCGACCTAGCATTGAAGCTTCACCTTAAACTTTCCCATTTACTCAGATTCGACCTTTGGAACATGTTGGATGCATACGCAACATTGAAGGCTGAGAAGGAGGGCTGTGCTTCAAGGAAAAAACAAAATAACAAATATGAACTATTGTTTAAAAATGTACAAGGTCACAATAATGAGAAGGAAGAGTTTGAGAATTTACTGGATCTCACAACACATAGGACAGTTCCCAATCATGCACATAGGACAGTTCCCAATCATGCACGCAGGCTGATGTATGTGGTGGATAAATATCCAACAATGTAGGATGAAGATATTGCTCACAACAAACCAGAGGTGGATATCTCTCACAATGGCAGGCTGGAGAAGAACTAGTTAACATCTTCACATGGGTTGAGAAGGAATACCTTCAGAAATCAGCGAGAGTTTGAAAATCCATGTGATCTAGAGCGAACTGTAAGTATATTGGAGAAGGCCCTCGTCCACCCACAGTGTTCGGAAAATAAACATGATCCACAACATTTGGCAAATGATGAGGATCATCTTTATTTGGAGGAGGATCATTCAGATCATGGTGATAATGCAATTAATTTCCATTTAGAGTTGGAACATTCATGATGTCTTTTGGGGGATGGGAATTCAAGGCGCTGTGTTAATGCAAGCGAAAAGGGGCCACGCCAATGTGAGGAGAAGGAGCGGTCACGACATAATTTGAAGGATGGGAAGCCACTACGTTGTGGTATGGAAAAAGAATAGGATCCATGCTTTTTGGATAATGAGCAATCACAGGGGTGGCATGACAATTCTGAGCAACCACAGCAGGATAAGAATATGGATGTAGTGCATCCGCGTTTGTTAAGTAATAAAATTGAGGCACTTCCCGATGGGTTGAAAAACACTACCAGCCAACGGGTAGTCAATCTCTCTGACCACATACTCAGCATTGAAGAATACAATATTCTTAAGAAGGGTCTAGGTTTTTCCATTGCTCCCAAAAGAATCCCGGTAGATAACATTATTTGCAGCATAGAAAACGCCATCCAAACCTTATCTGAGGATTCCAAAGAAGAGGTGATGCAAGACTATGTGGTCATCTTGAGAAAAGCAATACCACCGAAGGATAACCTTAGGAGAGTAGAAAGAGAAGCCTTAAAAAACCTTAGGAACAATGAGGACATTCTAGTCCTCAAGGCTGACAAGGGAGGAGCGACTGTTCTCCTGAATAGCAAGGACTATGTGTCCAAAATGCTTGATCATATTAGCTCAAGCAACAACTATAAAAAACTTAGGAGCAATCCGATTTCTAGAATCCTCAGAGAAGTTAAAAATGTCATCAAAGGTTCTAGTCTTGGTGATAAAAACAAGAAGCTACTCTTGTCGATAGGAGAAATCACCCCAATAATTTATGGTTTACCCAAGATTCATAAAGATGGGGTTCCCCTAAGACCAATTGTTAATAAAATTGGTTCCCATACCTATGAGCTTGCAAAATTTGTAGCCAAAAAGTTAGGTCCTCTTGTTAGACACACATATTCCTTCATTAAGGACTCAACCGATTTCGTTCGTCTAATCTCGAAAGAGAAAATTGACCCCATTGACATCATGGTAAGATTTGATGTCGTGAGTCTATTTACCAAAATCCCATTAAATGAAGCTATTGAAGTCATTCACGAGGTCACTAACCTAGAGACAACTAAATTCGCATAAATTTGTCTCCACTCCATGTTCTTCAGTTTCCAAGGGGAATTCTACAAACAAACCAGTGGAGTAGCAATGGGGTCTCCCCTTTCGCCTATTATCACCAATATTTTCATGGAGGAGTTTGAAAAGAAGGCACTTAAATTCTATCCATTGAAACCTAAATCGTGGAAAAGATATGTGGATGACACTAATGTCATTTGGCCTTTTGGAGAACAAGAACTTAACAAATTCTTTGAGTATCTTAATAGCCAATCCACTGACATTAAATTCACTATGGAAGTGGAAAAGGATGAGAGCATCCCTTTCCTTGATGTCTTAATCTACAAGAGACTTGATGTTTCCCTGGGACATAAGGTCTTTATAAAGAAAACCCATACTGATAGTTGCCTCGATGCAGACTCTCACCGTCATCCGGCACAGAAACTAGGAATCATCAATACACTAGCTATAAGAGCCTCTAGTATTTGTGATGTTGAACATCTAAAGGAAGAACAGGGTAACCTTGTTAAAGTTTTCAAAAACATTGGTTACAAAGAAAATGACATCAAGAGAACCTTTAGGAACCCCTCAGGCAATCTAAGAAACCCCCACCAACACACTGACAAAAAGAGGCCCTACCTCCCTTACATTCAAGGCGTCACAGATAAGGTTTCCAAAATCTTAAAAAAGAAAGAAATCCTTACAGCCTTTAAACCACTAGAAACCATAAGGCATAAAATGAGGACTGCTAAAGACAAGGTTGATGAGCATCAACATTAAGGTGTCTATAAGGTCACATGTTCGTGTGGCCTTAACTACATTGCAGAAACTGGTCGGTCACTCAAAGTTAGGTTAAAGGAACACGGGGCCGACATCCGCAACCAGCGTATCCGCACCTCTGCCTTGGCAAAACACTCAGAGAAGTCTAAACACCACATATGTCTTGAAGATTCTTCGTTGCTTGCAAAATAAAATCACTACTTTAAATGAAGATTCAGAGAAGCCCTAGAAATTATCAAACACCCTAATAACCTTAATAGGGATGGTGGTTTTGAAGTCAGCAAGAATTGGGTCCCCCTTATCAAATGTCAAAACAAGTCCGAGTTGTCTAGGTTTTAACCAATCTCAAATAAATAAATTAACCCTAAAATCCTATTAATTTAAAAAGCCCTAATTTATTAATTAATTAATAAACCCTATATTCCTAGTTAATTAACAAACCCTAATTTATTAATTATTATAAATAACCTAATTTCTTAATTAAAAAAGATCGTATCTTAATTTAAAAAAACAACCCTAGTATCTTAATTAAAAATTCCTATTATTAAAAGCAAAATAAAACCCTAATATGAACTTTAATTATAACTTTAAATAATTTTTATAAACTTAAAATTTTTTAAAATATTTAAAAAACTTTACTTTATTAATATTAATATTAAAAATTATGTTAGTATTAAGATTAAATCTTTACTAATATTACTTTACTTATAAACTTTAATATGAAAACTTTAAATATAAAAATTTTAAAAAACTTTATTAATATTGCTTTAAACTATAAAGTTTAATATTTAAAACTTTAAAGAAATAATTTTTAAAGCCTTACTTTTAACTTTAAATTAATTGAGAAAATGAAAATCTTTATAAATATTATTAATAAACGAATTTTTAAATAATTAAAAAATTAAAATATTTTAATTAATTTAAAAAAAAAATACTCTACCTATAGCTAAGATTAGTTGGATTCAATTAATAATTTTGGTAACCTTATGAACTAAAGCTTATTTATTCTCGTGAGCTGCAACTTATCCATCCAAATGACTACTTGTCGTGATGATGGTTCCCGATTCGGAATCGAAACGTCGACTAAAAATGTCTACTGCAGAATTTCCGGAAAAACCCTACTCTAACATATCCTATCTAGATTTGGTGTTCCCATGAAAATAACCACTGATAATGCTCTAGCTTTCAAATCAAAGAAGATGATCTCCTTATGCTTCAAATACCAAATACAACTGGGGAATTCTACAACCTACTACCCCCAAGGTAATGGACTAGAGAAATCCTCAAACAAGAGCCTCATGAGGATCATAAAGAAACTACTGCATGAAAATAAAAAATCTTGGCACACTAAAATGATCCATGCCTTGTGGGTTGACAAAATTAGCATAAAGAAATCCATAGGCACCTCACCATTCTAGCTAGTCTATTACTTAGAAGTAATTTTTCCTAACTCCTTGAGCCTACCTGTGATGAGATTGTTGCAAGAGGAGGACGCAGAAGCTCACCCCACCCAAAGGAGGATGGATCAATTGGTTGAGATACAACAACAAAGGGAGCAGATATTCGACAGGACCTAGTTGTTCCAGGACAAGATGAAAGAAATTTTTGACAAGAGAACCAAGCCCGATGATTTCCATATAGGTGATGTGGTGTTGCAGTGGGATGCACCCGATGAGGAGAAAGGCAAGCATGTAAAATTTGATCACCTATGGAAAGGTTCATACAAGATCTCCGCCTTCATGGGAAATAATGATTATGTGCTGGAAGAAATAGAAGGTGGATTGGTATCTGGATCTCCAGTTAATGGGAGGCTCTTGAAACATTACTTTTTGTAGAAGAATTTAATCCCATTGTCATTTGTATATACCATTTCTTTTGTTTTAAGAATATATTGCATATGTGGATGAGTCTCTGATAAGATTTAAAGCCCGAGGTGAAGACAGTAAGATCCTCAAGATACGCCATCATTAAGTTTTTTTTTCAGGTAAATTTTGAAGTCACAGGAGAGGTTGGGGTGATCCAATGGATAAGACACATGGCATACGCTGTCCTTGGTTACCTCACAAGGAGGATAGCATCCCCGAGTTGGAGCTGCTATTAGCACCTGGCTTGTACCAGTGCTCGGATTTTGGAAGCAAACTGGAAAAAGGGAACTTCCCCATCCCAAGCTGACAGGACAACAAGGTAGACAGGAAGAATCAGAAGAGGAAATCCCGTAGATGCGTCTAGACCCACAGATCCTGGAAAGCAATGACATGACCACATGGCCAAATCAGATCGACGGTGGGAGAATTTTGCCATAGAAAATAAGTGCGACCTATTTAACTATGGAGGAGAGTGAAATTCATACCTCCCTTCAAAATCGTTGACGGTCATGATCTATGGTGGGGACACAGCTCACGATGAAAATATGCACGACGATTAGTAGGATACATCGTTGCAATGGGATAGTATGGCCCGCTCATCTGGAAGGCCTAGTTCTCACGGTGCGTTTGATCCACGGTGGTGGCAGGTTTCACGCGGGAAATGTGCATAGAAATTAGCAAAGTAGGTCGACGCGACTTGCTCAGGGGTCCCTCATCTATCAACGAATGAGATATGATGCGGCTCATATTAGTGGTTCACACTATTTTTGTCTATGAAAGGTGCAAGGAGGATATCCAAGGTAAGGGTCACAAAATTGTGTGAGTGGCCACAACAAGCGATGAAAGATCTCAGCGTAGAGGCGATCTAAGGCCAAAAGTAATGCCACGTTACTCAAGGTGTTCCAAGGGTAAGGAGTCTACATGAATGCAACTCTCAGTTAGAGAACTGGAGAGGTTCAATTAAGTGGGTCACACTTGAGGAACTGAAACTGTTAGGGAAATCTGGGGTGTCACCATCAAGATGAGCGAGCATGCATATTATACTCTGCGTTGCCATTTTGGGCTCTCAGTGAGCATTGTATTGAAAGGAGTATTCAAGTAAAATATCATGATAGGCATGCCACCTTAAAGAAATGTTAGAATTTGAATGATGATCCAGGATTTGATTCCCAATTTTTGTAACATAATTATGCTCTGTTTCAGGGTTGGTCTCGGGAGCCATGACATTATAAATAAGACCTCAATTGATGAGGAAGGGGTTGGAATTTTCATTCAGAAATCATTCTACTCTTGTTTTGTCTCTATAACTCTCTTGGAAGTATTAATGAGAAATATCCTCCTACATTTTTGAGCTTCGTCATGATGGTTGCATTCAGTCTATGTTTCCTGTTTATCACATTCATTTATGTGTTATTTATGCTTATGCACTCTAGAATAGTATACAAGGAATTCACTATCAGCTCAGCACTCTTGTATCAGATGTTTCATTTATTATTGTGTTCTGGTAATTGCTTTGGAATTCATCTACTATGATCCACTGCAGATACTAGGATTTGATGTTCATTCTACTAAAGGTGGTGCATGTTGATGTATATGTAACTTCAGAATGTATTTCACTTGTATTTCTTATATATTGTAACCCGATGTTTATTCTGGGATGTAATTGAGTCATGTCATGCCCCGATGTTCCTATAGGGAAGATCTATAATGTAAACAAGTCATGTCAAATCATTGTGGGTAACCCTCCTATTGTCTAAGGGTTAAAGTCCCCGCAGTTCCAGGGCACTAGGGTTATTAGACTCTCTTAGTGAGGGTTGGCCTTGTAGGGTTTTAGTCATGTCAGGATTAGTATAAATAGAGAGTTGGAGTCTCTATTTATCTCACATCACATACACACTCACTGTGTAGCACATAGTTGAGGAAGGAGAAGAAATTGGGGCTATATAGAAAGAAGGTTACTGCTGTCGGGAGATCACTTACTGTTTTGTGTTCTACTTTTGGTGTTGATTCTATCTCTAAGGAAGTTGCGGGGTTTTCACCATTTATGGTTTCCCCGAGGATAAACACTATGTTAATTGTCTCTTTTGTTTAATTGTTGTGCTTTTTATTCTCTCAGTTAAAGATCCTAATATAATGCTAGCTTAATGATTAAATTTTAACATGGTATCAGAGCTAACCTGAGAAGAAGACACTGTGCAGCTGCGGGAACTAGGGCTTCCTAGTTTGTGGATCTTCCTCCCCAAATTTTCAGAAAAATTAAGGTGGAATAACTCTCCTCCTTAGGGCGCATCTTTCTATCGAAGCAGAATCCAATTCTGAGGTTTTTCAGTTTTGGACCCGACACTACTACCGAAAATTAGGGCTTTTCACACAAGAGGAATTTTTCAGTGAGCCCAGGCCTGGATTGATATCCTCCCCAAAATCAAAGTTATGGATCAAATTCAAAGCATTTGGTTGGACAGAACTCCGGAAAAGAAAACCCTAATTTGCTACTGAACCAGCACTACAGGATTTCAGCTCCAAATCCAGATCTGACATCTTGATCTGGTAAGATCTAAATATTTTGTATTTCCATTTGAGGTTCTCAGTTTAAGATGTCTCATCATACCAAGCTTGATGAAAATCTTGAGGGAGCTAATAAATTCCAAGCCTGGAAGTATAGGATCTCCCTGGTTCTGGAAGAAAATGAGTTGGACTCCTATATCAATGAGGAGGTTCCAGTTCCAGAGAGAGATGAGGCTTAGCCTTACATAAGAAGAAATTGGCTATGGCAAAGAGAATCATCATTGATTCCATCAAGGATCACCTCATACCACAGGTGTCCTCCCTCAAGACACCTAAAGCTATGTTTGATGCCCTAACCAAATTGTTTGAAGGGAAGAACATAAACATGAAGATGACTCTGAGAAACCAATTGAAGAATGTAAAGATCTAGAATGTTGAGACTATTCAGTCTTACTTTACAAGGGTATCTTAGATCAAGAAGAAACTAGAAGCAGTAGATGAAGAAGTGGAAAATGCAGAGATTGTGATGACCACCTTGAATTGTCTCCCTAGATCATGGGACTCTTTCATTCAAGGGATCTGTGCTAGAAAGAAGTTAGTCAAGTTCAGAAGACTATGGGAAGAATGCTCTCAAGAAGAGGCTCGGATAGCAGATTGAGAAGAGAAGGTGGGAAGTGAAGATCAAGCTCTTATAGTTCACTCCAAGAAAACCAGAAGGAGCCATCATCACTCTAAAAGTAAGATCTCACACTCTAGAATAAATATGTCTACTATTAGATGTTAGACATGTGATGAGAAAGGTCACATATCCAAATTCTTCCCTAACAAAAGGAACTTAAAGAAGAAGGGAAACAAGAGAAGACATCATGCTCATGCTGCATAGGATGATGAACCTTCCACAAAGAGAACCAGACAAGAAAGTGATGATTCTTCAAGTGAGGACAAATATTTGCTGATCTCTGCTCTCATAGGAACTGTTTCACATGGAAGCAATGATTGGCTCATAGATAGTGGTGCTTCCAAGCACATGACGAGATTCAAAGAATCATTTTTGAAGCTATCTAAACATGAGTCACCTCACAAGGTGAAAATTGGAAATGACTACCAGTATCCAATAAAAGGTAGTGGTGAATCCTCCTATAAACTAGACTCTGGAAAGTCTTTGAAGATGAAGAATGTATTATTTGTTCCAGGACTAAAGAAGAACCTCCTCTCCATATATGCATTGGATGCAGAAGGAACGAGGGTTGCTTTCGTAGATGGCCAAGTTCTTATGTGGCCAAAGGGAAAGAATTTTTATGATGCAATAGTGATTGGGGAACAAGAAGGAGGTCTACACAAGTTGAAGGGCCAACCAGAACAAGCTTTGGTTCATGACTCAGTAGAACCAAATGAACTTTGGCATAGAATGCTTGCACATGTGCATTACAGAGCACTACCAATTGCAAACAAAGCTATTGAAGGTCTTCCAGAAATCCAAGCAAAACATGAAGAGGTCTACAAAGGATGTGTGAAAGGGAAGAATACAAAGAAGACATTTCCAACTAGCGAAAGCAAAGCAAAAGGAATCTTGGAAATCATCCACTCCGATGTATGCATACAATGTCATCAAGCTCACTAAGCGGGTATGTGTACTAAGTTTCTTTTATTGATGAATTTTCTAGGAAGACATGGCTTTACTTCATGAAGAACAAAGATGAAGTATTTAGCAAGTTCAAGGAATTCAAAGCTTTGATCAAGAACCACACTTAAAATAAGATCAATACTTTTCGATCAGACAATGGCAGAGAATTCACTTTGAATGAGTTCAAGGAACTATGTAAAGACTCAGGGATTAAGAGGGAGTTGTCCACCCCTTATAATCCACAATAGAATGGGATTGCAGAAAGGAAGAATAGAACGATCATGGAAGCTGCAAGAGCTATGCTTCATGATCAAGATCTTCCTATGCATCTTTGGGAAGAAGCAACCAGAACAACAATGTATGTATAGAACCATACTCCACATAGAGTACTCAAGAACAAGACTCCCGAAGAAGTATTCTACGGAAAGAAACCAAAAGTTAGTCATCTGAGAATATTCGGTTGTCTAGTGTACATACACATTCCAAAAGAGAAGAGGACAAAATTAGATCCTTCAGGAAAGAAGTGTAGATTTGTGGGATACTCTGAAAGCTTGAAGGCTTACAGAATATACTTCCTAGGGTTCAAGAAGATTGACATCAGAAGGGATGTAACATTTGATGAAGATTCAGCCTACGTGAAATCCAGAAAGAAACCCGCTGAAGAACCTGAAGAAGCAGAAGCTCCCAGAATTCATGACACAATCATGAATGAAGAAACTTAAGAAGAAGGTTGAGAATTTGAAGAACCACAAAGACCTGTAGATCCACCATAGGAGAAGAATCCTCACAAGAGGAAACCTGCTTGGGTACAAGAGATTATCCAAGGTGTGGAAAGATATGGGGTTCCAAAAGAGAATCTCAGAGAAAGAAAGAGGACCAGATCATGTTCCAGTTATGTAGCTTTAGTATGTGATTTTATTGATAAAGAACCTTCCAAATATGAAGAAGCGACAGAACAGAAAGAATGGAAGGATGTAATGATCGAAGAGTATCAATCGATCATGAAGAATGATGTTTCGGATGTTATCCCAAGACCAGAAGGGAAGTCAGTTGTAACTTCCAAATGGATCTACAAGATCAAGCATGCTATATACGGTAGCATAGAAAAATATAAAGCAAGTTTTTTTTCTTGTGGTTTCTCATAGAAAGAAGGAATAGACTATGAAGAAACCTTTGCACCTGTAGAAAGGTACACTTCCATCAGATCAGTACTTGCTTTGGCTGCAGTGACGAAATGGAAGATACACCAAATGGATGTCAATACTGCTTTCTTGAATGGTGTAGTGGAAGAGGAAGTGTATGTGGAGCATCCACTCAGTTTTGAGACACATGATAGGGATTCTCATGTGTGCAAATTTAAGAAATCCCTTTACGGTTTGAAACAGGCACCCAGGACATGGTACAACAGAATTGACATATTTCTATCCAGTTTGGGCTTTACCAAGAGTAAAGCATATTCCAACCTTTACTACAAGGTCGAAGATGGAAACCTAGTGCTTCTCCTACTATATGTAGATGATCTGTTTGTGACAGGTATGGATGGGTTGATTACTGATACGAAGAGAAAGCTCATTACCGAGTTTGAAATGAAGGACTTGGGTATGATGCATTATTTTGTAGGTATGGAGGTGTAGCAGAATACAGATGGAATCTTCCTTGGATAAGGGAAGTATGTAGTAGAGATCCTAAAGAGATTTGGGATGATGGGCTGCAAGGAATTAACGACACCTATGGAATCAAACCTGAAGCTATTGTGTGATGCTTCATCAGAGACAGTTTATGCCACAATGTATCGTCAGATGATTAGATCCTTGATGTACCTGATGAACACGAGACTAGATATTTTCTTTGCTATGAACACCTTAAGCCAATACTTGACAGATCCAAGGCATGTTCACTTGACTGCTGCAAAGCATATTCTGAGGTACCTAAAGGGTACGGTTGATTATGGGCTCAAGTATAAGACTAATCAAAGGATTAACCTGGAGAGTTATGTTGATTTAGATTGGGTAGGCAGTGCCATCGATAGGAAGAGTACTATAGGGTGTTGCTTCAGTATGGGATCAGGTGTGATCTCATGGTTTAGCAGGAATCAATCCTGTGTGCCATTGAGTACAGCTGAAGCAGAGTATGTCACAGCTTGTTCAGCTAGTTGTGAGGTAGTATGGCTAAAGAAGCTACTGTCTAATTTATTTGATCTCCAGTTAGATGCTACTTGTGTATACTGTGACAACCAAAGTTGTGTAAAGTTTTCAGAGAATCCAGTATTCCATGACAAGTTGAAGCATATCAAGATCAAGTATCACTATATCAGGAATATGGTGTAGAGAGGAGCAATGAAGCTCCAGTATGTTGTGACGGACAAACAAATAGCTGATGTGTTGACTAAGACATTGGCTAGGGTGAAGTTTGAGTACTTCAGGGAGAATCTTGGTGTTCTCCATATCGATATTCCTCCCAAGAGGAAGTGATGTGTCCGTGCTGAGCCCTTCTGACATGGTGAGAGGATTGGTTCCTTCCATGGTTAGATGTAAGAGTTGTGCCCTTCTAACATGGTGAGAGGATTAGTTCCTTCCATGGTCGGATGTAAGAGCTGTGACATGGTGAGAGGATTGGTTCCTTACATTGTCATGTGTCTGTGTAGATCCCACATCCAGCATGAAAAAGGGTTGGCTCTGTGAAGACACATCTAGTGTGAAAAAGGGATAGCTCTGTGTAGATCCCACATCCAGCATGAAAAAGGGATGGCTCTGTGAAGACTCATCTAGTATGAAAAAGGACTAGCTCTGAGTAGATCCCACATCTAGTATGAAAAAGGACTAGCTCTGTGAAGACTCATCTAGTATGAAAAAGGACTAGCTCTGTGAAGACTCATCTAGTATGAAAAAGGACTAGCTCTGGGTAGATCCCACATCTAGTATGAAAAAGGAATAGCTCTGTGAAGACTCATCTAGTATGAAAAAGGGATAGATCTAAGTAGATCCCACATCTAGTATAAAAAAGGACTAGCTCTGTGAAGACTCATCTAGTATGAAAAAGGACTAGCTTTGAGTAGATCCCACATCTAGTATGAAAAAGGACTAGCTCTGTGAAGAGTCATCTAGTATGAAAAAGGACTAGCTCTGTGTAGATGCCACATCTAGTATGAAAAAGGACTAGCTTTGTGATGATACATCTAGCATGAAAAAAGGCTGGCTCTGTAGAGGTTCCTATGACGAGAAGAATAAAGAGATAGCACCCGTGATGATGACCCAGTGATGATCCAGATTGAGTGATGATGATCCAGATCCAATAATGATGAACCAACAGTAATGATCCAGATCCAGTGATGATCCAGATCGAGTGATGATGTCCAGTGATGATCCAGATCGAGTGATGATTCAGATTCGATGCTGAAGATGACTTGAAGATGAAGAAGAATTGAAGAAGATGAAGACTCGATGATGATCCATAAGATACAGAGAATAAGACTTGTGCTGAAAATTGTGTTGAAAGAATACCTTCCTAGTTAAAAGGTAGTGTTGATGTATATGTAACTTCAGAATGTATTTCACTTGTATTTCTTATATATTGTAACCTGATGTTTATTCCAGGATGTACTTGAGTCATGTCATGCCCCGATGTTCCTATCGAGAAGATAGATAATGTAAACAAGTCATGTCAAGTCATTGTGGGTAACCCTCCAATTGTATAAGGGTTAAATTCCCCACAGTTTCAGGGCACTAGGGTTATTAGACTCTCTTAGTGAGGTCGGCCCTAGTAGGGTTTTAGTCATGTCAAGATTAGTATAAATAGAGAGCTAGACTCTCTATTTTGCACACATCACATACACACTCAAGTGTACTGCATAGTTGAGGAAGGAGAAGACACTAGGGCTAGATATAAAGAAGGTTACTGCTGTCGGGAGATCACTTACTGTTTTGGGTTCTACTTTTGGTGCTAATTATATCTCTAAGGAAGTTGTCAGGTTTTCACTATTTATGGTTTCCCCGAGGATAAACACTGTGTTCATTGTCTCTTGTGTTTGATTGATGTGCTTGTTATTCTCTCAATTAAAGATCCTAATGTAATGCTAGCTTAATGATGAAATTCTAACAGTGCAAGAGATTTTTCCTCAGATAGGTGCCTCTTGTTTCACTGGGATTCTTCCCATTTTCTGCTTTCCACCCTTTCAATATATTTGACTGTTTGCGTTGCTTACTTTTCCTCAGAATACAAAGGAAATTCCCTTCCTCATTTTTGCTATAATATCCTTGATTTCTTCGGGGTTCGACTTCATTGCCTAATGATTCTCTTGTATGTTTGTTCTACTATTTTTAATCTATTAGCACCTCGTTGAAATCTATCGTTCTATGTGCTGTCCAAAGCCTTATGCATATGTGTTTCTTTCCTCTGTGACAAGCGAGAGCCCTCTCTGACTGTATTGGCTAGAATACAGTCTAAATTTGGTTGAAATGGTTACGCCTATGACATCCTACAGAAGCCACTAGAAAATTACAGGGTTCTATCATGGTGGAAGGACCATTGCAGGAGTGGAAAGGAGGAAAGGAAAAATTACGAAAACTAGAAGTTGTGTTTTCAATTTTCATATTCCGCAATCCGAAAGATCGATGGTCACAAAGAATCCCGTAGGAGATCAACAGTTGAGGCAGAAAGCTAAGGGCAGAAAGACACTTTGAGAAATGTCATAGTCAGGAAATTCACAGTCTTGAAGTTCAATTGTCATGAAGAAACCCAAAGGAGATCAACGGTGCAAAACGGTTGAGGCGAAAAGGTAAGGGTGGAAAGCCACTTTGAGAAATGTTATAGTCAGGAAATCCATGGTCTTGAAGATCAACGGTCATGAATAAACCTGAAGGAGATCAACGGTGTGAAAAAATTGAGGCGGAAAACAAAGTGAGAAAAGATCAACTCAAGATCAAATGGTGGAAATTAGAGGTGAATGAAGATCAACGACTATAGTAGATTTCATTGATCAACATGTAGGTGAGTTAACCACTGAGATGGAAGAGAAATCATAAACATGATTTAATTTTGGTTTTCTCTCCACCGTTGATTGAGGTGTTTAAGAGATCCAATGCCTAAGGATGATTTCACTTGTTAGAATAGGTAGTTGTTTAACCAAGATATTGTAAGCGAAATTATTATGGAATCCAAGTTTGTGCTAACCAGATTAGAATTCTTGTTGTGCGGATTCGTAATGGTGAAGAGATGCCTTCAAAATGGTGAAGAGGTGCATTCGCAATGGTGAAGAGGTGCATCCGCAACTATGAAGAGGTGTGTCCAAACATTGCAAAGAGAGGCGTACGAAGAGAACATGAGGGTATTTATTGTCAGAGTGTTGAAGAAGTTAATTATCTCCATGTCTACAAATAACAGAGTCTAAACAATGAATAACTGATTGATAAATATCAGTCCATGGTGGTAGGGTGGTGCTAGGGTAGGAAAGAAGCTTGCAGGGGGTTGTAGCCTCCTTCTAGTGGTAGCTGGTAAATACGGTTTCATAGCATCATTTCAGCAGTAGATGATAAACCAGGGGGGCATTGCCATCTTTCAGTAGTAGCTGATAAACCAGGGGGTCATAGCTTGCTTTCAGTAGTAGCTAATAAACTGAGGGGTCGTAGCCTCCTTCTAGTAGTTGCTGGTAAATAGGGTGTGATACCATCCTTATTTGTAGTAGCATGAAAAACTATTTGTAAATAACAATTTTGCAGTAATAGGAAGTATTGGTGGTTTACCCAATTGGGATTCCATGATAAATTTGTGTTCTTTGCGTTCTTGTTGGTTGTGTATTTTATAAGTAAATAATGAATGTGGTTTTAAATTGTAAAAATTTACAATATTGATTCACCCCCGCCCCTCCCCCCCTCTCAGTATTGTCTAGTATTTCAACACCTAAACCTTAATGAGGGGATATATTTTGGACTAGAAACATGGTAGCCTTAAGGCATGCATTAATTAAATGACATGGTAGCCTTAAGCTATGTACATAAAATTTGAGAGTGGAGTTGTGGAAAGAGTTTGGTCAATTTGTTGTTGTTGGGTTGTTGGTTCATTGATATGGAAATTTATTTAAAGCATGCACACCTTCCACTGAACAAAATTCAGAATTCATGAAAAATGTTAGTGACTTATATGTGGAAGAGTTATCAAAGAACCATTGTGATAAAATTATATTGGAAAACTGTCCAGGAATTAAGCTTGGGATAATTATGCGCATTAGAACCTATCGTGTAGTTGTGTTCCCTAAGGTCCCACTTCAGAGAACTATACTAGAGCACCGGTAAGGGAACTGGAGGTCATTGATGGCTTTTTATCTTAGAGAAGGGGATTTGGATCCTGTCATTGTGCAAGATTGATGGAAGGAGAAGTGATGATTGGGATATCCAGGGAAGGGGTTATGCAACAAGAGAAGAGTATATCTGAGTATAACTTGAGATATGAATATATGATAGAATAAATTATCCCTTTTGTATTGATATCCCCATATTGGGGGTGTTTCTATCAAATAAAGACATGGATTGAGAGAACCTATGTCTGGGAGGAACATCCTTCACTTGTTTCGAGTAATAATTCTTGATTAAGGTAAGTAGCATATTCCTGTTTATGCAATGGTTATGCTGTGTTATTCATGCTTGTTTGAATTACAATGTAATGATTATATGTTGTTTATTAATGTGTCCATTTCTTAGTTATGATATGCACAAATGTATGGTTGTTTCGAATTTCTTGTAGCATTCATGTAGAAATTTAGTATGATTAAGTAATTATGTTATATGAGTTAATATGGTAAATTGATGGACTAGTATTCTTGATATGAATTTGGGAGACAATGTATGTAATAAATATGTTGTGTAGTTACCATATATTTCATTGTATAATCGTAAATTATTTCCACTATGTGAATGGATAATGCAGTTGTGATTCTACTGTAATTAATTTCTGTGTAATTGTCAATAAGAAATTCCATATAGATACATTTTTCTTTATCCCCATGTGGATATATGTGTTGTGATTTACAATCCCTATATATGTGTGGATTATGACTAATTTTGTAGATTCCAAAGAGAACAATTGCATTAGAGTTCAAATTTCATGGCTTTGTTTCATTTTGCACTTCATGACTAACAGAGCATAACCATTTCCATAAAGGGACTTTGTTTTCAAGTATTGAGATGTGATTTAGGAACACCCCATGACCTAAAGGCATGATGTGGTATTCAGAGGAAATATAGATTGGGATTAGAGGAAGATAAATTGGTAAAAAAAAGTTTAAAAGAGTTCCCCCCCCCATATTAAAGGGACACCAAGGAGACCACAGATGTTACATTGATGGTCCTACCCTCCAATCAAATAAAATATTCATTGTACAACCAACTTATCCATGCCGATGACACTGCCATAATTCCCATTTAGTTTAGTGTAAATGTACAGATAAGGGGAATTAAATGTCAATATTACTACCAATAAAGCCTCTAAATTTACTTGTCCAAGTTAAAATGATCAAAATTATCACACCTATCCAAGTTAAAATATATATCCACTAAGCACTAGAATCTATATCATTAATGAATTCATTAATATCCACTAAGCACTAGAATCTATTTCCAATATTGTTCAGATCATTCCTATCATTTTCTATTGGGGAAGACAAGTAAGTCATTCATATTCTCTTGGTCTCTTATGTACACCCTTTTCCAATTTCACTTCTCAATATTATCTTCCCTACCTCATTGAAATTTATAATGATATGGAAGAAGAAAAATACCGCCTCTCGTATCTCATCGTCCCACTCCATAGCTTCTTGTTTTAATACTAGTGACATCTCATCATCCCAGGGACCCCCCTTGTAGATGAATGGGTCGTCATAACTCTCCTAAGACCTATAAATGGTCAACCAAACAACTTATTAGGGATTCCCTTAGAAATATATTGTCTCCTAAATCTAATAGTAGTATCTGTGCATTTGCATTACCATGACGCCTTGTTCCTAGCGTCTTCCCATATGTAAAATTGGTGCATATTTGTGATAAAAATTTCAACCCTGTTACCTCTACTTTCACCAATGATGGTAAGAGCGTACTATTTCATGTCGTGGATCTATCTATCTCTCTAATGTTAAGCACCACCTTGGGAAGCGAAGTGATATCCCTCAAATCTCAAAATGCTATGTATAGGAGAATGAAGCATTTTAAGAAAGCTAATATTTTTGCTCATATATGATGTAATCAAGGTCGTGAATAAGTTCCTTTCACTCCATGAAGGTGGAAGAGTTTCCCATCCTGTAACTAGAGTCCATTTATGATTTTACTTTTATTTTAGTATGAGACTCAGATGAGGATATTGATAAGGGTATGATGGATTCCTACAACAACCAAAACACTCACTGATTTAAGTATGTTCAATTTGTAGGAAGAAGGAAGAAAACATAATTGGAAGAATTCCATAATACATGGGTTTTCAGATATTACTCTTATCTCATTTATCTTTTAATCTTCAATCAACCTAAACATTTTAAGGTCTTGGGTATTCAAAGGGCCAAAGGAGAGATTCCAAGCATAATATATGTCTAGATTCCATGGGTTAAGAATGGAGAGGATGGTACCACGTGGTCATGATTTGTAACCAAATTCATGTACACATCCTTTTATTTGATAACTAGGAAGGAATCTAAATGAATTCCAAATGACATTAGAACTTCCTTGCAGTTGGAGGAAGTGGTGAAAAGCAGGGACTGGTACTTGGAATCCAACTACATGGTGATCATATTGTATGGAATTGTGTCTCCTCCTCATAGGATACCCAAACTTCTCACTCTTAGGGTATTCATCTTGGATTATGCAAGGTATATTATGGAATTTGACAACCTTCATTTTATCAAGTCAAAGAACAAAGGAATAACCATTTTTCCCATATCCATGGGGGTATAAGAAATAATAGATACAAAGGGGTCTTGAGGAGGTATTAAATATTCTAAAAGAGATGAAATTACACATATATCATCCTTTTAGGTATTATCCCCATCTCCTAATAGGACAAGAGAAATGGAGGAAACTCCCTCAACCACAAGATCATAAGCCAAGACCTGATATTGAGAAGTTGGATAACATGGAAACATTCAAATAGGTTGAGAGAATCATCAAAGGATATGTGGATCCAATCAACACAACCATTCAAGTGTTGATAGCTCCTACTACCAATCCTTCATATGACGCTTATTATTTCACTATCTATAGGAAAAAAGGGGCTACGGTAATGCAAGAGAACATGGATTTTAAATCCCCCGAGCAGGAAAGATATAATGAAATAATATAATATATATTTGACAAGTGTAAGAGAGGAGCCTAGTGAAGGATGCATTTTTTTTGGAAAAATGGAGGCCCCATATCTCAACACTGTTGAGGATGCAGAGTTTGCCATATTTTATGATGAGATGCATATTGATGATTTGGAAGCAATTGGATTGATGAGATAGGGGACACAAGATGAACAAGGTGTTGGAATATAATAAACCCACTCATAAAATAATTAATCATTATTTGATTAATTTCCTACCCACTAGCTTAGATAGTTGGCACCCACTTGCACCTTAGAGTCAAAACTTGCCATCTATATCCTAGGAATGGTTTATTTTTTATTTTGGGTTGATCTTGACCACTTTATGGCCATCCAGAATTGGTAACTGTGCTTTACAGTAGAATCTGCTTTATTCTGCTTTTTCTGCTTTATCCTACTTTTCTATGGATAAGGTAAAGCTAGTCAACTAGGAGACTGGAAGCTTTTGCTGCCAACCCATCCTCCATTATTTTCTCTCCATATTCTAGGATTAGCAAGTATTTCCTTCACTCATCATCACTCACACATGCTATTTCTAACTCGTGAGGTGCTTGGTAGATTGGGAAAGTGCTTTAGTCAAGTATGGGGTTTATCATAATTAGTAAGCCTGCTTTATGAGCTAGCTTGAGTTGTCTTCATGCAACTCCTTTTTCCTTTATAAGGATGTATTACCTATTTAATAATATCAATTATGATTTATTGATCATTCTTAATGTGTGTTCATTAATTCTTCTTCTTCTCTCCTTATGTTAATTCTCTACAATTCTATGTGAGTTTAATTGTGTGCCTAGATCCTTAGCCTATTTATGAAATTCCTTATGCCATAAAGGATTTATAATTTCTACATGGTATCAGAGCTAAGGTTCTCAAAGTTCAAGTTCTACATGGTATCAGATTTGAGGATATCAAATCTCTACATGATATCAGAACTTTGAGAGTTCATTAATTAATCCTCCTTTTCATATTTGTAGGTTTATTTTGCAGGTTCAAATTCGAATGGATTCAAGAGTATTAGTTCCTCTTATTTCTCCATTCATAAGCTATTCAGAGTGGAAACCAAAGACGATTTAATATCTAAATAGACAAGGTCTCTATGAGATATCTATTGGAGCTGGTGAAGAGTCTTATGAAGATCCAAGTGACTGGTTGAATGACTGTGATAGAGCAATTGGAGCTATGTGTCTAGCTATCTCTCCATGCATGCACTACCTTATTGATTCTGTTGATTACCCAAAGGATCTTTGGACAACATTGGATAGAGTTTTGGGAAAGGACAATGAGGATCCTTCTAGCTATGTGGAGAGTTCCTCTAGCTCCTCAATGATTTCTCTCTCTCAAGATGTCTCAGCCTCTACAGTTTCTGATGAATTTGATCATGAAGAATAAGTTTCTCATATAGTTCCTATTGCTACTACTCTCTTTGATTCGAATGCTCCCTCTTTCAATCAAGAAGCAAATATTGAAGAGCCATCTTTTTCTGTGTCTATGGAAGTAGAAGATATTGATTCATCTTGTTCTGATGTTGTTGATGAAAAAGAAGTGAATAATGGATATACTATTTATATTGATGATTCAATCACACATTCAATGTTCTCTATGTCTTCTATCATGGATTCTGAGATCCATATGCTAGACCTCTCACACTTTGTGCATGCCTCTCTTCTTGATGGTGCGCAACCCAATGACTTCCAAGATGTTTGCTTAGCCAAATCAAGTCCTTCTAGGGTTTTTCCACTTACCATAATTGATCCCATGTGCTTCTGCAGCTCCCCCTTTGCTCTTGGCACTCATTCTTAGAGCCTCCTTGAATATTTTGAACATTACTATCTTTCCTCCTCTCATACTTCTACCATAGAGGATTCTTTACTAGTATATTCCCATGAGTCTATTGTTATGCTTATTTGTGATCTCTTGGATTCTTTGAAAGCTAGATAAACCCATGGATCCCATTCATTCACACTCTTTGATCCTATGCCTTCTCTATGTTCCTACAATATCACTTCCACACATCCTCTCTGTGTAAATGAAGATGGAGACCTTATACATTTGCTTGGACAGTTATTTCACCTATATGGATCTCAATTCATCTCTATTGGTTCGAATTTCAAGTCATCTCATCATCTTGGAGCTGATTACAAGTCTCAAGATCCTTTAGTATTTCCTTCACATCATTGGATTTCAGTTGTTCTACATGGTACTAGTTTTCATCCTGCAACTGTCCTTGATCCAGGTGAGTAGATTTATCTTCTTCCCAAGAATAAGATTCCTCCAGACATCAACATTTAGTTTGGAGCAGCAGCAATACTAGCAGTTCAACATTTTTGGTATTGCTTTTCATGTCCTTTCTTGAGAGAGGATTTTCCCCTTGAGGATTTGCCTCTTTCCTCATTTCTTTAGACAAGATAAATTGTAAAAGGGTGACCATAGCCTTATTGTTGGGCCCGATATGCATATATATTTCTAATTAGTTTAGGAATATCATCATAAATTCAGGCTTAAATGGGGGTGTTGGAATATAATAAACCCACTCATAAAATAATTAATCATTATTTGATTAATTTCCTATCCACCAGCTTAGATAGTTGGCATCCACTTGCACCTTAGAGTCAACACTTGCCATCTATATCCTAGGAATGATTTATTTCTGATTCTGGGTTGATCTTGACCACTNACAACAAAATCTACTTTATTCTTCTTTTTCTACTTTATCCTGCTTTTCTATGGATAAGGTAAAGCTAGTCAACTAGGAAACTGGCTACTTTTGTTGCAAACCCATCCTCCATTATTTTCTCTCCATATTGTAGGATTAGCAAGTCTTTCCTTCACTCATCATCACTCACACATGCTATTGCTAATTCATGAGGTGCTTCATAGATTGGGAAAGTTCTTTAGTCAACTATGTGGTTTATCATAATTAGTAAGCCTGCTTTATGAGCAAGCTTGAGTTGTCTTCATGCAACTCCTTTTTCCTTTATAAGGATGTATTACCTATGTAATAATATCAATTATGATTTTTTGATCATTCTTAATGTGTGTTCATTAATTCTTCTTCTTCTCTCCTTATGCTAATTTTCTACAATTCTATGTGAAGTTAATTGTGTGCCCAGATCCTTAGCCTGTTTATGAAATTCCTTATGTTATCAAGGATTTAGAATTTCTACACAAGGAGAAGGCACCCTCTCTATAAAGTTGTAGATACAAGATAAGGAAGTGGGGTCAAACCCCTTGATGTTGATAAGCCTCCTCCTTCCCCTAAGAAAGTATATCCCTATATCAAGGATCTTCTAATTATGTAGTCCATGGGTTATGTACAAGATCAAGGATTAGGGAAAAATATCAAGGTAGTACTCAATTTATTCAATTGGATTGGAGACAACCTAGGATGGGACTGGGTGATGATGAAAGCACATCTAAAAATGAGGATCAATAAACATCATATACCCATCAAAAACATATAACTCGAGAAAAAAAAAGAACCTATCACTAAAGATCCTTCCACAACAGAGATTCCTCCCATTTTTTAACTATCATGGGGCATAAAAAACTAGATGGAGAGAGGGAATAACATATGAGGGCATTGGATTATCCTCGGGGTGGATTATCAACATATAACTTGATGATTGATGAAATGAAGAAGGAATTTATCACAATTACCATGGGACTTGTGGTCATTTATATTGAATAATCAATTAGAAAATAACAACAACTCAATGAACAACCACTATAACATTATGAGAAGGAAATATCCTCCAACCTACAAGAAGTGACATAACTAGAAACTGGTATTTTTGTTAAGGCATTGACATATTTTTTTGATGAAGTGGTAGATAAGATAAACATGAAAGTTTTAGAATATCCACAAGAAGTATCAACAAGTAAAAATACCAAGGCAAGTACCCTTGAACCCCATAAAATAGGGTTCGTTACCCAATCAATCACTCAAGAAGATTCAACCATGGTAGAATATACCTAGAAAATGACGAAGTAAGTTGAATAAAACTAACAAGAAAGAGGTGATACACCCCCTAATTTATCCTTTTTGTATTTAAATTCTACTACATTGTTGTCTATTGTATTGTCATAATATACTTTGAGATTTTCTTTAAAATATTATGCAATAAAAGCAAGAGGCCCTACCACGCGGGAAAAAGTTATACATTAGGTGAATACTTATGATCCCATGGAAACTATAGGGGGCCATAAAATAATAATGGAAAAAGAATAGAAGGAAGTTCAAAGCATTGATAGATTTGAATTACATGCAAGATCTAGGATCCTTCCTAGATATGGCACAGGAACCAAACAACTAGTGATTACCATGCTAGAAACCTTCACTAAGAAGAACACAAAGAGATGTTACCATAAGATTTGAGGACTGTCTAGATTAATAAGGATACTGAAAATGTGCCATTTGAAGATGATATTTCACTGGCACACGGATCTACTAGTGTATTTTACCTCAAATATTTGCAGGAAACGACATCAATGGATGAATACAAGAAGAAATGGTAAAACCTTTAGGTAAAAAATCAATTCCTAAATGCTAGGATTAAAATCTTGGAGAATGGGAATACCATATTACAGAACACAATGGTGACAATAAGAATAATTGCTTAGGATTCAATTAAAACTCTTCCCTTTCTCATAATGAAATATGTTTGGATAAAAGCCTTGGAAAATTCCTAGATGGCCCAAGATTTTCCAGTTACATACTAGATGGTTCAATAACATCATAAACTTAAAGAGGATATTAAATTCTTAAGGAAATATAACTCTTCCCTATAATCTCAAAAACAAGTTGATGAAGAAAGGATAAAAATACTAGAAGAACAAGAGAAATTAGTTAAAGACTTGAGTTCGAAGCTAGAAGAGGAAAACAAGGAAATTGAATCTTTAAAGTATTATCTAGCAGAGTCTAAGAAAGAGTTGATCTTGATTGGGTTTAATAACCAACCAAAAAGGGTAGTTGGGTTAGTGTATATTCATGATCAACAAATTACTCAACTAAATAAATAATTGACCTAATGGAGGAAAAAAGAAACAGACGGTGCAATGAACATGATGCAGATGGAGGAGTTAGCAGATAAAAGAAAAGAAACCTCACAATTCAAGGGAAAAATTGGATGCCACAAACAATAAGGTGCATTAGCTACGGAAGCTGGTTGCTACACTTGAAGATGATGTGAACATGTGGAATACTAGGCATGAGGAGGCTCTCATAGAAGATATAATCACTGGTAACTTATAATAATAAAATAATATATTATGGATAGATACATTTGAAAAATTCCCTGAAATAAGAACTCAACTGCAATTTCTTCTAGACTTTGATATATAGTATACAAAAGTGGGAAAGTACTTAGAAAATTATCAGCATCATAATCAAATGAGATATTATTTAGCTAAAGTGTAAAGAAGAGTTGTAAATTTTGTAACCCATATCAATTGAAAGCATTGGGTATTAAGGATAGAACTTCAATGCATATGGAAATAGAAACAAAGATCAACAAGGTCAATAGTCTAGATATTATCAAAGAAATGGTGAAGGAATCAGAGAAACCACTCTTTTCATTTTTCAAGCATATGGATGTTACGGTTAAAAATGACCTTCCCTACCATGGGATACCAATCTTAGTTCCCTTTGCCCCAGGTTAAACCAAAAATGGTTACAAGAGGCCTTTCCTAGGATTATTATAGTACCAACCAAACCGGTTATCCCAACATCACATGAGATCTAGATCATTTGAAACCATTTATAAATACCATAGCTTTATTAGAGAACCTAATTTAGAACTTGGGGCCTATAGAGTACACTCCATTTTATGAACTAGACAAGTCATTTAGAATATTAAAGGGGGTAAAGGAGTGAATCAACAAGGAATGGAGACAATGAAAATGTTGAGTGACTATGTGGAAACCAAAGAGAAAATACAATAGGAAGGGAAAACTAGAGAATTTTCTCAATAACATGGAAGATGAATATTCTAGGAAAGACAATAGAGGAAAATGGAGAAACATTACTAAAAAGGAATATTTCTTTAACTCTCAAAGGATATTGTTGCATATGCCAAATCAACAAATTTCAATAGTAAAACACACCAAAACATTGAGTAGGATCAAAATTGGGTAGAAGGATATAAAAGATGAGATGTCCAAGAAAATAAAGGAGGTTCATTATTGTATATGACAAGTTGTAAATTCTTTAGAGAAAGGGATGTACAACATTAGTTCTCCTTTTCTCATTTTGTATCCTTTATTATAATGAAATCATAGAACTTATTCTTATAGACAAAGGTAAGTGGTTATTTCGTTTACATGCTATCAAAACTGTAGCAACAATTTATAGACAAAATCCCATTTACAATAAGTAAACTCAAAACAAGCAACTTATACAAATCCCAAAACATAACTCTTTACAAAACAATTTATATCTATTCATTGTTATGTCAAAATGTGATTCCCAATCAAGTAAGGTTAACTCAAAGCACACAAATAATAATTAAACCATCATATTTCAATAGGATGAAATTTTGGGGAACATATCCAAATAAGTATTGTCTCCCATGTATCCTATCTCTAACTTGGAAACATTTGTATGTGAGTGGTTAAAGGGTGTATTGTCTCTATATTTTCATCATTTGGAGGTGGCGTATTGAGAATATGACACTTCCCTTTATTATTGTGAGGAGTTTCAAATAAAGGAAACTAATGATATGTATAGTTTTTTGGAATGGGTAAAGAAATTTATGGAGGGAACAATAGATTCAATCACGAGGTCTTGTTATTTAGGACTAGTCATGCCCTATCTAACAAATCAAGAGTAAGGATGGAAATTTTTTTCACCCCAAACATAATTTTAGTTCTTAATGGGTACTTGGGGTTCTTCCACAATGCTTGAGTGAGGTTGCATAGGTGTAAGAGTAGGAACCAAGGGTTATGTAAGGGTTTGTCCACCTAGAAACACATGTTTCATATAGGAAAACTATTTGAAAACCTTATAGTTGATATCCTAGTGCATTGATAACCTTATTTTCTTTCTCCCTCCTTCCTTCAATACATAATGGTGTCTTCACCTTGGTCCCCTATGAGAACCCATGGATACCTTGTTGAAGAAACTCATTATAGAAACAAAAAACAATTGTGCTTACTTTCCATTTTATTGGATGAACACCATAAACTAAAGAAAAAAAAAGATGCAAGACTACAACTATGCATTTATATAATAAAGCATCAATCAACCATGAATTTTCAAGGAATAATACTAGAGGATGGTGGGTGTGGGTTGTTAGTCGTAAAGGAGTATGTTGGAATTTATAATTATTTCATGCAATTTTTATTGTTTGATGTAGATGTTTTACGAAAGAGTCATGTTGCTCATAACACAATCAGTTTTTAGGGTTTTGTTTGTGATATAATTGTTAAGTGAAGGCTCAAAGGGTGAAAGCATATGAGAAAGAGAAATACCCAGGTTGGGTACCATGGGACGGAATTTTACCACAATAAGCATACCTTTTTATTTGTATCTACGAACTATTGTGATTCTCATTTACCATCAACTAGTCTGAGACACCCATTATTTAGTAATCAAAAATTTATTTCACTATATATAAAAAAAATGGCTGATTCCAAGAGGAGAAGAAAAACCCACCAAGATTAGAATAATTGTGATAGGGGATAAGTATGGTATAACATATTGCACAATTTTTTTCATTGGGACATTGTCTTTTATGAACAATTAAAATTAATACATGACCTTGGTATTGTTGTTTTGTTTCCTTTTTTTAGTATATAGGGAATGAAGGAAAATAAGTAGGGCTAGGGTAGGCCATCCAATATAAATTAAATAACATTGAATCGATGAGGTGCATAGTTAGTGTTAGTCCCTGGAATGTTCCAAGGTTGTTTTGGAACTATGTCAGGGAATCAATAAACTTGTGGTTGTATTTAGGTGGTCTACTCAATGAGAAAAAATCTTATATTTGAATATATTGAAAGCTTTCTTGAATTACTAATCAATATGACAGATATGTAACATGATGGATATTTATGGGAATTAAATGGAGATAAGGTACTTAAAGAAGTAAATATTAATCCCATAATACTGAAAATGTACTGAGCAAATATAATTTAGTAGCTCAACATGGAATGTAACTGCAAATATAACAAGATCCTCATAGGGAAAACATATTTTAATTCTATTAATACATCACAAAAACTTCAAAACATATTAACAAGAAATGAAAAAAATTATCATTAATTTGATCCAAATGTAGGAAAAAAGGTTTCCTCATGGATTGCATTATATACTCAGTGGATCAATTACATAGAGATTATAGAGATGTAAACACATAAGAAGAGACAACATACTGTTAGGATTATTAATCCTCCCTTGTCGAAATTTGGTCATATGTCTAAATCGGGAGTCCATCCAGTCTATTTATAGTCATTAGCACCATTGTGTAAACTTGACCTAATTGGGGCACATGTTTCAGTTACCAAAGTGTGGGGAACACTAATTGAGGCTCACTGCAACTTATTGCACTTGATTGCATAAGTTTAGGAGTCTCCTAGATCAATCCCTACAATTTATGAAGCAACTGGGAGTGCCGAAACCAACCAAGGTCAGTTCACTTCAGTTAATGACTAGTCAAGCCAAGTTAGGAGTCAGTTACATTAAGTTCTAGCCCTCTACATTCAGTTAGCGCTAGGTTTAATTGATTTCACACAAGTGGGGCGCTTTTCTCACCTACCACAGTCAGTTAACCATTAGTCAACACTAAATGTAACACTTGGTTGTGTTTTAAAGCTCCTATGAACTCCGGTTATGATTTAAACAAGGACAGTTAACTACTTGGTCCTCCGATAGTGATTTAGACAAAGTCTTGGTTACCTATAGTCAAGTAGATTCTAATCAATTAGAACTTCCTCATGTGGATTCGAATTGCTTGTGGCTATTAAATCCATTTTACATTATTGTAATTATCATTTGAATTACTTTTTTGATTAATGAAAGCATTCACAGCTGCAAGCCTTTTGCACTGTTTCATTCTTCAATTGCTGAGTAAATTGTGAGATCTTCTTTGTGAGTTGTGTATTTGTCTACAGATCTTTATGCTCAAATTTACATGGTATCAAAGCCTCGGTGGACAAGACTCCTCTCCTTCTCAGATATCCAACCAGATCATTTTGTTTGTTTGATTGTGTGACATGTTATCAGGTTTTCTTACAGCATTCACTACAAGCAGCCTCTACTTCTCATTGCATTCACTACAGCGGCTCAGTTCTTCCTATTACTTCGAAATGGCTCATCAAATAGAGCCTCTCACTCCCTTCAACTATCACCAGTGGAAGGAAGACATGAAAGTATTGCTCCGCACCAAGCATCTCTTCAGACTCATAGAAGAAACAAAGGAAGAGCCAGAATCAGATAAAGACAAAGCTAAGTACATGAACAGGCTTGATGAAGCCATTGGACTCATGCAATTATCAGTCTCTAGGGATCTTCAATTTTACATCCAAGACTTGGACACTCCCAAGGAGGTTTGGGACAAGATTGCTTCCTTGTTTGATAAGCATGATGAGATGAGGATACATCAGCTAGAAAATGATCTGATTACTCTCAATCCATCATATTTCGAATCTCTAAATGAATTCTTCTCAAAGTTCAAGAACCTGATATATCAGTTGAAGCAATGCAAAGTGAAGAAGGATGAAGATCAGCTCATCCTTGCTATTCTCACAAAACTCAATTCAGACTACTCAGTCTTTGTATCCACCTTCCAAACAGTAAGGCTCACTACTCCAAATTGGAAGATGCCCACTCTTAATGCTTTCATTCAATCTCTTATTTCTAAGAATGATAAATTGATCCAAATGGGGATCATTCGATCTCCGAAAGATCTAGCTCTTGTTGCAAGAGGAGATAAGGTAGCGAATGATAGAGGGAAGCAAAGAGATGAGTCTGAATAGTCAAAAGAACCTTCAGGTTCAAAGAGAAGCAAGAAGAATGGAAAAGGCAAGGTCCTCTACCCTTACTGTGGAAGGGGCTTCCATTCAGAAAGCTCCTGTATGAGAAGACAACTTGATGAAATGGCTCTTCTTTTGAAAAGGCACAACATTTATGTACCTGCTAGCGTAAGGAAGGAAGACTCTGAAGAAGAAGAAGAAGAATAACCAAGGAAAGGACATGCACTAAAAGCTTGCTGCAAATCAACACCTTCCTTCCTCATTGATTTTGTAGCTTCCAACCATATGGATGCATCCATAGAATCATTCTCTTTTTTTCAGTCCTTTGATGGTCCTAGTATTCAGATGGGAAATAATAGTAAAATACAAACCAAAGAGAAGGGATCTATCCAACTTGAACATGGAAGGTTCAAAGATGTGTTGTTTGTTCCCTCCCTGGCTTCAAAGCTGTTATCTATCTATCAGATGACCCATACTGGATCTCCAAAGCGAGTGATATTTGGTCCTGACTCAGTGGAGATCATAGATATCTCTACTGGGAGCATCATAACAAAGGGTATTGTGAATCATGCTTGAGACCTGATTCTACCTGCTTAGATAGAAGGAGGGATTTTTTCCCATGTGGTTTTTTCCCTAGCTTCTTGTATTGAGCAGTTACTTTATTTTACTTGATGTAATGGGTGACCTATGGTCTTAGTTACCAGGGCCCATAGTTTATCCAAGTTAGCATTTAGGGGGGGTGTTAGGATTATTAATCCCCCATTATCCAAATTTGTTCATATGTCTAAATCAGGAGTCATGTCTAAATCGGGAGTCCATCCAGTCTATTTATAGTCATTAGCACCATTGGGTAAAATTGACCTAATTGATGCACATGTTTCAGTTACCAAAGTGTGGGGAACACTAATTGAGGCTCACTGCAACTTATTGCACTTGATTGCATAAGTTTAGGAGTCTCCTAGATCAATCCCTACAATTTAGGAAGCAACTGGGAGTGCCGAAACCAACCAAGGTCAGTTCACTTCAGTTAATGACTAGTCAAGCCAAGTTAGGAGTCAGTTACATTCAGTTCTATCCCTCTACATTTAGTTAGCGCTAGGTTTAATTGATTGCACACAAGTGGGGCGCTTTTCTCACCTACCACAGCCAGTTAACCATTATGTCAACACTAAATGTAACACTTGGTTGTGTTTTAAAGCTCCTATGAACTCCGGTTATGATTTAGACAAGGACAGTTAACTACTGGGTCCTCCGATAGTGATTTAGACAAAGTCTTGGTTACCTTCAGTCAAGTAGAGTCTAATCAATTTGAAATTCCTCATGTGGATTCGAATTGCTTGTGGCTATTAAATCCATTTTACATTATTGTAATTATCATCTGAATTACTTTTTTGATTAATGAAAGCATTCACAGCTGTAAGCCTTTTGCACTGTTTCATTCTTATTGCTGAGTAAATTGTGAGATCTTCTTTGTGAGTTGTCTATTTGTCTACAGATCTATATGCTCAAATTTACACATACTGTAATGACCAAAAGATTTGAATTTCCAATGCCTTGATTACAAAATGCCAGATGTTACTTGCTTACAAAATTTATTTAATAGAGTATCTGATAAGTTATACTTTTCCCAAACAAAATGTCAACCCAGTAAAATATGCCATTAAATCTATTTATAACACTTGGATTGACATTGTGTTATAACAAAATTTTCTATTACATAAAAAAATTCTTTTTCTTTTACAAAAATTCTCAACTCCATCTTCAATCAAGCGTTGCTAATGGCTTTGTGGTTCACTGGTACTTGGCATGGAATGTTGAGATTTTTTTTTTCCATGATGTTGACCTTGAGGATAAGGTGATCGCTACATGTATTGTAGGTGTGGCACTTAGAAAGTTTTTTTAATTGACACTTTATATGTATACTGAGTAGACACTTGTAAAGGTTGTCAAGGAGGCTGCAATGATGATGTATCAAACATTCCTTGAGGCATAGTCAATGGGACCTACTGAGTAGCAACCAAGATACCATACTTCCTTCTCCATTGGATATTAGAAGGTTATCAGTTCCCTCACACACATGTATAGATCCGTCAAGTGCGAGTATGAGCATGGAGGTAGGATCTTCAAACAATAGCCAAAGATTGGATAATAAACAAAAATAAATTAGCAATTTATCCAGTATTATTTGACCTTTTATGTTGCCAACAATATCATCTAACTGGTGATCATCATTTCAATGGTCACTTTTTAACACATCATAGTGTTGCTGGGGATACAAATATCCATTTCCATACCATGGGGATGTGAGTCCTTGATCTATACAATCTTGGAAATTATTTTTGAATGAATTGACATCCTTTACACACTAAAGAGATTTATCATGAACTATTTGTGTGATATTCTTCTTTGAAATTAATTTAGAATCCTCCATGATGATAGTAGTTATTGTTAAGATTTCATATACTAGACTATATATCATTAGTGTTGATTTCAAATTCACAGTAGTAGCATATGCAGAATCACTGATAGAAACAAAATCACAAGATAGACACAATATTTTTCCTGGGAAACCCTCCAGGAGAAGAAAACCAAGCAAAACTTCCTATGTATAAGATACAACCCCAAAAAAATTATTCTCCTCCTCGTCTTTATGTCTCTCTCTCTCTCCTATGCGCTACACAAGTGAGTGTGTCTGTGTTCAAATTAGAAGCACATCACTTCTATTTATACATGTTGAGCCAACTGACTTTTACCCTAAACAAGTCGACCCCACTAAACTGTCCGGGTCGACTTCACCTAGGAAGACTCAAAACAATATTTTATATTATTCATTAGGGTACTATTGACCCAACCTACAATGGGGGATTTACCTCATGACTCTATGATGAAAAATTACAATAGTGACACCCCGACAGAGGAATAATAACATCTCCCTTGGGTTACATCAGTAAAATGCATTTAGATTATATTTTGAAGTTACAATATCGAACAATCCCCCTTAACGAGAAGAATATTCTACTAACAACATCATCATAAAATATAGGAGAACAAAGATACAATATCTTCATCAGTATCAAGGTAATACATATATACGTCATAGGAATTTTTCATAATCAGTAACCAGAACATTTATTGTTCAATTTCTTCATCTTCTGCATCACACGATCACTTGATCCTTTTGTAGCAAAACTTTGAACTTTCGATCCTTTGTAGCAGCACTTCGATCTTCTGATCCTTTGCAGCAGTACTTTAATATTCTTGATCCTTTGTAGTAACACTTCTATATTCTCAATCCTTTGCAGTAACACTTCTATCTTCTCGATCCTTTGTAGCAACACTTCAATCCTTTCGATCCTTTGCAGCAACACTTTGATCCTTTTGATCCTTTGCAGCAGCACTTCGATCCTTTCGATCCTTTGCATAAACACTTCGATCCTTCTTGATCCTTTGTATCCACACTTTGATCTACTTGATCCTTTGTTGTCGTACTTTGATCTACTTGATCCTTTTCCGCCACACTACCTATAGTACACATGATCTCTTTGTGGGATGATCAATCCCTATCACTTTAGGACATAGGTACAAGGATGATGCAATCCTCCCTCAACCTATTCCATAATATCGACCGACTGAATCGTCTACAATTGAATTTATATCTCGACTGCACCTAGATGCAGGACCTGTCGTCCATGAGGACTCATCGTAGACCATCCATACCACTGAGGTTAGGACCACTCCTAGGTGATTATTATACACTGATATCTACACTTACATGTAGGAATACTCTTCCATGCAAGAGTATTGTCTATGGAGAAGATCTAAACTACATACAAAATTTCATCCCTCATCATAGAACATCCTTACCAGGAGGTTAGGACCAATACCAAGTGAGTGTTATACTACGACGTCCGTGAGGAATCATCATAGAGCATACATACCACTAAGGTTAGGACCACTCCCGAGCAAGTGTTATTCTATGACATCTACATATGAATGTAGGCATACTCTCCATAGAAGAGTAATGTTTGCAGAGTAGATCTTGACCAGAAACAAATGTCGACCCTATAGCCTGTGAGGACTCATCATAGAGCATCCTTACCACTGAGGTTAGGACCACTCCTGAGCGAGTGTTATTCTACGATATCCACAAATGAATGTGGGTACTCTCCATGTGATAGTAACATCTACAGGGCCATCCTTAGCTATTAGGGACCACTTTGATGCACATAGTGTTATACCTGCCATCCTCAAGAGAGGATAGTATTGTCCACAAGTAGATGTCAGACCTTGTCAGCATATTCAGGCGCACTTGGCCTCTTTCATGTTGGATCATCAATGTCATACCATAATCGATGTTAGTATCATCATCACTCCCCGTTTCCTAGGAGGATCCATATTATCAACCTGCTCCCCCTTTGTCCTAGGAGGGTTCATATCTTCGACCTCTTATTCCTTTTGGGGAGAGTCCATATCTTTGATTTGTTCCTCCTTTTTGAAGAGGGTCCATATATTCATCATTTTTACTACCATCATTGTTCCTCTTGGTGAGGAAAGTATTTTAGAACTACACCAAGCTTGTCATAGAAATATTCAAACTTTACTTGAGATAGAGGCTTGGTAAGTACATCAACAACTTGCTCATCGGTACTCACATACTGGAGCTTTATAGCTCCATTTTGTACCATATTTCTTATATAAAGGTATCAAATTTCTATTTTCTTTAATTTGTCATGGAACATTGGATTCTCTATCATCTTTATACAACTCTGATTGTCACAAAGAATCGATGTGGATTCCAACTCCATGTCAAATAATCCAGACTTCAGTTTCCAAATCCATATTGCTTCACAACTAGCGGAGCAAGCTACAATGTACTTTACTTCAGCTGTACTGAAAGAAACATTGGAGTGTTTATTACTAAACCATGATATCATGGTGGATCCCAACAAATAACATCCACCTGCGGTTCTCTTTCTATCTATGTCACTTCCTACCCAATCCGATTTTGTATATCCATATAATATGTAGTCATGATCTATACCATAGTAATGTCACAAATTTATCATACCTTTTAGGGTGCTTCTAGGTACCTCATCACATGCTTTGGAACTATTAGGTTAACATGTCTAGGTTTAACTAGATACTGACTCAAGGTGTTCACAACAAAGAATATATCTGGCCTTGTGTTCTTCAGATACATTAATGACCCAATAATATGTTTGTACTAATTCATATCCACTAACTCTGATGTCTCATCAGACAACAACTTCAGGTTGGTGTCCATGGGTGTGGCCATGGATTTACAATCCAACATATCAAATATTTTCAAGATTTATACTACATACTTTCCATTATTCATAAATATTCCTTCTGGGCTCTTCCACAGTTCCATCCCTAGGAAATAATGCATCAATCCAAGATATTTCATCTCGAATTCTTCAACTAGCTTCTTCTTGCAATATGTGATATGTTTCTCATTTCCAGTCAGAAATAGATCATCCACATATATTAATAGTAGGACTGGTTCATCATCCATAATATTTATATAAAGGTTAGGATCAACTTTAATATTGGTAAATCCCATGCTTGTCAAGAAGCTATCTATTCTACCATACTAAGCTCTTGGAGCTTTCTTTAGTCCATATAGAGCCTTTTTCAACTTGCATACATGAGTCACTCTGTCTTCGACTTCAAATCCTTGAGGTTGTTCGATGTAAACCTCTTCCTTAATCACACCATTAAGGAAGGTTGTATTTACATCCATCTGGTGTAATTCCCACTTCATCATGGAAGCAAGTGCCATGATGGTTATGATGGAAGTGTACCTTGCTACTATATGAGCAAATGTGTCTTCATAATCAATCCCCTCTTTCTGAGAGAATCCTCTAGCCACAAATCTTGCTTTGTACTTTTTAACACTTCCATTAGCAGTATGTTTTATCTTGTAGATCCATTTTGAAGATACCACACTTTTTTTTTTCGGTTTGGGTACTATATCCCAAACATCATTCTTCATTATTGACTGGTATTCTTCTGTCATTGCTTCAACCCATTCATTATGTGTAACTTCCTCATAGCTGGTGGGTTCTTGATGGACAAGGTAACAAATCAAAGCTACATAATTGGAATATGGCTTTGATCTTTTGCTTGTTCTTGTGGAGCCTTCTGGAGCTCCATGTCTCTCTGGTTCTTGTATGATTTCTCTTACCCAAGCATGTTTTCTATTTCGAGAGATATCCATAGTAGGCGGTTCCTGAGGTTCTATCATATCATGATCTTCATATGCTACTATTTTAGCAGAGAGTTCATATTATACCATTCTGGGAGGTACATCCTCTTCATGTACTTCTTCAAGCCGACACTTTCTAGATTTCTTAAGAGTTGTCTCTTCATTAAATGTTACATCCCACTAATCTCGATATGATGGAAATATGAAATGTATATCTTGAAGGCTTTGGAGAATTCACATCATCCAATAAATATTCCTTTCTTTCCAGAAGGATCCAACTTGGTTTTCTTTTCTTTCGAAATATGCACATATATTGGACATTCGAATATCTTGAGATGGATCACTTCAGGTTTCTTTTCTGTATACATCTCTTCAGGATTATTGAATCCAAGAACATTGTGAGATAATATGTTCTGCACATATACGGTTGTTCTTGATGCTTCATCCCATAGGTGCATGGGGAGGTCTTGGTCATGAATCATAGTTTTCACTGCTTCCATAATAGTTATATTCTTTCTTTCTGCAACACCATTCCGTTGGGAATTATAGGGAATGGTTAGTTCCCTCTTGATTCTGGCCTCCTTACAGAATGATTCAAATTACTTTGAAGTGTATTATCCACCATTATTTGTTCTCAATGTCTTGATTCTATTTTCTGAATGGTTATTTTATCAAGGCTTTGAATTCCTTGAATTTCCTGAACACTTCACTCTTGTTCTTCAATAAGTATATCCAAGTCTTTCTTGAATAGTCATCAATAAAGGTGAAATAATATTCATATTTACTTAATGATATGGAGGGCATAGGACCACATACCATTAGAATAAATTTCAACTCAAAATGGGCCTTTCAACCCTAATTCAAATTCCATGTCATCATGTGTTAGCCAACGAAATTGCTTTAAATTTGAAACACCCTATAGGTGCTTTTCAACCCTAATTCAAATTCCATGTCATCATGTGTTAGCCAATAAAATTGCTTTAAATCCGAAATACCCTATAGGTCTTAAACAAATTTTTAATATAAGTTTGGGGATAAGTGAATTATTTTAATAATATAATTTGTCTAGTGGATGCCCAAGCTGCCCAAAATTATCTTGGATATTGAAAATGAAATTAATATGCTAGTGGATTTTAGGTAATACTTCTCCCATTTGTGATATATAATAGTAAAAATAATTAATATCATAAATAATAATAATAATAATACTTGTTCCAATACCTTTAACTTGGTAAACAATATTACCGGTCCAAAAATATTAATGGTTCAAATAATTTTAACTCGGTGGAAAAATATTACTAGGTCCAATTACTTTAACTCGTTCCAAAAATATTACTTAGTCAAATACCTATCCATGTTTTAGGTAATACATGACCAATATATAATATATCATAATAGTAATTAATATTATAACTAATATATAATAATAATAATATATTATAATTAATATTATAATAATAACTGGCAAAATTTTTGTCCATATTTTAGGTAAGATGTGACCAATAATAAATAATATATAATAGTATTAGTAATTAATATTATAACTAAAATATAATAATATTATATTATAATTATTGTTTTATAATAACCGCCAAAAGTTGGGTCTAATAACTTTGAACTAATATATAATATGTATTTAATCTATAATAATAACTAACAACATAACTAATATACACATCATATTTTAGGTGATATGTAACCAATATATAATATATAATAGAAATAGTAATTAATATTATACAATATTTCATAATAACCGTAAAAAATTGGGTTTAAACACTTTTAACTAATATGTTTAAACACTTTTAACTAATATCATCACTAATATATAATACTATTACATTATAATTAATAATTTATAATAACCGTCAAAATTGAGTCTAATAACTTTTAACTAATACCATAACTAATATTAATATTTAACACTATTATTCTTAGATGCGGGTGACCAGTCCGATGATCGGCGACACATCTCGCCTTGGCCTTTGCACCTGCCGCGTGGTGACCATCAAGAACCTGGCCTATCCATCAACCTCGACACTACAAGCCTCCAGAACCTTTGACGTCCATTGCGCGTGGGAAAAGCTTTGCTTGTCACTTCGGCACCTGCGACGTGGGTTGGCGACGACCTATTTTCCTCATAGCCTTCATGGCTCTGCAAAAAAATTCATTGCGCGCAGGTACCATGGAAAGTGGGAAGGTGGATATGAACGCCATGGCAAATGACTTTGACATTTTGTGTAGTCTCCGCTCGGCTCTAAAAACTATTGGGATTTTTGTGCGTCTGGTGGCTCTCTGGTTAGTTTTTTTCAACATCTCTCAGCCTGTTCATTTTAGAAAGTGGAGGTGCAATTGGGTCACCATGTCACGTCAAAGAGGAACAATGAGAAGGGAAAGCTTGGGCAGAGGAAAAGCCCAGCGTGGTTGTAGCCTCCAAGTTGCGGCCGACTGTGAATCCCACATCTCTTCTCGGGTCCACATTCTCGTGGAAGCCTAGGAAGGGCGAGTCCTAAACCAGAAGTTAGCAACATGTCAGGATGGTAGCCAGATAAACCATTACTGGCTCATGAAAAACATGTTATGCAACTTGGTTGAAGACATGCTCAGCAACTGGTCCGAAGCTCGTGACTTCGTCCTTGCCATGAAAAATAGAATTGCTGAGATAGACCATCAACTCATAGACATGGATAGCTTATTGGCCTGGAAGGGTATTGCAGGCATTTCAGGGCATGGTGGTATGAATGGTGGCAACTGTGATAGGGGAGGAGGTGGCAGTGGAAGTGCAACTGGGGGAATGGTTCTCGCCATTCATGGGGGAGGTGGCAATGGGAACGTGGCAGGGTGCACAACAACAACTCCTCATGCACTGCCTTTTCCCATCTCTTCGATGATTGAGCCTCTCTTCAAATTCCTGAATGAAATGTCCAGCTAGAAGCCTGATCAGCAACACCAACCAGTGCAACCAGATCAGGAATCCGCCACCAACTCGCCCACCCAATCACAGGAAGAACAATGGGCCTTCCCCATCATTGAAAAAATTCCACCGGCCTAAGGTTCGTGCTTTCTAGCAGCAGAAAAGACCTTTCATCCTGGGCTTTTGTTTTGCAGGTTTTTTGTCAAGCCTATCCATGGTTTTATTTAAATTTGAACTCTATATCTATGTCTATTATATATGTCTATGTCTGGAAACTATGTCCAGGACTATGTCTGAAAATTTGAACTCAGTGTCTGTATCTATGTCTCTGTCTTAGTCCCCCTGTCTCTGTAGACGACGCTTAGTTTTGGCCAGGTTGACTTTTGTATATTTTGCCTCTGTATTTTAATAGATCTTTGCAGCTTCCAAAAAAAATAATTTAATACTATTATATTATAATTAATATATTATAATAATAATATTATACACCATAAAAGTCAAATAACTTTTAAGATGGAATTGTGTATTTAATTTTTTTTCCTTATTTTGGGTGAAAACAGTACATCAAACTTCGTCCTCATAAATAGTATATATTTAAGGTCGCTTTGATAAAATTGAAATAACCATGGGAATCTTCGATAAAAGTGAAATAGTATAAAAATATGGTTATATTGCATTTTTTATTATTTTCCTTAGGAGGCCCATTTTTTATCCAAATTTCCTCTAGTGCATAAGAATGAATTAGTTCTAATGTACCTTTAGTCTTTGTTTCACTTTTCAGAAAAGGATTCTTGATTTTCTTTCCTCTTGCACATATTTTGCAAGTTCCCTTATGATCAATCTTCAGATATGGTATCCCTGTTACCACCTTGCTCACATAGGGTAGTGCTTTGTAATTGATGTGAGAAAGCCTCCTATGCCACAGTTCACTTGAGCTGGTAGTCTCATGGAAAAGGGTTGTGTATGGATGTCCTTTGAGTTTATATAGACCTCCTTCTTCTTCAATTACCATAACATCTTCAAGTGTCTTTCCTTTGGACCACATAAGTACTTGTCTATCTATGAAAGTAACTCTATATCCTTTCTTATCTAGAGATGAGATGGAAAGTAAGTTCTTTTTAAACCTGGTACATACAATAATTCCTTCATCTTCATGGAAGTCCCAAATTCAAGCTTGTAGCTTGATTCACCAATACCTTTGATGAGATATTGATAGTTATCTCCCAATGATATCTTCTGGGGAGAGTTCTTTTCTTCAAGTCTTGATAGAGTTTCCTTCTTCCCTGTCATGTGCTTTGAGGAACCACTTTCAATATGCCATTTATCTTCTTCAGGTGTTACATACCCATATAGTGTAGAGAATAACACATATTCATCTACATCTTCTTCTTTTGTTAGTCTCTTTCGAGGTCTTTCTTCCTCATCCTTATCTCCATCTAGATGAGCATGATGTCTCTTGTTTTTGTTCTTCTTATTTGGTGATGGACACTCTTTGGCTAGGTGTCCTATCTTATGACAGTTGTAGCATTGATACTTTGATTAATTTGTCTTCTTCTTTTGAAACTTCTTCTTGGAAGGTTTATGATTACCCTTCTTGAAGTTTGATTGTTTCCTTTCTTTAGTATGGATGGTTAGATCTTGATCATCTTCTTTGAGTAGAGATTCTCTGTTGTCTACTCTAGCTTCTTCTTGAATACAATCTTCCCATACTATGTCAAAATTCATACTTTATTTTCTGGCACTCATGAGTCCCAAGGTCTAGTGAGACCATTGAGAGCAGTCATAACTAGTTCATCCTCATCAAGGGTGTCTTCAATAGAACTTAGTTTTTCTCTGACCTGGGAGACCCTTGTGAAGTATTCTTAGATTTATTCTCCTTTTCTCATCTTTTTTCACTTTAGTTGAGCTCTCAGATTCATCTTTATGTTGATATTGTTTCCCTCATACATTCTAGAAAGTGCATCATACATCTCCTTTGGTGTCTTCTTATATGACACTTGAGGGATCAAGTAATCTTTAATAGAATCAACAATGATCCTCATTTCCTTTGACTAGGTCTTATTCATACTTCTCCTTAGCTTCAACTTATGTTGGTTCTAAAATTTCATCCTTGATGTACTTCTTAAGTCTGTTCTCTCTGAGAATGAGACCAATCCTATACTTCCATGATACAAAGTTTTCTATGCCTTCCAATTCGTCCTCAAGCTTAGTGCTTGGGGCCAATATCCTATCCAGTAGGTCAGTAGAAATTGAAATTTCTCAAAATGAAAATATTACCTTAATAGGAGATGCACTTGACTAAGGCGAGTTGGTTGGTCCAACTGATTTCTGGATATCCCAAATCTTCACCCTTCAAATCCTACTTGTGAGGTTGCAGCTCTATATAATTTCTGGTTATGGTTTTCTATAGCTTTCTGGTTCAGGGCCAAACTAGGATTTGGATTTCCTGGAGAGTCAACCACCCAAGAAATTCGATCCTCGGCTCAATATATGTGCTCCATGGAGGCACAAATTTCTATTCAAGTAGATCTTCCAAATTCCAAATTTTGCAGAAACCCTAATTTTTTCTGGAGAGGGAGGAGAGGGAGTTTCACCTTGTGAAAGTTGTTCCATTTAGGCTAGATATGATACCATGTTAAGATTTCATATGCTAGAGTAGATATAATTAGTGTTCATTTTAAATTTGTATCAGTAGAATATGCATAATCACTGATAGAAACACAATCACAAGATAGACACAATATTTATCGTAGGAAACCCTCAAGGGGAAGAAAACCCAACAAAAATTCCTCTGTATAAGATGTATAAAATATAACCCCAAAACACTTATTCTCCTCCTTGTTGTTCTCTCTCTCTCTCTCTCTCTCTCTATGCACTACACAAGTGAGTGTGTTTTTGTTCAAATGAGAAGCACAACACTTCTATTTATACACATTGATCCAACTAACTTTTACCCTAAACAAGTTGGCCCCACTAAATAGTGCGAGCTGACTTCACCTAGGAAGACTCAAAACAATATTTTATATTATTCATTAGCATACTAATGACCCAAATTACAATGGAGGCTTTACCTCATGACTCTATGATGACCAATTACAATAGTGACACCCCGAAAGAGGAACAATAACATCCCCCTTGGGTTACATCATTAAAATACATTTAGAATATCCTTTGAAGTTACAATATTCAACAGTTATGTCATGGATAGCCAAAGTTTCCTATTAATTGGGACCAACTATGGATTTTAAAATATCAATCACCGTCATAGTTGTTTCAGGTTTATCCCCCAAATGGGAGAGTGTATATTTGGATTCTCACACTACAATGGTAGCTAGATCCCATTCTTCTTGGGAAGCAATGATTTGGTTCCAATTCCTAGTTATGACTGCTGAAATTCAATCCAAGCTAGATGCTTTGTCTCTACTAGGGGGATTTCCATGAATGTTTCCTGCTGAGATGGTGACTTGCAAGTCTAGGACCAAGGCATCCCTCTTTTGTCCCACTTTTTTTAGAGATTCTACTTCTTCCTTATGTTTCCTGATATCCTCTTTGAATTGATTAAGATCTGCATCCTTGAATTTCATATAACCCACTATTTTGGACAATTGGTTAGTTGGGTCTACTGAAGTTGATTCCAATAAAGCAGTTCCCTTAGAGGTTAATAATTTGTAATTTTTCTCTCTCATGGTACTTATTTCCTTTTCTAGACTATGTACTCTGGTCTTGTACTCTTGATCCAATTTAGTAGATTTCTCTGCCTCCTCCTAGGATGCCACTAATTATGGAATTTGAACATGCTCTGTCATAATCATCTTTAGCTTCTGCCTTAATTCTTGAATTTATTTGTCTTTCTCTTTCAATAGTCCCTTTTGCAGGAGCAAGGCCTAGCCCTTTCTTAATCAATTTATTTTCTAGACTTGTCATCTTTAAGAGATTTTATTTGTTTTCCACATTTTCATCCTTCGACTTCTTCTTCCAATATCCTAACTATATTATAGAGCTTATTTATACTCATTGTTGATTTTAAGACATCTCTAGACAAAACATCTCTAGTTTTCTTACGTAACTAGACTTTGTCGAGTGACATGAATTAATCCAATTTGAGCGTCATTTGAATAGCTCTATAATGATATGGATTCATCCTTCTCCTCAAAAAAGCAGTCTCTAGTATTTCAATTTTAAATTTACCTTTATTGATATTGACTATAGAAAACAACTTGGACTGTTTAGGTGATGTGAATTTTGGCCTGGGAAACATGTCCTTCTTCAACTATGCACTTTCATATATGATGAACGAGAATAAACCTGCTAGTCCAAATGAATATGGGAAGGCTTGAGAAGATGCATTTGATCCTTTAATCCACCTAGAAGTTGGGAACTATTCATTAACAACTAGTTACTGGGAATAAGATGAGATAGTGCCTCCATGTAACTGGTAAACTTCTATGGCCGATTGAGGTTCAAACCTTGCATTTCTAGTCTCAGGTGCTTCCTTCTCCATTTCTACCATCTCTGTATTTGAGATACCTTTTTCCCGGGTTGTCTTTATTCATGTTTATGTCTTGACGAGATTTGGTATAAATTGAGACTTCCTTTATTGTCCTAGAAGAAGGACACTTCAAACCCCTTCCCAACTTTCCAAGTTGGCTATTTTGTCTAGATTTTCAAGAGGTTGATGTACATACTTTTACACATTTTCATTCTTCCTTTTTCTTTTGAAATTAGTCCCTTGGGATCATAAATCCATCTAAAACCTAAAGGTAAAATCACGCCCTTTAGCATTTCTTCCACCAATATCAATGTTGTACAAGACTTGACTATAAAATGACCAACTTGTTGTGGAATCCTGAAGGTTATAAGACTGTTATTCTTCCAAAAATGGATTTCATTAGAATTGAATAATTGGTGAATAATACTCGAGATAAAGAAATTCTTGGTGTAAGAAAAGAAGGAAGCCAATAAAGGGGAATCTCACATCCGTAAATCCTTATCTCTATATGGTATTCAAATGAGAACCAATCTCCTAAGGAAAAATCAGGACTTAATCACAACATTTTTTTGTATTCTCGTAGTATCCTAGGAAGGGGGGTGTGATGCAAGATGATGCGAGTTTAACCATGACTTGATTGGAAAACTCAATGTACCTATTATGTGTGGGATGATGCAAGACTAAATCAAGGAGGGTTGATGGAAAACAATTAAGGAATTGATATATAATCATGTATAACAATTAGGATTGGTATCTGGAATATCAAATAGTGGAGAAAGTGGATATCTAATCATGCATCGTGTTAGCTAAAAACTAGTCAAAGTATGGTTGTAAATTTGGCTTAACTCAGTTGGGAACCATTTCCAAAAGTAATCCAAATACCGTTTCATTCACTATTTGATCACTATTGAAGGACAAAAGTTGACAAATTAAAGCCATAACAATTCGAGGAACTTCATAAAAAATATCTAACTTGAAAGGAGGGAGACTAATTCAACTTCTAATGGTAGCAAGGTCCAGAGGAAGCTCACTTTGTCTTTTGGTGAGAGATATTTATATTTTGTGTTCATAGAGCCCTTGTAGAATATTTTGCAAGGAACATCAACTGGAATATTGAGCATCTTCAGATGAATTCTTTGTTAATAGGACACACTAGTGTCCCATCCTAAGCAATCGATGCATTTTTCTCTTCCATGTAGAGATCACTACACCAACCCATGAATTCAGGTAAATGTCGCATCCAAGGAGAAACCATAAGGGGTAGACCAGATCCCCAAAGGTGCAACTTATTACACTTCGCTTCAAACCTTTCGTTTGCTTCCCTTGCTACCTGGTGCACATCATAAATCAATGTGATGGTATCAAATACTTCTGGAAAATAATTTGATAGGTGGTATTATGAAAGTATAGCTGTAAATGAAGTTTCAGGTACAGGAGAAGCTAGTACAAAGGTCATGGGAGATGATAGTGGTGGAAAATCTAAGGTGAATTTGGAGAATTTATGCTTTTTGGATGGGTATAGAGGACTTTGAAAGTTGGCTTCTAGTAGTGCTTCGTGTTCCTCAAATAATTTGAAAATTTTAAATTCGGATATCTTGGAGGAAATTTATATAGGAAAATTACACAATAAATGAGATTGCCTCCTGGAACAATATAGCAGACTGGGGTGAGATAGAAATTCGTGAGCAATAAAAACATTTTATCCATTTTGGAGTGGGGACACACAACACCAAACTATTGGTGAATGAATTGAAGATGGCTACTCAGGAAGCAAGTAGTAAGAATGGTAAAGGGTTTTAGGCATAGATGAGGAATGAGTTTTATAAATTTCTCTTATGACCATGACCTCATGCAGTGGGTACATTCGTCCATAGTAGTTTTCTTTCAGGATCATGTACTTTAGGATAACGTGTGAGCAATTTCACAATCCTAAATGATTCTTGACTAGTGATCTGCGAGCTATAGGATTTTCCCATGCACTAAGCATCACAAAAATATGACAATACCATGTCACATCGTTGAACCATGAGTGCCCTGCAATTTTGATTGGATAAAATTTTCAGCCTTACAACATTGAGCTTCAGAGTGTGGTTTGGTGGTTTCAGGATGGAAAGAGAAGCGATTTATATAAACCACTTTTGAGAGCCTAAATGAACTTGGTAATGCCACATTCCTTGTGTGCAAAGGTATATGATTCCCTTCCACCTCTACACAATGTTGTTTTATACAATGATGAAACTATTTGGATGAAAATAGTGGATTGAAGCAAGGACAATGGTATAAATTTGCAGCACGTTACAAATTATCAGTTTTGAGTTGAAAAACTTATCAACATGGTGGTTACTTGCATTTTCTCTTTGGGACAAATCTTAAGTAGTACATGTATAGGTCTAATAGGAATACACTAGTCTTTACAAACAATAAATAGTTTTTAAAGAAGATTATAATATTTTGGATAAAATTTTATAGCGCTTGAATGCTCTATATCTATATGGTTGTATGGATTTCTAGCAGCTTCTTTAAAAATATGAAATATACCCATTCTTGATATAAAAATACATGCAATAAATAAAAATAGACAATTTAAGAAGATTAAAATAATTTAAATTAAAGTAAATACATAATTTTTTTTAAATGACGACATTAAAATTAATAATTTAACAACAACAAGAGAGAGATTAAATGACCAACAATGAAAAAGAATTTCAATAAATGATGACATCAAAATTAGTAAATTAATCCCCACAACAGGTGTCCCTCTCTTGTGAGGCGTACTTCATAATGCCTACATGAATGAAGAATTAGAGGTATGCCCTTCCAGCACGAGAGATGATTCCCAAAGAAATTAAGGAAATAGTGTGGGCATGTGGAAATTAATAATGTCAACTCATGGCACACCTCTGCTCTCTCATCGGATGTACAAAATCCTGTATTTCTCCATGATGGTTTCGAATTCAATCGTGGGAGCTTGAATCTCCACTACCTCGAAGGTACTCTACTCTAGTTCATAGAACATGTTTAGAGTACCACTACCAGAGGTACTCTACTCTAGTTCATAGAACATGTTTAGAGTACCACTACCAGTATGACGAGGTTAGGTTTGACAATCTGACCTTCATTCAACAAGTCAAGAAGGGAAGGCATAGTATATTTGCACAAATGGTTTACTATACTCTCTCCTATGTCTTTTAAACACTATTCTCCGGCTCCAAATTCATGGTGCGCATGATGAAGACGGGAGCCGACCCAAGTGTCTAGTCAACCAATTTATGTTATGAACTCAAATGATTTTTTTTTTGGTTAGAATCCCCAACTTATGGAGAAATATGTCTTTTAGTTTTAGTATCATGTTCTATATAAACAATTGTAGGATCACTAGTTACAATATTAAACTTTTTGTTTCTTTAGCAATAATAGTCAAAACTAGAAGTTAATATCATAATTTTGGAGAGGCAACTGATCTGGATTCCCCATTGATAAGACAAGTCACCCTAACCATTGTAACTCTTTTTTGACAAAGAAATTCTCTCGACTGTTCTTTAAAAAAAATAGTAAATTAACAAAAGAGAGCAATACTGAAAAAGAGGTCAAGATGGAAAGCTATGTCATTAAATAAATTAGCCATTATATGACTAATTCAACTAAATAGGTTAATAAGGAAAGCTATGTGATTAAATAAATTAGCCATTACTTGGCTAATTCAACTAATAACAAGTGGCTACGTGGTAGCATTACCAGTCGATATAGCTTTAGAAGAAGAAATTTGCAGTGGACACATGCAATTCAATATTATGCGTTGCTTTGGTATTCGGTGTGTCATTTTTGTTGTAGTGGAAAAATTAAATTCATTATTTAATTAATAAATGCATAATATTGGTGATCGACAATTGAAATTGAAATTACAGTATGGTGACCACCAAATTTGATAGGGATATGAACATATGAGTAAGTCATTGAGTCACCATAATTGCAATAAACACTTCTCATATAATCTATACTATTTCATCATAAGTATCATATCCTATATACTATTGGTCATGTTGTATCTTCATGATGATTGTAATGTCCCTTCTTGGAAATTTTGGAGAAATGCACAAATTGGGCAAATTTCAGCTTAACTAGTTATGACTCTAGAGGGTTCCAACTTTCACCAAATGGTACCGAATTTGAAAGGAAATGGTATGGTGAGTTTTAAAACATACCAAGGTGGTTTATGGACACTTTTTTATCTTACTTTATATATCTGCAACTTCATTTGGGTTTAATGACAAAAAGGGAAATATTACTAGGAAATTGTGATGAAATCCCCCCTAGGGTGTAGGCAAAAAAGGATTCCCAAATCATGTACAAACCTCCAAAATTTATAATAAGAGTATGGGGAATGACATAATACATTGTTTAATTTCATTACACATGGTTATTAGTTATGCAAACTGGTTATAGAGTTCCACATTCGTTTGATAAATTTCAGTGAAATTGCTTATGGGGAAATTGCATAACTAGCTCGATTTTGACATATGAAAGGTAGAGCTAAAGGCTCAGATAAGTATGTGACATATAGAGAACATATATAGAATAAATATTTCTTCCCAAAAATTATTAAACACCATAGAAATCCCCTCATAGAATTCTCGTATACAACTCCTTCAATATGGGAGTCAAATACATGAAAACTAATGAATTAGTAGCATGGAATTGCAAGCGTTTCACATATGGATTTCTTGGATTTCGACCCACAGAACACAGGGAAATGAAATTAAAGAGTAAAAAATAATATATGGCTTCCAAAACATCATCAAACTCAGAGAACATCCCTCATACAAATCTGGTACAAGACTCCTTCGAGATTGAAGCCAAAGTCACGGAAACTAGTGATTCAATGGCATGGGAATGCAAGATTTTCACACATGATTTTATTGGATTTAGAGACATAGAGAATATGGTAATGAAATTAAAGAGTTATACATCATTTATGGCTTCCCCATAATCTTCAAACTTATATAAAATCCCTCATACAAATCTGATATACAACTCTTTCCAAAATGGAAGCCAAACACATGCAAACTAGTCATTCAAGAGCATGGGAATGCAAGCCTTTCACACATGGATTTCTGATATTTTTACTTACAGAGAATATGAAAATAGAATTATAGAGATATACATCACATACCAAATCTCGGGCACCAAATATTCTCAGCAAAGTGCAAGCATCAATCCAACAAGTGCACCATCAACATGAGAGTGTTGGGGAATAGAGAAGAAGGAATGAGAGAATAGGGATATAGATGAGAATTAGATTATATGAACCTTAAATATGCAAATAAAACTCCTTAATCAATCTCCAATGAGAGTTATGAATGTCCTCTCCATCAACCAACTTGGAAAGGAATCCAACTCTTTCGAAATTGGTTCGCAAGCAGGGAGAGTGAACACTCACCATGCAATGAACAAGCAAAATCTCTCCAAAATGACAAAGGATAATTAAAAAATGATAAAAATATATTACCCTTCCTCATGAAATCCTTTTATTACCTTCATGAGAAATCCTAAGTTTGAATTTTCCTCCATGGGATTCCTCCAACTCATTTTAGTGGTTTAGTAACTCTCATGACACTTGTCTTCCTCTTCATGCTCCAATTCTTTCCCCAATTTGAATGGATGCCTATAATTCCCAAATTTGACCTCTTGGTGGCTATTTTTATCCCTGTCATGTCAGATTTTGCATATGTCTACAATCAGGTCTGAATTTGTCATGCTTGTCATAGAATCTTTCATCATTTGTTGTCATAAAGTGCATGTAATCTACTTCCAAGTGGCACACCTTGTCTTCTAGTCTCTTCCTCTTCCATGGGAGTTACTTTGCTTTACCTATTATAGTTACTTATCTCATTATATGATGTTTGACACCACATCACCCTCCAATAATGTTACATTACCCATGTATTCGAATTTGGATGAAGATCATGCCAAGTGTGTGGGGAATCTAGTCATACAAAGGCTCCACAAGCTTCCAAGTGTCTTCATGAACCCATGCCATCTTATTTTCTTATAATTTATCATTTATGTTACCCATTTAAATGTGAATATGTTAAACCAAATTCCATTTGGGTCTCATATCCCCTTATTACAAAATTTATGTCTCCATCTCAACCTAGGGAACTAGTAGGGCGATGGAACATTATTTGCAAGTAGTCTTATTTGAATTTTTTTTAATTGGGGACATGATAGTCCTCCCTACTCAATATTTTTTTTCCTCAGGCAATTTCAAACATGTATTTTGATAAACCTTCTTTCCTTCCAAAATTTTTCTTCAAACCTTAGCTGCAATTTGAGTAGTGGCACTCATGTACTACAATTGTGTGTTTCCAAAAGTAGAGATATGTGGATATTTTCATATTGACATGTCCTCTGACATATCCACTAGCACCAAAAGGATTAATCAAATCCATCAAAATCTAAATTTGCACAAATATTTTACCTCCATATTTTGGAAACCTTTTATGAACTTTCATCCCTTTTTGCTTCTATATAATTCTTTAAAGTTGGTATTAAGTTGCCAAACTTGAATTTCCAAGTTTCTAGGAAATTTTCAAAGAGGAACAACCATGCTTGTTGATGCTCTACTTTTATTACAATCACCTTCTCAAGTGGTGACTAAATATCCCCTACTTCTTGTTTCCTCCAAAATTTTAACCAAGCAATACCAAGATCCCATTGCTTGTATTGCACCCTTCCAAACATCATGAGTACAACATATATATCATGAAAGGACATAATAAAATCATACACATGTACATCAAGAAGGTACCTCATCAAAGAATCATGAAAGTACTTGGACATATGACTAAGTAGATCATTATGTGGCCCATACACATAAGCATCAAGTATTATATCGAATCTGCTCCAATGACATAGGTGACGATCCCATGTCCTATAATGATGATCCAAAAGAATAGAAGGTGCATCAAGATAATCAGCCATGTATTATTTCATCCAAGAAGTGAATGAATAACCTCCACCAAAATCTGAACCAAATAAGGAGTAAAGAAAACATGAAGTCTTCAAGTGACTCAAGGAAGTCTCATCAATACACCCATGAATATGTATATCATCATGAAATAACAAAGGATGTTGCTGCAAATAATAACGTTCTTCAATAATATATCTCTTCACCCAAGTGTGGGATGAATTTTCTCCAAAATCAAATGGACCAGTAAAGGATAAAGGAAAATCACGAGTCTCCAAGTGACTCAAGTGGATATCATATGTGCATCCATGTAGATGTGTATCATCATAATGTAACAAAGGATGTTTCTGAAAATGTAAAGAAGATGTCACTCTAGTCATGTCTTCATCAAAAGGAGAGATATGAATTCCATACTCTTCATGTGGCACCATAAAAAGAAACCTTTCACCCATACTTCATTAGGATTATTGTTGCAAAATATGGAAGTGTACGATGTAGGAGAAAGAGCCAAATCACCCAAAGGATTATAAAGTGTGAAATTTTCATCATGTGAAGGCTCCATATGGGTAGGATTATGCATCTCTTTCAAAAGTGTTGCACCTTCCTCATATGTTAGTTCCAAGGTAGTGGAATCATGCACTACTTCCAAAAGTGTGTAACCATTATCAAGAGGAGGCTCAAGCTCCACTTCCACCACAAAAAGTGACTAGCTCTCATCAATATCATATTTAAACACATCAATAACCTGCAATTTTCCATGTTTCTCATGATCCATCATGTCATGAGAATCCTCCAAGTAATCTACCATATGACAATTTGAAACATAGGAGGAAGAACAAGTATCTTGCAACCTCTTAAGAAGTTGCTAATTTTGAGTTTTGAGCTTATGAATATCCTGATTATTATTCAAGTATGCTTCATGTAACCATTCATTGAGCTGAACCAAATTATTTATATCAAAAAGCAAACACATGAAATTGCCTTCGATGTTACACATTGCTCTTTGAATCTTCTCCATGTCTTCAAGGACGGATGGATCCTCCAATGAAGAAACTTTCCTACAAGAATTTGACACAAATGCTTTAGTGTCATTGATTATGCTAATTACCTCATTGATATTCCCTTCACTCATCTTCAAATACCCTTCAATAAAGGATGGTTCATGGGAGTGAACCTTCTCCTCTTCTTTCTTCTTGATTTTATCAACTTCTTGAAGCTCAAGTGGTGACTGAGAAGTTGACCTTGGTTCTTCATTAGCTTCTACAATGTATTCATCTTTATGATCATGAGAAATTTTGCTTGCAAAAACATTTTCAAATCTAATCTCTATGTCACCAACATAGAGTTGTGAGCACCCATCAGTAGGTGCTCCTTCACAGTTCACACATCCATCATTAGATTCCCTTTGGAACATGTCCACAGTAGAATGTGTCTTGAAATGATATTCAATAGTTTCAAGGTACTCTTCTTAAAATTATAATGTGATGTTTCCTCATGTTTTTCAAATTCACTTGGCAGTGACTTTCTATCCTCTTGATGTAATACTTTTTCTACTTCACCACCCACAGAACTTGGAGGCTTTTGGGTCTCCTCCATACTTGTGGATTGATGATTGTTCCTTAATGAGTTAAAATATTCCTTATTGTTCCTCCATAAATACAACCAATCATCAAAGTCATCAAAAATAATTGTCTTATGTGTCTCTCCATTATGGAAACTACTACTACCCCTTGTTTCCAGCTTACCCATAAGTTAGCTAGACATCAATTCGAACCTTTGCATAAGCTTCTTGGTCGTATCATCAAAATATGACTTAACGAGTTTCTTAAATTCATCATTATAATCCATAAATTAAATAGGCTCCAATACTATGCTTTGATACCACTGTAATGTCCCTTCTTGGAAATTTTGGAGAAATGCACAAATTGTGGTCTCAAATTCGAGCTTAACTAGTTATGACTCTAGAGGGTTCCAACTTTCACCAAATGGTCCCGAATTTGAAAGGAATTGGTATGGTGAGTTTTAAAACATACCAAGGTTAATTTATGAACACTTTGTATCTGAATTTATACCTCTTCAACTTCATTTGGGGTTATTGACAAAAAGGGAAAGATTACTAGGAAATTGTGATGAAATCCCCCCTAGGGTGTAGGAAAAAAGGGCTTCCCAACTCATGTACAAACCTCCAAAATTTATAATAAGAGTATGGGGACTGATATAATACATAATTTACTGTCATTACACATGGTTATTAGTTATGAAAACTGCTTATAGATTTACACATTCGTTTGATAACTTTCATTGAAATTGCTTATGGGGAAATTGCATAACTAGCTCGATTTTGACAAATGAAAGGTAGAGTTAAAGGCTTAGATCAGGATGTGACATATAGAAACCATATAAAAAATACAAATTTCTTCCCAAATAGTATTAAAAACCATATAAATCCCCTCATACAATTCTTGTATACAACTCATTCAGTATGGGAGTCAAATACATGAAAACTAGTGAATTAGTAGCATGTAATTGCAACAGTTTCACATATAGATTTCTTGGATCTTGACCCAAAAATAGGGAAATGAAATTAAAGAGTAACACATAATATTTGGATTTCGAAACATCATAAAAATTAGATAACATCCCTCATGCAAATATGGTACAAGACTCCTTCAAGATTGAAGCCAAATTCATGGAAACTAGTGATTCAATAGCATGGGAATGCAAGCTTTTCACACATGAGTTTATTGGATTTAGAGCCACAGGGAATATAGTCATGAAATTACAGAGTTATACATAATTTATGACTGCACCATAACCATCAAACTTATAGAAAATCCATCATACAAATATGATATACAACTCTTTCCAAGATGGAATCCAAACACATGAAAACTAGTCATTCAAGAGCATGGGAATGCAAGCCTTTCATACATGGATTTTATATATTTCAACTTATAGAGAATATGAGCATAGGAGTACATATCCATACATCACATACACAAGTTTGAGCATCAAATATCCTTAGCAAAGTGCAAGCACCACTCCAGCAAGTGCCCCATCAACATGAGAGTGTGGGGGAATGTAGAAGAAGGAATGCGAGAATAGGGAGATAGATGAGAATTCAATTGTATGGAACTTCAACCTGAAAATAAAAATCCTTCATTAAGATCCAATTAGAGGTCTAAATGACCTAGAGGTCTAAATGACCTCTCCATCAACTAACTTGGAAAGGAATCCAACTCCCTCGAAATTGGTTCACAAGCAGGGAGAGTGAACACTCACCGTGCAATGGACAAGCAAAAGCTCTCCAAAATTACAAAGGCCAATTAATAAATGATCAAAATATATTATCCTTATTCATGAAATCCTTTTATTAACTTCACGAGGCATCCTAAGGTCGAATTTCCCTATATGGGATTCTTCCAACTCATCTTAGTGGTTTAGTAACTCTCATGACACTTGTCTTCCTCTTCATGCTCCAATCCTTTCCCCAATTCGAATGGCTGCTTCTAACTCTAAAATTCAATTTGTTGATGGATATTTTTAGCCCCGTCATGTTATATTTGTCATATATCTGCAATTAGGTCTAAATTTTTCATACTTGTTGTAGAATCGTTCATCATTTGTTGTCATAGAGTGCATGGAATCTACTTCCAAGTGGCACAACTTGTATTCTAGTCTCTTCCTCTTCCATGGGATTTCCTCTCTACCTATTCAAATTCGTTGGCTCATTATATGATATTTGACACCACATAACCCTCAAATAACATTACATTACTTGTGTTTGAATTTGGATGAAGATCATGCCAATTGTATGGGGAATCTAGTCATCCAAATGCTCCACAAGCTTCTAAGTGTCTTCATGAACCCATGCCACCTTATTTTCTTATCATTTATCATTTATGTGACCAATTTAAATGTGAATATGGTAAACCACAGTCCATTTGGGTCCCATGGCACCTTATTACAAATTTTATGTCTCCATCTCAACCTAGGGAACTAGTAGGTTGGTGGAAGATTATTTGTAAGTAGTCTTATTTGGAAATTATTTAATTGGGGACATTACAATGATATATACATGGATTTCTCCCACTTTGTATAGTTCGATCTTCATTTTCTTATTCATCTGTTTAAATTATTAATACGACATTAAGATATATAAATTATATTCACAAATATAATTGATTTATAATATATTAAGATATATGATATTTTAGTTGATAGTATAGTTTTAAATATATTGATGGATCATATTTCACTTGTGCAACTTTCTAGTAATTGTGAAGTAATTTGAGGGTTTACAGATCCTTAAGCAACATATTTATGTTTCTATATTGTATATGTTAAATTGATGTAAATTTGTATTGTACCTACAAAAGCATATATATGTTGGCATAACCTCAGGGATGAAAGAAAACTTTTGGCTAAACGACTTTCATTTTGGATAATGTTCTTGTTTTTAATCGCAACACAAATAAGATTACTCACCCTGTACCTCAAATTTAGATCAATATTAATTCCTACTGAATTTATATCTTTTCCAATAACATAAACTACATATATAACATAAAAAGAATTAAATCTAAGGAGATAAATACAAACTATGTAAACTCATCAACAAGTTCGTTGATATATAATTTGAAAAAAGTCACGCCCATGACAATAGAAATGAACCTTCAATTTTTTTAGAAAATAAATGTTTATAAGGTGCATTACGGAGTAACACCAATGATGTTAGTAAAGTCCATCTTAAAAAAACAAAAATAAGCCACAAGAGAGAAAATAGGCATAGGCATCACATGCAATGGCTAAATATAAAAGTATTATAAGAATGATAATGCATAAAGTCAATTGTAGAACAACCTTGTGCCCGATAAACCTGGATGTGTTAAATTTTCTTTGGACATTAAGAGGCTCTAGTGACAATAAATAGGAACCATTCAAGGACAATGTTGTTTTTAAGAATAGTTGTCATCGAATGAAGCGACCTTGCTCAAGAAGCTAAGACTACTTGCGACATGCATTATCATTAGTTATCACCCCAGTACTGCATTATCATTAGTCACCATATAATGCATATAGGGGTGAAACAATTGTCAGAAAAATGTTAATGGTGAAACAATGTACGTTTTCATTACTTGAGGAGGATGATCAGATCCATTGGTTCTATACCGTCAACGCATTCAAGATTGTTTTGTTTCTATGTGGAATGGTTTCAATGATCATGATGCTAACATTCTACTAAGGTATCTAATTAGAAATAGATGATTAATCTTAGGAGGAAATGGGATAGAAGTTAGTCCATGGAGATATCTTTAGGGCTCTAACAAATGGGAGCTTACTCTGTGTTTATATGGGAGTTGGAGTACAATTTTTTGCGATGGCATTAGTGTCAATGATATGTTTCATCCTTGGCTTCTTTTCTTCCTCAAGCCATGGAGGTTTGATGATAGCCATACTTTTTTTTATGGTTTTTTATTGGTTTGTTTGTTGGGTATACCTCATCACGTCTATATAAGAACATTAAAGAACATGCTCAAGACAACATTCTTGTTTCAAGCCATTCCTTTTTGCATTCTTTTAATTCTCAATGCATTGATATGGGGTGAGAAATCACTCGGTACAATTCCTTTTAGAACTATGTCCCAAGCTCCCTTCCATCTTTGAAATTAAATTCATATTCGACTAAAAGTAAAAATACTATTTGAGAAGGCTAACTGTTTCTATTTCATTGAAATTATTGAGTGAAGAAACAAGGAATATGGAAGCAGAATCTAGGCACTTGTCACTTGCAGACGAAATTTACCATTTTAATCCAAATTTCTCGCATTCATATTCGTGTTCCCTTATTAGTTTTAATCCCATGCAATAGCTAAGTGATAGATCCCATAGATTTATAATTTGGGTAGCATGTAAAATTTGAAGAAATGTAGATATTCATTAGAATTGTTATATATTTTAGATTTAAGTTGTAAGACCATCCAAGGCATAATATCTCTAAGATGAGCCTGGAAAGAAACTAAAATAAGGTTAAGAATTGTAATTTGTTTTCTATCATTCAAAGCAATAATTTCTACCATTCATGTAGTGGAATTACAAGTGATCATGAACTCTCAAGGGTGTGAGAAGGCACTGAGAAAATCTCTTTTCAAAATTCATGGTACAAAAGGAAACAAATATTCTTTGTATGTGCATATTGTTTTGTTCTTAATATTGTTGGAAATATTAATTAATCGCAGATCCACATCACATCTAAGCTGATTCTGTTAGAGTCTATAGCAATTCAGCAATTGTCAGACTGTTTGACTTAATGAAGAGTTTATGTCTCTCCATATTTAAGCAGTTGAATTTTGATTTTTGAAGTTAAGTTTTCAGGTAGAAATTTATTACAGTTTTTAATGTAAGTCGGTATCTTCCAAGAGAAATTTTTTTTAGTCTTTGTATATGAAGAAGAAGAAAAATGAAAAAGAAGAGGAGAAGAGCATGTGTGCAGAACAGAGAGAAGAACATAGTAAGAAGAAAAGGAGAAGAAGAAAAACTCTCAGAAGAGTTCTAAAGCTCAAGCTTGAGTGTTTTGGAAACTATTGAGAGCTGAAGCTCTATAAAAAGTGAAACATCCTTGTAAATTTCCAAGTTTGTAATTGTGGTTGTAGTTCTTTGTTATGTCGCAATAATATATAAATCCGTAGTTTATGGTTGAATTCATGTCTTATTTATTCCACACATCTTCTCTAGAATTACTTGAGTAAATGTTGTTTACATTTACCATTTAGTGAAAGATTCAAAGAATCCACAAATATTTCATCGTGTAAAAGTTTGATTTTTTATCCATAGAGTGCTCAACACAAATCTTGCTTAATATTAGGTTATACGATAGTGTGATTATGTCACAATATAGTTGTGTCGAGGTTTATCACAATTTACGGGTAGGTGAAAAGTGCTTTTCATATTAAAAGTCTTTAGACTAAGAAATCTCTCTTTGTAAAGTTCAACTAAAAGTGGTTCGGACGAAGTGGGAGTTGGTCGCAATCAAAAGTGTGTCGCGGGTAAATCTCATCGTGGTAAAAGCCCGCCAAATTCAAGTGGGTGTTTGTCGAGGTAAAAAGTGTGTTGGGTCAAATGTTTGTAAAAAGTGTCTCAACCAAAAGTGAAGTATTTTGCACACAAGTCTGTCGCATACTTTCTTGTTGCAGTAAATCCCCATCGTAGTAAAAGTTTGTCATAATAAATCTCTTTCGCAATAAAATCTTGTCGCAAGTATTTTGGTCGAAGTAAGAGGTGGGGTTTCCAAGGTAGTCTGTCGCAACCCTAAAAGTAAAAAAATAATAATTTCTTACTGCACGATAACTCAAGTTAATTGTCGTAGCCATCCCCAATATCTGGTGTCAGAGTAGGTTTAGAAAAGAAACCTTGTGTTAAAAGGAAAAAGTATTTTTCTAAGGAAAATAAAAAAATGGCTTCCACTTCCGGTACACACATGTTGAGTTTGCAAATTCCAATTTTTTCAGAAAAGAATTATGAGTATTGGTCTCTAACAATGAAGGCTTTGTTCATATGTCAAGATGTATGGGAGATAATCCAAAATGGATATACAAAACCAACAGATCAAGTGGCATATAATAATCTCACGCAAGATGAGAAGGGTGCCTTGAGGGAACAAAAGAAAAATGATGGAAAGGCTCTGTTCTACATACACCAAGCCATGCATGAAAGCATACTCCCAAGAGTAGCAACAACAAATACAACTAAGCAGGCATGGGACACATTGGAAACCACCTATCAAGGCTTGGACAAGGTAAATATTTATAAGTTGCAAATTGTTAGAAGGGATTTTGAATCTATGTTAATGAAAGACATGGAGTCAATAGACTAATTCTATACTTGAGTTATTGGTTGATAAATCAACTGAAATATCATGGAGAAAATATAGATGACATAATGGTTGTTGAAAACATTTTTAGAAGTCTTCCCCAAAGATTTGAATCCTTGGTCGTCACCTTAGAAGAAACCAAAGACCCATCAAAGTTTACCATTGATGAGTTACAAGCCTCACTCATCAATCATGAACAAATAATCAATAGATCAAACACATAATTAGAAGGTGTATTTGCAACACAATCATCAATAAGCTATGGAAGAGGCAGGGGGAGATATAATTCTAGAGGCAAAGGAAAATTTTTTCCCATAGAAGGACACAACAACAATCCCATGAATGTCGCTGGTAGAGGATGGAATCAAAACCCCAGTAAACCAAGTGGTCATAGGTTTGACAAGTAAAAAATTCAATGTCATTACTGCAATAAATTTGTCCATTGTGCATATGAATGCAGGAAGAAGCAGTATGACCAAGGAAGGAAATGTCAAAACCAGACGAGTAACACCAACACTTCGTTGAGCTCAATGTTGTTGGCATGTGCATCCCCACTTGAATGCAATGATGTCTGAGAAATTTCATGTGACATATGGTATTTAGATTCAGGTTGTAGCAATCATATGAGTGGTAATTTAAATTTGTTTTCCAGTCTAGATAAATCAACTCAAATTGACGTCACACTTGGAAATAATCTCCAAGTCACTGTTTTGGGAAAATATACTATTGGTATTCTAACCAAATAGGGGGAGGGAAATATCATAGAAAAATATCATACTTGACGTTTATCATGTTGAATGTCTGAAACACAATTTGTTGAGCATTTGAAAACTAATACAAAAAGGTTACATAGTCTACATGGAAGAAAACCATTGTGTGATTAAAGGCATATGTCCAAGCAACCAACTGATAGCAAAAGTACAAATGACAAGTAATTGGTTGTTTCCTTTGAGGATAGTTGCAGACATAAAAGGAAAGGTAAACTCAAGAGTTGCATTCAAGTAAGAAAGCAAAGAAGTAGACAAGCATTACGACAAGAAAGAAAAGGACATCACTAAAATTCAAGCAACATTTCAAGATAAGTTCTGGCTGTGGAATTTCAGATTTGAACATATGAATTTTGGTGGGATGAATCTACTACATACAAAGAATATGGTGAAAGGATTTCCAGTTATCGACAAACTAGAGAGGGTTTGTGAAGTTTGCATTTTTGGCAAGCAACATAGAGAGAATTTTCCAGTAGGAAAGTCATACAGAGCACAAACACAACTTGAGATTGTGCACTCTGGTATTTGTGTCCCAATGAAGGCATAATCCATGGGAGGATGCAATTTATTTCTTACTTTTATTGATGACTCCACAAGAAAAACATGGGTATATTTTCTAAAACATAAATCTGATGCATTTAGATTTTTTCATTACTTCAAGGCACTTGTGGAGAATCAAAGTAGATACAAGATCTAAATCTTAAGGACGGACATAGGCGATGAATACATCTCAAATGAATTCCTAAAATTTTGCAAGTCCCATTGCATACATAAGCAATTCACTGCACGATATATACCTCAATAGAACAGTGTCATAGAGAGAAAGAACATAACCGTTATGGAGATGGAGAGCAACATAATGGTAGCCAAGCATTTTCCAAATGAATATTAGGCTGAAGCAGTCGCAACTGCTATATATATTATGGACCAGTGTCTGAAAAAGAGTGTAAAGAACAATGTCCCTTAAGAAGCATGGACATAAGTATGAATCACAATGTTTCTCATTTAAATTTTTTTGGTTGTGTCGCATATTCTCATGTTCCAAATGAGTTGAGAAAGAAATTAGACAAGAAGGGACAAAAATATATTTTTGTTTGTTACTATGAAGACACAAAAGAATACAAGTTGTATGGTCTTTTCGCAAGGAAAGAAATCATCAGTTGCGATGTTCAATTTGTCGAGAATGAATCATGGGATGGAACAGTCAAGAAGAATGTCAAGATTGTGTTGATTGTCGAGCATGATGACATGACAGAGGAAGTGGTTCAAACACCACATGTAAGTCGAAATGTCGCAGTGCCGTCGACTCCTAGGACACCACGACATGGTTCAACACAAGGAACATCGACACAAGTCACAACTCAAGCTACATCAACAAGCGCACCAAGAGGTCAACAAAATCCATCAAGCAGTTTGTCAAGGTCGACATCGACAGATCCAGTGAATACAAGAAGTCTGTGTGAAATATATGAAGTGGGTACACATAATTCATTCTCTCTCTTTGCATTATTTTCTCAAATAGATGATCCACTAACATTTGAGGAAGCCGTCGAAGAAGAAGTATGGGAACAAGTCATGGATGAAGAAATAGAATGCATTAAGAAGAATCAAACATGGGAGATGGTAGATGCACCAAAAGATAAGGATGTAATCAGTGTCAAATGGATTTACAAGAATAAGTAAGATGTTGATGGGAATGTGCAAAAGCACAAGGCAAGAATGGTCGCAAGAGGGTTCACACAACAACCTGGGATAGACTTCAATGAAACTTTTGCACTGATCACATGCATGGATACAATCAGAAAAGTTATGGCCATTGCTACATGAAAAAAATGGCATGATTATCAAATGGATATTAAATCAACATTCTTGAATGGCTATCTAGAGAAGGAAGTGTATGTGGAACAACCACAAGGATATGAAGTTACAGGAGAAGAGCACAAAGTATATAGACTGAAAAGGGAACTTTATGGTTTGAAGCAAGCTCCTGGAGCTTGGTATAGTTGCATTGACTCCTATCTCACCCAGAATGGATTTCATAGAAGTGAAAGTGAATTGAGTTTGTACACAAAAGTTAATGAGTAAGGCAACATGTTAATTGTCTTCCTGAATGTAGATGATTTAATATTTACTGATATTTTGGTATAAAGTATTTTAGAACAATCATGGAAACTAGATTTGAAATTACTGATTTGGGGATTATGGATTTTTTTTTCTGGGCTTTGAAGTCCAGTAGTCTGAGAGTGGTATTTTTATATCAAATTCGAAATATGTAAGTACAATTTTAAAAAGATTCAATATGTCTAATTGCAAGACAACCCAAACACCAGTAATAATAGGTTTAAAATTGAGCAAGGATAATGATGGATCAATTGTAGATCCTACACTGTTTAATAGGCTAGTTGGTAGCCTTATGTATTTAATTGTGACAAGACCAGACATCATGTATGGAGTAAGTCTCATCTCAAGGTTCATGGAGTCACCAAAAGACTCATTGGAAAGAAGGTAAAAGAATTTTGAGGTATGTAAGTGGCACAAAGGACCTTGGCATTATGTATTCAACATCAGAAAATTTTAAACTCATTAGATACACTGATAGTGATAATGGAGGTAGCACAAATGACAAGAAAAGAACATTTGGGTACACATTTCATTTTTGTACAGGTGTTGTGTCACGGGCTTCAAATAAACAACCCATTGTAACTTTGTCTTCAGCAGAAGCATAATATGTCACACCTACAAGCACTACATGTTAATCCGTTTGGATGCAAAGAATTTTAAGAGACCTATCCCAGAACCAACAAGAACCAACAACCATTTTCTATGACAATAGTTAAACCATTTCATTTTCAAAGAATCGCCTATTTCATAAGAGAACCAAGCACATCGACAAAAGGTATCATTTCATTAAAAAATTTATGAATAACAAAGAGATTTGTTTAGAATTTTGCAGGTATGAATATCAGCTTGAAAAAATAATCACAAAACCATTAGCAAGGGATAGGTGAAAAGTGCTTTTCATATTATAAGTCTTTAGACTAAGAAATATCTCTTTGTAAAGTTCAACTAAAAGTGGTTCGGTCGAAGTGGGAGTTGGTCGCAATCAAAAGTGTGTCGCGGGTAAATCTCATCGTGGTAAAAGCCCGCCAAATTCAAGTGGGTGTTTGTCGAGGTAAAAAGTGTGTTGGGTCAAATGTTTGTAAAAATTGTCTCAACCAAAAGTGAAGCATTTTGCACACAAGTCTGTCGCAGACTTTCTTATTGCAGTAAATCCCCATCATAGTAAACGTTTGTCATAATAAATCTCTTTCGCAATAAAATCTTGTCGCAAGTATTTTGGTCGAAGTAAGAGGTGGGGTTTCCAAGGTAGTCTGTCGTAGCCCTAAAAGTAAAAAAAAATAATTTCTTACTGCACGATAACTCAAGTTAATTGTTGCAGCCATCCCCAATATCTGGTGTCAGAGTAGGTTTAGAAAAGAAACCTTGTGTTAAAAGGAAAAAGTATTTTTCTAAGGAAAATAAAAAAATGGCTTCCACTTCCGGTACACACATGTTGAGTTTGCAAACTCCAATTTTCTCAGGAAAGAATTACGAGTATTGGTCTCTAACAATGAAGGCTCTGTTCATATGTCAAGATGTATGGGAGATAATCCAAAATGGATATACAAAACCAACAGATCAGGTGGCATATAATAATCTCACGCAAGATGAGAAGGGTGCCTTGAGGGAACAAAAGAAAAACGATGGAAAGGCTCTGTTATACATACACCAAGCCATGCATGAAAGCATACTCCCAAGAGTAGCAACAAGAAATACAACTAAGTAGGCACGGGACACATTGGAAACCACCTATCAAGGCTTGGACAAGGGAAAGATTTATAAGTTGCAAATTGTTAGAAGGGATTTTGAATCTACGTTAATGAAAGACATGGAGTCAATAGATTCATTCTATACTTGAGTTATTGGTTGATAAATCAACTGAAATATCATGGAGAAAATATAGATGACATAATTGTTGTTGAAAACGTTCTTAGAAGTCTTCCCCAAATATTTGAATCCTTGGTCGTCACCTTAGAAGAAACCAAAGACCCATCAAAGTTTACCATTGATGAGTTACAAGCCTCACTCATCAATCATGAACACATAATCAATAGATCAAACACATAATTAGAAGGTCTATTTGTAACACAATCATCAATAAGCTATGGAAGAGGCAAGGGGAGATATAATTCTAGAGGCAAAGGAAGAAATTTTCCCATAGAAGGACACAACAACAATCCCATGAATGTCGCTGGTAGAGGACAGAATAAAAAACGCAGTCAACCAAGTGGTCATAGGTTTGACAAGTAAAAAATTCAATGTCATTACTGCAATAAATTTGGTCATTGTGCATATGAATGCAGGAAGAAGCAGTATGACCAAGGAATGAAAAGTCAAAACCAAAGGAGTAACACCAACACCTTGTTGAGCTCAATGTTGTTGGCATGTGCATCCCCACTTGAATGCAATGATGTCCGAGAAATTTCATGTGACATATGGTATTTAGATTCAGGTTGTAGCAATCATATGAGTGGTAATTTAAATTTTTTTTCCAGTCTAGATAAATCAACTCAAATTGACGTCACACTTGGAAATAATCTCCAAGTCACTGTTTTGGGAAAAGATACTATTGGTATTATAACCAAATAGGGGGAGGGAAATATCATAGAAAAATATCATACTTGACGTTTATCAAGTTGAATGTATGAAACACAATTTGTTGAGCATTTGAAAACTAATACAAAAAGGTTACATAGTCTACATGGAAGAAAACCATTGTGTGATTAAAGGCATATGTCCAAGCAACCAACTGATAGCAAAAGTACAAATGACAAGCAATTGGTTGTTTCCTTTGAGGATATTTGCAGACATAAAAGGAAAGGTAAACTCAAGAGTTGCATTCAAGTAAGAAAGCAAAGAAGTAGACAAGCATTACGACAAGAAAGAAAAGGACATCACTAAAATTCAAGCAACATTTCAAGATAAGCCCTGGCTGTGGAATTTCAGATTTGAACATATGAATTTTGGTGGGATGAATCTGCTACATACAAAGAATATGGTGAAAGGATTTCCAGTTATCGACAAACTAGAGAGGGTTTGTGAAGTCTGCAGTTTTGGCAAGCAGCATAGAGAGAATTTTCTAGTAGGAAAGTCATACAGAGCACAAACACAACTTGAGATTGTGCACTCTAGTATTTGTGTCCCAATGCAGACATAATCCATGGGAGGATGCAATTTATTTCTTACTTTTATTGATGACTCCACAAGAAAAACATGGGTATATTTTCTAAAACATAAATCTGATGAATTTAGATTTTTTCATTACTTCAAGGCACTTGTGGAGAATCAAATTAGATACAGGATCTAAATCTTAAGGACGAACAGAGGCGATGAATATGTCTCAAATGAATTCCTAAAATTTTGCAAGTCCCATTGCATACATAAGCAATTCACTGCACGATATACACCTCAACAGAACATTGTCATAGAGAGAAAGAACATAACCATTATGGAGATGGAGAGCAACATAATGGTAGCCAAGCATTTTCCAAATGAATATTAGGTTGAAGCAGTCGCAACTGCTATATATATATTATGGACCAGTGTCTGAAAAAGAGTGTAAAGAACAATGTTCCTCAAGAAGCATGTACAAGTATGAATCACAATGTTTCTCAGTTAAAGTTTTTTGGTTGTGTCACATATTCTCATGTTCCAAATGAGATGAGAAAGAAATTAGACAAGAAGGGACAAAAATGTATTTTTGCTGGTTACTATGAAGACACAAAAGAATACAAGTTGTATGGTCTTTTCGCAAGGAAAGAAATCATCAGTTGCGATGTTCAATTTGTCGAGAATGAATCATGGGATGGAACAGTCAAGAAGAATGTCAAGATTGTGTCGATTGTCGAGCATGATGACATGACAGAGGAAGTGGTTCAAACACCACATGTAAGTCGAAATGTCGCAGTGCCGTCGACTCCTAGGACACTGCGACATGGTTCAACACAAGGAACATTGACACAAGTCACAACTCAAGCTACATCGACAAGCACACCAAGAGGTCTAAAAAATCCATCAGGTAGTTTGTCAAGGTCGACATTGATATATCCAGTGAATACAAGAAGTCTGTGTGAAATATATGAAGTGGGTACACATAATTCATTCTCTCTCTTTGCATTATTTTCTCAAATATATGATCCACTAACATTTGAGGAAGCCGTTGAAGAAGAAGTATGGGCACAAGCCATGGATGAAGAAATAGAATGCATTAAGAAGAATCAAACATGGGAGATGGTAGATGCACCAAAAGATAAGGATGTAATCAGTGTCAAATGGATTTACAAGAATAAGTAAGATGTTGATGGGAATGTGCAAAAGCACAAGGCAAGAATGGTCGCAAGAGGGTTCACACAACAACCTGGGATAAACTTCAATGAAACTTTTGCATTGATCACATGCATGGATACAATCATAAAAGTTATGGCCATTGATACATGAAACAAATGGCATGCTTATCAAATGGATATTAAATCAACATTCTTGAATGGCTATCTGGAGAAGGAAGTGTATGTGGAACAACCACAAGGATATGAAGTTACAGGAGAAGAGCACAAAGTATATAGACTGAAAAAGGAACTTTATGGTTTGAAGCGAGCTCCTAGAGCTTGCTATAGTCGCATTGACTCCTATCTCACCCAGAATGGATTTCAGAGAAGTGAAAGTGAATTGACTTTGTACACAAAAGTTAATGAGTAAGGTAACATGTTAATTGTCTTCCTGAATGTAGATGATTTAATATTTACTGATATTTTGGTATAAAGTATTTTAGAACAATCATGGAAACTGGATTTGAAATTACTGATTTGGGGATTATGGATTTTTTTTCTGGGCTTTGAAGTCCAGTAGTCTGAGAGTGGTATTTTTTATATCAAAGTAGAAATATGTAAGTACAATTTTAAAAAGATTCAATATGTCTAATTGCAAGACAACCCCAACACCAGTAATAATAGGTTTAAAATTGAGCAAGGATAATGATGGATCAATTGTAGATCCTACACTATTTAATAGGCTAGTTGGTAGCCTTATGTATTTAATTGTGACAAGACTAGACATCATGTATGGAGTAAGTCTCATCTCAAGGTTCATGGAGTCACCAAAAGACTCATTGGAAAGAAGGTAAAAGAATTTTGAGGTATGTAAGTGGCACAAAGGACCTTGGCATTATGTATTCAACATCAGAAAATTTTAAACTCATTAGATACATTTATAGTGATAATGGAGGTAGCAAAAATAACAAGAAAAGAACATTTGGGTACACATTTCATTTTTGTACAGGTGTTGTGTCACGGGCTTCAAATAAACAACCCATTGTAACTTTGTCTTCAGCAGAAGCATAATATGTCACACCTACAAGCACTACATGTTAATCCGTTTGGATGTGAAGAATTTTAAGAGACATGTCGCAGAACCAACAAGAACCAACAACCATTTTCTGCGACAACAGTTCAACCATTGCATTTTCAAAGAATCACCTATTCCATAAGAGAACCAAGCACATCGACAAAAGGTATCATTTCATAAGAGAATTTGTGAATAACAAAGAGATTTGTTTAGAATTTTGTAGGTATGAATATCATCTTGAAAAAATAATCACAAAACCATTAGCAAGGGATATGTTCCAGTATCTGTGAATTTATTTAGGAATGACAAGTTCTTTTCAGTGAATTCTGTCATGATCAGAGAAAGTTTCAGCTCTGAAACATTTTGTATTTTTGTTTGTTTGAATATCCCCATGTGCTCATAATTAAGGTTGGAAATATTAATTGATCTCATATCCATGTCACGTCTAAGACGACTCTGTCAAAGTCTATAACAGTTTAGCTTCAGTTAGAATGTATAACATATTAAAGAGTTTACGTCTCTCCATATTTAAGCAGTCAAATTTAATTTCTGAAGTTAAGTTTTTAGGTAGAAATTTATTACAGTCTTTAGTGTCAGTTAGGATCTTCCAATAGAATCAAATTTTAGTCTTTGTATATGAAGAAGAAGAAAAATGAAAAAGAAGAGGAGAATAGCGTGTGTGCGGAACAAAGAGAAGAACAAAGTAAGAATAAAAGGAGAAGAAGAAAAACTCTCAGAATATTTCTAGAGCTCAAGCTCATGTGTTTTGGAAAGTGTTGAGAGTTGAAGCTCTGTAAAAGGTGAAACTTTCTTGTAAATTTCCAAGTTTGTAATGGAGGCTGTAGTTCTTTGTTATGTCTTAACAATATATAAATCCATAGTTTATGGTTGAATGCATGTCTTATTTACGCTGCACATCTTCTCCAGAATTACTTGAGTAAATGTTGTTTACATTTACTGTTTAGTGAAAGACACAAAGAATCCACAAATATTTCACTATGTAAAAGTTTGAGTTTCATTCGTACAGTGCTCCACACAAATCTTACTTAATATTTGGTTATATGATAATGTGAGTTTGTCGCAATAGAGTTGTGTCGAGGTTTATCTCAAGTTACGGGTAGGTGAAAAGTGTTTTTCATATTATAAGTCTTTAGACTAAGAAATCTCTCTTTATAAAGTTTGAATAAAATTGGTACAATTGAAGTGGGAGTTGGTCGCAACCAAAAGTGTGCCACAGGTAAATCCTGTCATACTAAAAGCTCATCAAAGTCAAGTGGGTGTCTTTCAGGGAAACAATTGTGTTAATTCAAAAGTTCGTATAAAGTGTCTCGACTAAAGTGAAGTATGTCGCACACAATTCTATCGCAGACTTTCCTGTCGCAGTAAATCCTTGTCGCAGTAAAATCCTATCGCAAGTATTTTGGTCAAAGTAAAAGGTGGGGTTTCCAAGATAGTGTCTTGCAGTCCCAAAAGTAAAAAGAAAATAAAATTTCTTACTGCATGGTAACTCAAGTTAAATGTTGCAACCATCCCCAAGAGTTATTAGTATTTCACTTTCAATATTAGAGAAAGTATCTATGGACATGAATCAACAGAAGACGACAACATAATGAGGTGTACTCCTGAAAATGTGCCCAAAAAGTGAAGAAAGCAAGAAATAATTTTGATTTTTTTAATTTCCCATTCAAGTAGTTGTTGTGGTAAGGCACTTCAGTGCATTTATACTTCTGTCAAAGTCTATTTTTGTTTAAATTATAACTAATATTTACAAAAATGTTGTAGTCTCTACTCTAGATGGCCTAGCATAGCCTAGTGCACTTGGTACATCTAGAATCTTCCCATGAATTTTTGACAATTCTAACTATATCCTTTAAAAGCAATATTTCAAGGCTTTTTTACCTTGATGACTAAGGTGATGACATGAGGTGGAGAAAATCCATTGCAATAACTATTTCAATCCTCATATCCTCAAAGTTGCTTCAAAGAAAATGACATATCTCAGTACAGTTGCAATTGTAGTGTTATTGTTGGAAGAACTCACTAAAAATGCATTGCTGACTATCACCAGAATGATCATTGTCACTAGATTGCTGAGGTAGAACACAAATCAAATTTCTAATGATTTCATGCATTTTGTGATTTGATTAATGGCACCAGATCTAACACTAAGGGATTGTAGGTCGCAACTTTTTTTTATGAGCTTGAGATTGAGTGTTGATACCATATCTCTACATCACTTTACTCTAACACCATATATATGATAGATGGAATTTTTATACTGATTTCTTTGATATTGATATCTCCTTTGATCTAGATTGAAAACATTTTAGAGTGCAAATGGTTTCACTTGGAGTCTCTACTCGTGCAAATTGTTCATGTTTTCTTATGTAGAATTGAGGCGGTGTAGGAATGTTTGAGACAATGTGTAGGAAGTAAGGCGGTGCACGAATGTTTGAAGGGTGGTGTAGGTGGTGCGCATAATTCAATTTGAATTAATTTTTATTAAGTTTTCATTGATGCCAACGATGTCTGGTCATTGATGCCAACTGTTGAGTCCCTGGTGCCCCTTGTGGAGCCCCTGAGGGTTAGTGTTTAGTTTGTGTTTTTCTATGTGAGAGGATCCCTTTTGACCTTGTCGAAGCCAAAGCTTGAAGCCCTTGGAGGCCTTGGAACAATGGAAAAATCCCCGGTTACCCATCAACTTGGTCAAGTGCCCCTAAGTTGTATCATGGTCCCATTTGAGTCCATTGTTGAGTTCCTTGCTCCTAGTTGATCTTTCGTTATTGGTTTTGTGTTGCTTGTTATGCTTGTACTTGTTTTGGTCTCTTGATTGGTTGTTGGATGGATGATGTGGCGCATGTGTGTAATTCCCTTGATGTGTTTATGATGGATCCCATTGCTTGCATTGGATGTTCATGAGGTTGTTGAGTTCTTGTGGGGTCCTTGAGTCCACAAGCTTAGATCTTGTTCCTCTTGCATGTGGAGAATTGGGTCTTGAAAACCACACTTATGGTGGTACGTTGGAACCCATTCTTATGGGGTCCTTGGTGTCCTTGGAAGTTTGGGTCTTGAACCCACACATATGGTGGTTTGATGGCCCTTGGACGCTATATGGTCTTTGGCATGTTGTAGCCTTGTGATCATGCATAATAAGCCCATAAGGTGTTGCAAACTAGTGGTGAGGTCTTTGTACCCCTATTTTAGGGTGTTGGTACTCTTATTGTGATGAATATATATAGTGGAACCATTGGATATTTTTTTAATGATATAGAGACCTTAAACATGATGATGATATTCTTGAAAAAGTCTTTGTTCCCACTTGATTGGTGGTGTTGGGGTCCTTGATACCATTGGTATGATGGGTATATGTTTGAGCCCTCCTCCTTGTTGATGTGAAGTTTGTGGATGTGAATACCATCGAATCCCTCACGCCTTTGATGATTTCCATTGAATCCTTTGACCTTGGAACTTATGCATAAGATAACATGGTCTTTGGCACCTTTATGTGTGGAATCTTTGAAGTCTTGAACAAATTGAATAATTTAAGGGTATTAGACCAAGAGTTTGAAAATAAACCCATCATAGGGATATATCTCTCGTCAATATGTTTCCGTTGATATGTGGATCATATTATAACTCCTTACAGTTGAAGAGATGAATTTTCGAAGTTGGTGTACCCTGTCTTTTTGGGTCAGTCGACCAAACAAAAGAGAATTTAATTATATGTAATTTTGAATTGCATGTCAGCCCAACTTGAGGTACTAACTTTCCTGCATGACCTATATAAATAGAATATCAAACATTTCATTTGTTCATCAATGAAGTCTCTCTTTAGTATTTCACAACTCTTGGAGAAAAGTGCGAAACTTTGTGGAGGATAAATGTTTGGGCATCTTCACTAAAATTGGCATAACTTTCTCGTACGGAATCAAAATTACAAAGTTCTTGGCTCGTTGGAAATCTTGTTACAAGGGGTATGTGATGAAATGATATAGAGTTTCTTTTGGTTTGTCTATTATTTTTTCATATTGTGATCTTCAAAAAGGTATGGTTCATACTTCTGAGTTTCTCTTGTGATGGCACATGTCTCTCATGGATATAGTTCATCTTTGAGCTTAGTATGTGAGCCTATATATTGGTATATATATTTGAAGTCATTAAATATGTTATGGAGGCTATGGTGATGGTTATAATGGAAGATATATTGATTTGATCTTGATATAAATCTTGATGATTATCTTGGATATTGTTGGCATAGTATTTTAGTGTTTATCTTGGTTGTTGTATAGTGTAGTATTGAATAAGAAGTTGACATGTAAGTAATAGATCTTGTGAGTGATTTCTTTGATCAACCTAAGTGTTTTGTTTGAAAAATACTTTTACAAGTGTTGATCATTGTGTGTTTGACCTTAGTGGAGCTGAGCTGTTATTAACTGTTAATGACAACCTTTGACAGTATTGTAAGTGACTATTTGCTTGATATTTATTTGATTTATTGACTTGATTTGAGTTGAGTGAAAAATCCTTTTGTGTCTAAGAGATGATGATATTGACCGAGTTTGACATAGTTGGTTAATTCTTTTATCTTCTTGGTTCAGGTTATTTGGTTGAGGTATATCATGTTTAATTGTCAAGTATTCCTTGACTCTGATTGAGGTTGGTTGTGGTGGCATTGAGTTGAGTGTGATTATAAAAAGTTTGGTTGACCATATGTGAAGTCTCTTGGTTGCTCAAACGTTTCTCTTGGTGAACTAGGCCAAGTAAGAAGGGTTGGTTGATTGTTACAGCACTTGATTAGATTAGCACACGTGTATGATTGATTTGAAACAACTACACAAGCAACTTGGTACAAGTTGGTTCAATTGAGCGTGATTGGCACAGGATCGCCTTATGTGCAGTTGGTCTGACTCAGAATCACTGAGGTGTATGAGAAGTTGGCTTGAATCAGCTGTACTGATTTTGGTGTGCAGTTAGACTCAGATTGACTGAGTCAGTTGATGTGAGCAACAGATTGATTGGACATGATGATTGTACAAGTTGATGAAAAGTGTGGTGTAGTTGTGGTGCAGTGAAAAATGGTCAGTTGATGAGTGGTGATCAGATGATGAGTAGTGGTTAGTAGTGCCAGTTGTTGTGTAGTGTGATACATATTGTGTAGTGTAGTACGTGTGTTGATTATCAGGTCTGCGTGATCAATGCGGTCATGGTTCAACAGTTTCTATCTTCATATTAGGGTGGTAGGACGGGGCAAGGAAAGGGGGTTGTAGCCTCCTTCTGGTTATATCCAAAGAACTAGGGAGTTGGATATTCCTTCAGGTTGTAGCCTCCTTCTAGTTGTAGCTAGAGAATTGAAGCAATTGTAATAAGGGGGTTGTTGTCTCCTTCTAGTTGTTGTAGGATAATTATTATTATAAATGCTTCTGTGGTTTTTCCCCAGGACTTGGGTTTCCATGTAAAATCTGGTGTACTATGTATCATGTTATGTTTCTTATGTGATGATGATCTGATGACGATGATATAATGATAATGAGATAATACATGATATTGAATAAGTTGTGGATTGTTAAAAGTGAAAAAGTAATAAAAGTTGCGCACATTGATTCACCCCCCCTCTCAGCGTACCTGGTGTGTCCAACAATTAATTCATTGTAACAATCAATGTTTGTTAAATGCCTGGCATCAATACAAAGCATTGCGCTGACAACCCTGCAATAACACCCCAAAGTTGTTAACCAATGGCTTTTAAGACAAATTAATTAGTGAAAAATAAAAAATAAAATTCAATTTGTAATGTAAGACTTTGGAGATCATGAAAATATTTTAGGTCAATAGTAATTTTCTTTTACAAGTAAAAAAAATCATAAATTTTTTATATTTTTAAACATACTACCTTCTTTGGATGTTTTTTGAAGCATTTTCAAAATATAAAGTTTTGAACCTTCTTCTCACGAAGTCAAAACAATCAACAATCATCTTACAAAACTTTCATATACATCAAATTCTTCATCCATGATCAGGTAAAAATAAGCTTCCCCTATCATAAAAAGCATGATTGTCTACTAGTTAAAGTATTTAGTCTTCCTTTGAAAAAAAAAACTCTAAAAAAAATTCAAGAGATTTCCTCTGAACTCAAGAAGTTAAACATCTTCCACCTTATGGATAGAGAGGAAAATTCCTTCAAATATGAGCTATTAATCAAAAGAGACCAGATTATATCAGAGAAATACCATTTTCAATAATAACTCACTCTCCCTTTTGGAGGAACAAACCTTCTTTGGAAAGGTTATCGGCTTTCATATTGAGATCTCTAAATATGTGTTTATATCTAATATCAACAAACTCTTCACTTAAAATTTGAGTTTCCTCCAAAAGAGCTTGAAGGGACAAATTGTGTCATAGAAATTTCTAAGTCATCCAATTGATAATGATCAATAAGTCATTGAAGAGAGATATCATATCCAAGCCTTTACCTTTTTCTATTCTCAGGAGTAACCAAAGAGCAAAGATTTCTGCAAAATTATTAGAACCACAACCAAGCCCTGCTTTGAAAATTACATAATCTCTCTTAGGAAAAAAAGGTATAATACTACCTGCTCCACAAAATCCATTCTTATCTAGAGAGGCTTCGTGAAAAAAATCTACATGATAGTCATTAATCTCCAAATAATTAATGATTCTAACTTTCTTAGACATAACCTCTTGGAGAAAGAACTCTAGCATAGCAATAGTCTATGACTATATACTATAACTATTTGTTAATCAATGCATATTCATCACTATATACACCGCTTATCAACAACTATAATAATAATAAAAAAAGATTAAATTGTAATGTATTTTTTAAAATTTACTAATTAAATGTTTAAGGATAAATGTATTAAAAACTAAATCTAATAAATATGAATTAAAAAAAAACGAAAAATAAAATTAATAATTTAACAAATATAATAAAATTATACCTAGTGAATATGCATATAATAAAATTAGGGAAAACAAAAATTAAAAAACAGGCGAATATTAATGTAACTTGATTTTACCATGTTTATAATTGATAGAGTTGTAACTTGATTTTAATCTAAAAAATATAATAAAATTATACCTACTGAATATATAATAAAATTAAGTGAATATATAATAAAATGTTTATAATCGATAAAGTTGTAACTTGATTTTAATTTAAAAAATATAATAAAATTATACCTAGTGAATATATAAAAAAATTAAGTGAATATATAACCAGCCTAGATCCAAATCCTAGGCTCTATCAAGCGTTGAGAGGGATCAAATCTCTTCTTAGGTATCCATTGATTTGATTTAAACCAAAAGACACATCTTATTAGTTAAGGTCCACATATAATATTATTATTATTAATATTTAATATTATTTATGGCCGACATATAGTATTTATTATTATTTTTTATTTTGTTAGGAATGCACATTACCACATTTCTCCATACATGGTTTTAAAACCATATGCAAGGCCTTGCACATGGTCTTAAAACCATTTGCAAGGCCCTCCTAAACCATGTACAATAAAACCATGGGTTGTTTAGGAGGCTTTGCACATGGTTTTAAAACCATCTGGAAGGCCCTCCTAAACCATGTACAATAAAACCATGGGTTGTTTAGAAGGCTTTGCACATGGTTTTAAAACCATGTGCAAGGCCAACATTTTTTTGCGGATAATTCAATTTTTTTATTTTTTATTATTTTGTTAAGTAGGAACATTACAACATCTCCCCCATATTGTGTTTTTTCCCTGATCCACATTTTTTACAGATAATTTAATTTTTACTTTTTTATTGTTTTGTTAGGTAGGAATATTACAACATCTTCCCATTTTTTTACGGATAATTAAATTTTTACTTTTTTTTATCGTTTTTGTTAGGTAGGAATATTACAACATCTTCCCCATATTAGGTGGTTTTTCTGGCCGACATTTATTTTGGCCTATAATTAAAAAAATTATTTGTTATTAATAAAAATAACGTTACATAACGTTAAGTAACGTTACAAGATCTCTCCCATACTGGGCTGTAGAGCACCTCTCGGCGCAATAAAATTAGGAAAAAAAAATTCAAAAACGGGTTAACATTAATGTAATTTGATTTTACCATGTCTATAATTGAGAGTTGTAACTTCATTTTATCATGTTTATAATTGATATTCACAGTTTTAAATAGTAATTTTAGTGTAAATGTTTTTTTAAAGATAAATTTGGATAGATTAATTGATTTTGTTGAGGACAAAGTCATATTTTTTTATGTTTTTTTTAATTGATATGTGAAAAGCATTCTAATTATAATAAAAAATTAAGTTTTATTATTATTATTATTTTAAAAATATTTTTTATTTAGGTTAGGTTAGATAGATAGATTTTAGTTATTTTTAAAGAATTTGAATTAAAATCATTTTACAAAAGAAACCCACACCTTAACTAAATAAGCTAACAAAACCCACATTATATTATCATTTCAATTCCAATGCCTACATAATTATTATAAATATATTATAATAAAAGATTGAATTCTTTGCATTTAAATTATGAATTTATTTTTAAAATAATAATAATAGTTATTTTAATAATATTATTTTATATACTATTATAATAATTATTATTTTTATTTATAATTTTTCTTAAATATTAGTGATGATGATGATTAACGTCCACTGAGACCAACTTTGATCTATCATACCTTAAGAAAGATAATACTTGGTTTACTTTAAAATCTTGTTTGCGTGGTCAAAATTTTTGCCAAGAATCTTTTCAACCTCACTATACTTTTGGCAAGTAAGGAGGTTATAAAAGTTTGTATTGTAACAAATATTATTATGATGATGATAAATGATAATAGTTATTAATGTTAATATATTTATTTTTGTATTAAAATTTATTATTATTATCATCAACAATAATAATGATGATGACAACGATTAACGTCCACTAAGACCAACTTTGGTCTATCGGACCTTAAGAAGGATAATACTTGGTTTACTTTAAAATCTTGTTTCTGTGCTTAAAAAACTTGCCAAGAAGCTTTCCAAGCTCACTATACTTTTGGCCAGTTGGGAGGTTATAAAGGTTTGTATTGTAACAAATACTATGAACTCGGATGTAATGTGGGTGTAAAAAAGGCACTCTAAGAGACGGTGATTTTCATCCTCAACACTCATAGACTCACATAGATGGCAAACCATTTCCGCCCATGGAGTTTTAGGAATAGACCAATGCCCGATTTTACTATGGAGTTCGTGAGAGTTTGTTATAATATTTCCTATATTAATTTTCTTCCGCGAGCTAGTTACTACTGAGAGATACTTCTAATATTCCAAGTTAGGATTAATGACCTCCTTATAATATATTAATTTTCTCTTAACCATTAAATTTTCCTCACACCAAAATTTCTCTTTAAACTTAGAAGTAATAATATTTTTGACATGATCAATGTTCTACAAAATGTCGTTTTCATCAATGCCCCAATGGTTTAACCAAGCCATGGTATCTTTACACCAGCACCACTTAAGGCGTTGGTTTTGACTTGAGTTTAAAGCAATTTTAGGAAGTCTCTCGTTTCCCATGTTATTTATCTTATGCTTGTACATCAGGTACCTAGTCATAGCCATGCTCTCAATGGGAGAAAGACCCACTTCTATGAGGAGAATATGATAAGGCGTGTTGCTTTTAATTTTGAGGTTATAAGTTATAAAACGCTTATGGATTTGCTCAATCTTCCTCCAATATTCTCTAGAAATGTTGCACCCCCATATTTCACAACCTTACAAGATAATAGGGACGACAAGAGTTTCAAAGAGGAACTTTTTTTTCTCCCACATGACTAGATTGGATGATTTACAGTTATTTTCAAGGCCAAAATAAACTTTTCACCCTCCATTAATCCTTTTCTCAATGCTATAGTTTCAATTGAGCTTGTGATGAATATAAATTCCGAGATACTTGCAAGAAGTCGCTTCTTCTAGATTTATATAATTATCATAAATGAAATTTGCATAGGTGTCTTTCTTCGATTTTATAATCATGATTTTTTGTCTTATCGGTGTTAACAGTCATACCCATGTTAGAGTAAAAATATTTAAGAGTTCTTAATTGGTTATCGAGATCAGAAGGATGCATTGCCATAAGAATAATATCATCAACATAAAGTAGGGGGATGATAATTATCACAGCTATGATTGTACCGATACAACCTACTTATTCTAAACACTTTTCTAGCTTATCAATGTAAATGCCAAAAAGGGTAGGGGAGAGGGGGCATCCTTTTTTAACTCCAATATTACAATTTATATTTGTTGTCTAACCCTCATTATTATTAAACTTGGAAATGACCTTTTCGAATAGCCTTATCGTGGCAACTGTCAACTCAAAAGGAACCTTAAGTTCCTCTATCCTATTCCACAGGTTATTTTCTAGGCATTGTATCAAAAGATTTTCTAAAATACACAAAGCAACAAAGCAGGTCAAACTTATTATTACAAAATTCCTCCGCAATGATCCTAAGCATAACAAGGTGGTCCATGGTTGAACGATTCCTTCTAAAACCTAATTTTCCTTGAGCTCGCTTACCTTTCATTTCTGGTCATTCATTGATCTTCTTTTCTAAGATAATACCATATAGCATAGCTAAGAGAGGGCTAATCATAATAGTTCGATAATTAGAGGGGTCATTTTTATGACCACTTTTGAAAATAGGAATAATGAGGCTTTGAGTCCAAGGTGTAGGAAACCCTTGCTTGATAGCTAGATTAAAGAGTTTGTGGATGTGCGGGATGAGGACCGACCCTACAATTTTTAAGATTTCCACTTGGAAGAATTCAATGTCTTTGTATTTTCCATTTGCTAAGTGCTTAACCCCGAAATCTATGTTTTCTAACAAGAATTTTTTTTCGTTGTAAGAAGGGTTTGAATTTTATTTTTGATATCTGGGGATTCATAAATCTATTTAAGATAGGAATTCCAATATTTTAAAGAAATTTTATTGTCTTCTTTTGTTTTTTCTAGTTAGAATTTGCCTCTAGAATTTCTTAGGAGCCACCTTGGAGAGGTGTAGGATATTTTCTTGCCTTTTACTTCGATAATGTTTTTTTTCTTTTAATTAAGGATTTGTAGTGATTTATATTGTCCAGTTTTATCGAATATGTAGTAGCTTTCTTAGTTTCTTTTCTCGCATCTTTACACTCTTGATCGTACCAAGGGTTGGTTCTACTATTGCTTGTTTTAGTCGAGACTTCAATAGAGAACTTGTTAATGGATGATGAGAGGGTTGTAGAAAAATTATGGTAGAGATTTTCTATATTCTCCATACTAAATAAAGGAAACAGTTAATTTTTTAGATCATGGAAAAAAATGACAGCTTTATTTTTATCGAAGATCAGGAGATTTTGGTAATGATAGTTTTCCTCCTTGGGATCGCTATGCATGGCAATATTGAGAGTTATAATTAAAGTTCTATGATCAAATTCAGGTTCATGGTCATTGAAGATGTTGAAATACATTAATTTGTTGTATAGAGGGGTATCATATATAACATAATATACCACACTACTGCCAATCCCATGGACACAAGTCATCTGGATAGAGTTTGTCCATTTTGTGAGACCGTTGCAAATGATAAGATATCGACCACTACAAAAAATTCCTTCTCTTTTAAACAAAAAATTATGAGGTTTAAAACTCTTTTGTTTTGCTCATGGTTTAAGGCTGTGAGCTTATTCATTTCCACTTTAATGTGTTTGATATCTATTTTACCTTCTATATTATTTAGGGTTAGGTTGTGGTTAACTTTTTTCTCTAACTCTTTAATCCTATCCTTTAAGATAATGTTTTTTTATTGTATATCTCTCTCCTTGTTCGGGTGTTTTTTGAATTTCCATTGGATGCAACCTAATCTCCATTATCTCTACATTGTTCTCCAATTTTTTTATTATCTTATTGTCTATTTGTTTTTGGATCTCTTCTTGAAAAGATGTAAATTTATTATGCAGCATGAATTTTAACTCTATCTAGAGTTTAGCTTCTCTTTATTCTCTATGTTTCTCTAAGGATTTTATATATTCATGGAGTTTAGCATCTCCTTCTTCTCTACGTTTATCTATCGACTCCATAAATTCATAAAGGTTCTGTAGGGTAATTGTGTTAGGTCTTCCTTTAACAGTTTTTGTAAAATGTCGTGAATTACTCATATTTATGTAAATATGTAAAAGTGTATAGAGAAAAAACTAAAACTAAAATAAAAAATAAACAATAGAGAGGGAAGGAAAGTATGCACCTAATTTAGAGGCCCCACATTTACGGAGGGTTCTTTTACTGAAAGTTTAACCGTATAATTCCCAAAATTTTTACTGAAGGTGTTATAGAGAGAAACTTCCTATGGCTTGGGGGTACCACAACATACTGAATGACAAATAAATCCTTTCCACTATGCAAGAGAAATAAAGACATCTAACACTAATGGATATGAATCGTACCTTATTCCAGATGGTTGGTGTAGATCCCCATTGAGCTTTTTCGATCATGCTTATATTCCCAATTCACTCTCAACAACAACAAACAAGAAAAACATGATATATATTCAAGTGTTAGGTCTACTCTAGCATATATAATCAATCATGTATAAGCAAATAAATACATCCATGGATACAATATACATATTTATGCACATGTATTGGACAGGAAATGGATATTTCTATTAATAAATCAGAGATACAATAGTGACAAACTCTGTCGGCACTTGCGCGAACCGGAGAAGCCGAGTCCTCCACCTGGGCCTCCATCACTTCAATCCTCCATATTGTAATGGCAGGCTCACAAAGCAAAGGAAATCTTGGGAAGAGAAGCACTATGTGCTCCAAAGGGACAAAGGGATCCAGACTCAAGCATAACAAGTGAGGAAACAATGGACTATAGTTTCCTTGCTTTCAATTTCTCCTCCTTCAATGTATCCAAGAGACTAAATACATAGCACTCCAAATAGGAAATGGAGGATCAAGTCTGAGCGTTCTCAAGACATATGGAAGGAAAAGAGTCAAGAATTTAAGAACTTTATGAGGAAAACTCCAAAAACTTTTGGCTTTATGCACATTTCCTGATGTATGCGGGTTTGAGCTCAAAAGCTGCGTATACACGCGAGTATAGCTTTACAAGTCGCATATAGGTATTAATAGGTGATTTTTGTGGATAATATTGGAACACCAAATTATAAAATAGGTAAATAGGGTCCAAAGAGTCTGCAGAGGGACATGGAGGGCCATAAAGGTGTGATCTACGAAGTGTGGTAAAATCAGCTATAAAAGATGCCCCCTAATGTGTGAGGTCAAAGGGGTAACATGATGGCCGAAATACATTATATAATCCATCCCAAAAGTGGAGTAATGAAGACATAGGTGGAAGAACCAACCACTCATCAGTACAATACAATGATCAATCTCTGCATATGACTACAAATATAGCAGTCTCAGATACATAAGAGTACAATGGAAATGAATAGGCATGGTATACAAAATGTCATGTGTGGTCATCCCCATGTACAATATACAATGAATCAATATCTCCAACACTTGATGGAATGGAATCCACTGGAAGGAGGGCATTAAGACATCCCCCATCAACCAACATGAGGTGTTCAACGACGTTGTATAATGTGGAAGAACTCGAAAACGATGTGCACGGACCAATAACTGTATCGGGAATGGCTGGCATGCAAAGTCAAGATAACTGAGCAATGACCAAATCAGGATTCAACTTTGTTCGAACAAGAGCATAAGGTGAATGGTGACTGAAGGTAGGAAACATGGACTTGATATGCAAAATGGGACATCTATGTGGCACAAGAGGCATAGACAGAGGCTCCATAGGGATTGGAAGCATAACCAGTCGGTGGAGATAAACTCAAAGTAACAAGTACAACTGCTAAAGTCAAACTAATAACCCAACCAACGGATGTGATATATAGCGTGACACAACTCGACTGCTGCCAAAGATAACATCATTTCACGTCTGACTTTTTATGTTTTAATTTTTTTTTTGGAATTTTCAGATGTTCAAAATCTTGAAAAAGAATAAAAGTGCTTTATAGTGTACAACTAGGAGGAGATGAGTGTCATGGGAAACCAAACTAGTTCCAAGTAGTGAAAATACCTATGCTCAATGCAAGGAAGCATGTGCAGGATAATGACACTCGAGGGAAGGTCTCTTGCCGTTAAAGGGTGATCAAGTTGCAAAAGATATGTAAAAGGATTTGCTTGGCTAGGATTGAGACAAACTCGGGATACACGGCTTATAACTCAGAAGCAGGGAGCCGACATAAAGCTCAATAAGACAAGAAAAAATTATGAAATGCAATTACAACTTGATATACAAGGGATTCCCTGTGGGAATGACTAGCATAAAGTTCAAGAGGAGTATGAAGCTCTTGCTCAAGGACATGGAAAGACTATAAGGGACTCCCCAAACTTAAAGGAGAAATCCTAGCATGGACACCAAATGCAAAACAGGACCTAACTAGGGAATCCATGTATAGGAAAGATCTACCACTTACATAATGTCACTTCTAATAGTAGCATGAAGGTTCTGTCACATCACGAAGTGGGTTCGTACCTAGAGTTAAGGAGAAATGGTCATAAGGTAATGCATAATGCAAGCAGAAATGGAATCCTAACCCATATGCTAGTTTGAAATTATACCTATCATGGGCACGAACGGGTCAAAGCCTCAAAGAAAGTGTACAAAAATGGACCCTACATGACAACAATATTAGTCCAAAACAAATAGAAACAATCAACAAAGATTCCAAACTATAGGGTATAGGGAGGATTGATCATGAAAATTGCATCAAAAGAAAACAATGTGATAGACAATGGGACATAATAAGGAATGTAAGGTGTAGACCCAATGTTCACGTATCCACTACCACCCCTTTGAGGGTTAACACTAGCGTTAAGACCAGACGAAGGGAGTGAAAATCCTCTTCAAATGGAGTAGAGGGTGGAATATGACCAAATCCTGAATTTATGAAAAAGGTAACGAGCTATGGTGCCCCCTAGTCCAACATGAGGGTCCTTACTAGGAATCGGAGCGGGTGACAGGATACTATTAGTGATATCAGTCATGCCGAACATAAATGGAACCAAAATCAAGAGAACATAAATATACTCAAGTAACCATGATCCCTAAATCCAACTAGTGCACAAAGAGCATACTCCTAAGAAAATCTATAGCCAGAATGCAAGCAAGCCAAGGGAAGGATAAATGAGCTCCCGAATGCAGAAAATATGTCTCACCTAGGAGAGGCCTGAGACTCCCATACACTATAAGAGGAGGTTTGTAATCAATTATAGTGGCCCTCGGCTTCAACGCATAAAGCGACAGTGCCATCCGACCCCTACCTGGCCAGGACACTCATAGAATAACCTCTGCAAGTACCCCCTGCAATACCTAGGTAACGAAACTAAGGTCACCCCAATATAACAAATGTTCAAGTGAACAGTCACAGGAGGGATCAACTGTATGGGCAAGGTAGCAAAGCCCGAAGCTCGAAATCACTAATCGATCCCTCAAAAGCCCCTAGATACGAATACAATCTTGGAAATATATCTGACACTCATAGAAAGTGGCTAGGGGCTATCCCAACCACAATATTCTACGTTGCCTCGTGCTTAATTCCTGTGTAAGAGAAGCCTCCTGAGAAACACTAATTATACCAAGGAATTCACTCTCTCATCTGGACAGATAGCTACTTTTTTCGTTTAGTAGTCTTGGAGAATTAACTCGCAATGAACTATTCCAAGACTCTAAATCCTAATCTTGTTGATGTACCCTAACAAATAAAATTGTGTAGTTCATTTTAATTTAAGCGTCGATTTTAATGGTTGTGATTACTCAAAGGGGAATGGCCATGCAACTAATGGTATTATGACTCAGTAGTGAAATAAGTGTGCACACCTAACAAACAATGCCAAGCGCAATATTTTCTAAATGAAAAAATGGGGTATGCCACTACATGAGATGCATAAAAATTCATTCCTTTCCAAATTCCAATGCCATCCTTCCTATATGAAAGCCTTAACACAAATCTCATCCAAGCAATCCAATGAAAGTATCTCCTTAAATCCATATGTGAAATGCAAATAAGAATGCAATAATTATTTTGTATTTTCAATATAAAAGAATGAAAATGCAATAAAATTCATTAAAACTCTCAGTCTCTGCAGCAAGCATCAAACACAAGCCAAGCAAGACACCGAGACAAAAATACTAATGCACTAATGGCAAAAAAAAGGAGATAAATGACTAGATCTTCTTTCAAAGAAAAAACAATGAAAAAGCAGTCTCTGGTCACAAAAGAAGTAGTCAACAGACAACATCGGTACCCAAGAAAACCCAGCCACACTCACAACCCACCCAACAACTTCCCACATCAAACTCAACCAAAAGAAGGAGGATGTACATGACTGTTCAAAGAATAGTTGCGTATATACATGACTTTTAGCTAAAAACCTACATGTATACACAAATTTTGGCCAAAAACCTGTGTGTATACACGACTTTTGGCCAAGAACCTGCGTATGTATGTGACTTTTAGACAAAAACCTGCGTATACAGAGAAGATAGTGGTAAAAAACTGGGCAAGGGTCAAACCACTCTAGGGGAGTGTCAATGGATGAACATACTACTAAATGCGACATAGAAATAGGGAGAAACAAAGATCATGTCAAGCACATTGTGCCCCCAAACCCCATAGAAAAATAAGGAACATCCCCAACGGAGTCGCCAATTCTGTTACGAAGAGAAACTTCCTATGGCTTCGGGGTACCACAATAGAATAAATGACACCAGAAATCAATCCTTTCCAATATGCAAGAGAAATAAAGACATCTAACACTAAGGGATATTAATCATACCTTATTCTAGATGGTTGGTGTAGATCCCCGTTGAGCTTTTCCAATCACGCTTGTATTCCCAAATCACTCTCAACAACAACAAACAAGAAAAACATGATATATATTCAAGTGTTAGGTCTACTCTAACATATATAATCAACCATGTATAAGAAAATAAATACATCCATGGATACAATATTCATATTTATGCACATGTATTGAACAGGAAATGGATATTTCTATTCATAAATTAGAGATACAATAGTGAAAAACTCTGTTGGCACTTCTACGAACCAGAGAAGCCGAGTCCTCCACCCGGGCCTCCACCACTTCAATCCTCCATCTTTGAATGGCAAGCTCACAAGGTAAAGGAAAGCTTGGGAAGAGCAGCTCTATGTGCTCCAAAGGGACAAAGAGATGCAGACTCAAGCATAACAAGTGAGGAAACAATGGACTATAGTTTCGTTGCTCTCAATTTCTCCTCCTTTAATGTATCAAAGAGACTTAATATATAGCACTCCAAATAGGAAATGGAGGGTCAAGTCCGAGCATTCTCAAGGAATATGGAAGGCAAAGAGTCAAGATTTTCAGAACTCTATGAGGAAAACTCCAAAATTTTTTGGCTCTATGCACATTTCTTGATGTACACGGGTTTGAGCTCAAAATCTACGTCATGGGGGATTCACTTGTTGACCAATATCCTATCACGTTAGTTCATATTGTTGGTTTTAAAATTATCAAAAATTGAACCAATATATTGCAGGTATTGGGGGGGATGAGGGGTTTAAGGTGAGGGTGGGTAGGGTGGTTTATAAGGATTGAGGTATAAAAAGGGGTGGGGATGAGGTTTTAAGTATTGGGAGGGGGTTTCAACAAAAAGAGTTTTGGTCAATATCTCTGAAAATTAAGGGTATTCTTTAATATCTCACGATTGCATGTGCTATGTGAGAGATTCACTAAGTGAAGTCCTCGTGAGCTGCGTATACATGCGAGTATAGGTTTACAAGTTGCATATAGGTATTAATAGGTGATTTTTGAGGATAATATTGGAACATCAAATTATAAAATAGGTAAATAGGGTCCAAAGAGTCTGCAGAGGGACATGGAAGGCCATAAAGGTGTGATCTACGAAGTGTGGTAAAATAAGCTATAACAGATGCCCCCTAATGTGTGAGGTCAGAGGGGTAACATGATGGCCGAATTACATTATATAATCCATCCAAGAAGTGGAGTAATGAAGACCTAGGTGGAAGAACCAACCACTCATCGGTACAATACAATGATCAATCTCTGCATATGGCTGCAAATATAGCAGTCTCAGATACATAAGAGTACAATGGCCATGAATAGGCATGGTATACAAAATGTCATGTTTGGTCATCGCCATGTACAATATACAATGAATCAATATCTCCAACGCTTGATGGAATGGAATCCGTTGGAAGGAGGGCATTAAGGCATCCCCCATCAACCAACATGAGGTGCTCAACAACGTTGTATAATGTGGAAGAACTCGAACACGATGTGCATGGACCAATAACTATACCGGGAATGGCCGACATGCAAAGTCAAGATAATTGAGGAATGACCGAATCAAAATTCAACTTTGTTCGAACAAGAGCATAAGGTGAATGGTGACTGAAGGTAGGGAACATGGAATCGATATGCAAACTGGGACATCTATGTGACACAAGAGGCATAGACAGAGGCTCCATAAGGACTAGAAGCATAACCAGTCAGTGGAGATAAACTCAGAGTAACGAGTACAACTCCTAAAGTCAAACTAATAACCCAACCAATGGATGTGATATACAGTGCGGCACGACTCGATTGCTGGCAAAGATAATATCATTTCACGTCCGACTTTTTTATGTTTTTAATTTTTTTTTGGAATTTTTTAGATGTTGAAAATATTGAAAAAGAATAAAAGTGCTTTATAGTGTACAACTAGGAGGAGATGAGTGTCATGGGAAACCAAACTAGTTCCAAGCACTGGAACATACCTATGCTCAATGCAAGGAAGCATGTGTAGGATAATGACACTCGGGGGAAGGTCTCCTCCCGGTAAAGGGTGATCAATTTGCAAAGGATATGTAAAAGGCTTTGCTTGGCTAGGATTGAGACAAGCTCGGGCTACATGGCTCATAACTCAGAAGCAGGGAGCCGACATAAAGCTCAATAAGGCAAGAAAAAATCATGAAATGCAATTACAACTTGATATACAAGGGAGTCCCTGTGGGGAATGACCAACATAAAGGTCAAGAGGAGTATGAAGCTCTTGCTCAAGGACATGGCAGGACTATAAGGGACTCCCCAAACTTAAAGGAGAAATCCCAGCATGGGCACCAAATGCAAAACAAGACCTAACTAGGGAATCCATGTATAGGAAAGATCTACCACTTACATAATGCCACTTCTAATAGCAACATGAAGGTTCCATGACATCACGAAGTGGGGTCGTACCTAGAGTTAAGGAGAAATGGTCATAAGGTAATGCATAATGAAAGTGAAAATGGAATCCTAACCTATATGCTAGTTTGAAATTATACCTGTCATGGGCATGAATGGGTCAAAGCCTCAAAGAAAGTGTACAAAAATGGACCCTGCATGACAACAATATTAGTCCAAAACAACTAGAAACAATCAACAAAGAGTCCAAACTATAGGGTATAGGGAGGATTGATCATGAAAACTGCATCAAAAGGAAACATTGTGATGGACAATGGGACATAATAAGGAATGTAAGGTGTAGACCCAACGTTCACGTATCCACTACCACCCCCGTGAGGGTGAACACTAGTGTTAAGACCGGATGAAGGGAGTGAAAATCCTCTGCAAATGGAGTAGAGGGTGGAATATGACCAAATCCTGAATTTATGAAAAAGGTAACGAGCTATGGTGCCCCCCAGTCCAACATGAGGGTCCATACTAGGACCTGGAGCGGGTGACGGGATACTAGTAGTGATATCAGGCATTCCAAACATAAAAGGACCCAAAATCAAGAGAACATAAATATACTCAAGTGACCATGATCCCTAAATCCAACTAGCACACAAAGAGCATACTCCTAAGAAAATATACAGCCAGAATACAAGCAAGCCAAGGGGAGGATAAATGAGCTCCTGAATGCAGAAGTTATGTCTCGCCTAGGAGAGGCCTGAGACTCCCATACACTACAAGCAGAGGTGTGTAACCAATTATAGTGGCGCTCAGCTTCAACGTGTAAAGCGACAGTGTTGTCCGACCCCTACCTGGCCAGGACACTCATAGAATAACCTCTGCAAGTACCCCCTCCTATACTTAGGTAAGGTAACTAAGGCCACTTGAATATAACAAATTCTCAAGCGGATAGTCGTAGGAGGGATCGACCGTATGGGGCAGGTAGCAAAGCTCGAAGCTCGAAAGCACTAACCGGTCACTCAAAAGCCCCCAGATATGAATACGATCCTGGAAATATCTTTGGCACTCATAGAAAGTGGCTAGGGGCTATCCCAACCACAATCTTCTACGTTGCCTCGTGCTTAACTCCTGTGTAAGAGAAGCCTCCTGAGAAACAGTAATTATACCAAGGAATTCACTCTCTCATATCGACAGACACCTACTTTTTTCGTTTAGTAGTCTTGGAGAATTAACTCACAATGAACTATTCCAAGACTCTAAATCCTAATCTTGTTGATGTACCCTAACAAAGAAAATTGTGTAGTTCATTTTAATTTAAGCGTCGATTTTAATGGTTGTGATTACTCAAAGGGGAATGACCATGCAACTAATGGTATTATGACTCAGTAGTGGAATAAGTGTGCACACCTAACAAACAATGCCGAGCACAATCTTGTCTAAATGAAAAAATGGGGTATGCCACTACATGAGATGCATAAAAATTCATTCCTTTCCAAATTCCAATGCCATCCTTCCTATATGAAAGCCTTAACACAAATCTCATCTGAGAAATCCAATGCAAGTATCTCCTTAAATCCATATGTGAAATGCAAATAAGAATGCAATAATTATTTTGTATTTTCAATATAAAAGAATGAAAATGCAATAAAAGTCATTAAAACTCTCAGTCTCTGCAGCAAGCATCAAACACAAGCCAAGCAAGACACCGAGACAAAAATACTAATGCACTAATTGCAAAAAAAAGGAGATAAATGACTAGAACTTCTTTCAAAGAAAAAACAATGAAAAAACGGTCTCTGGTCACAAAATAAGTAGTCAACAGACAACATCAGTACCCAGGAAGACCCAGCCACACTCACAACCCACCCAACAACTTCCCACATCAAACTCAACCAAAAGAAGGAGGATGTACATGATTGTTCAAATAATAGTTGCATATATACGCGACTTTTAGCCAAAAACCTACATGTATACATGACTTTTGGCCAAAAACCTGCATATGTACGTGAATTTTAGCCAAAAACCTGCGTATACAGAGAAGATAGTGGTAAAAAACTAGCCAAGGGTCAAACCACTCTAAGGGAGTGTCAATGGATAAACACACTACTAAATGCGACACAAAAACAGGGAGAAACAAAGAGCAAGTCAAGCACATTGTGCCCCCAAACTCCATAGAAAAACAAGGAACATCCCCAACGGAGTTGCCAATTCTGTTATGAAGAGAAACTTCCTATGGCTTGGGGGTACCACAATAGACTAAATGACACCAAAAATCAATGCTTTCCAATATGCAAGAGCAATAAAGACATCTAACACTAAGGGATAGGAATTGTACCTTATTCCGGACGGTTGGTGTAGATCCCCGTTGAGCTTTTCCAATCACGCTTGTATTCCCAATTCACTCTCAACAACAACAACAAGACAAGCATGCTATATATTCAAGTGTTAGGTCTACTCTAACATATATAATCAACCATGTATAAACAAATAAATACATCCATGGATACAATATTCATATTTATGCACATGTATTGGACAAGAAATGGATATTTCTATTAATAAATTAGAGATACAATAGTGACAAACTCTGTCGGCACTTGCGCGAACCAAATAAATCGAGTCCTCCACCTAGGCCTCCACCACTTCAATCCTCCATCTCTCAATGACAAGCTCACAAAGTAAAGGCAAGCTTGGGAAGAGCAACACTATGTGCTCAAAAGGGACAAAGGGATGCAGACTCAAGCATAACAAGTGAGGCAACAATGGACTATAGTTTCCTTGCCCTCAATTTCTCCTCCTTCAATGTATCATAAGAGGCTCAATATACATCACTCCAAATAGGCAATGGAGGGTCGAGTCCGAGTGTTCTCAAGTCATATGGAAGGCCAAGAGTCAAGATATTCAGAACTATATGAGGAAAAATCCAAAATCTTTTGGATTTATGCACATTTCTCGATGTATGCAGGTTTGAGCTCAAAAGCTGCGTATACACGCAAGTATAGCTTTAAAAGTCGCGTATAGGTAGAAACAAGTGATTTTTGGGGATAATCTTGGAACATCAAAGTATAACATAGGTAAATAGGGTCCAAAGAGTCTGCAGAGGGACATGGAAGGCCATAAAGGTGTGATCTACCAAGCGTGGTAAAATCAACTATAATAGAAGGTTTCATTGTATCATGCCCTTAAATTTTACGGAATGTTTAAAAACTAAAAGTATGAAATATAAAAAAAATAGAGAGAGGAGGAACATATGCACCTAATTGAGAGCCCCCAAATGAATGATGAAGATGCCCTAGGCATAGGAATGGAGTGCCCATAATATATATCTATTAATTATTTATTAATGTAGTTATATCTATTTGTTAGAAATTTTGGATTTTTTGGTAAATTTTTAATGAGAATAAGTGTTAATTTTTTGAATGCATAAATGAATTCAAAATCCTGAAATACTCCAAAGACACAAAGATTATACAAATTTCCAAGAATTAATCTAAAATTTCTGCTCTATTATGTAGATTTTTGTTGTTTTAAAACATCTAACATTTAAACTAATGTTATTAATAATAATTCAAAATAAATGATTAATAAAAATAATTATTGAAATTTTTAATATTTTTACCTAAAATATTAATTAATATATATCCACTATAACAATAATTACTATGGAAAACAAAGAATATATCCACTATAACAATAATTACTATGGAAAACAAAGAATATCACAATAGGTGGGTATGGCATAATCTCATATTTTTTTTCGCAAAGCTATAAAAGTGTTTATAAGCTTTACGTGATTGAATTCTTGTTTTTATTAAAAATGATATGGATATACTAATTCATATATACCCATTATTAATAATTAGTATTATGAAAATATGATTTAATATTTTGTTAAATAAAATTTTTATTATTTAAAATTCATTTTATTATTATTTAAACAACTTATACTAGAATAATTAAATGACCCAAATCGCACATACTTTGTAATTAAAGATTTTCAGTTATTTAAAGACAAATAAGCCATTAAAAGTTTGGTAAAATAAATATATAAAAAAAGCCGTGTATTATATTACTTAAAAATATAAAACGAAATTAAATATTGATCGCATAACACAACAGGTGGGGTATGGCAATCTGCTTTATGATAATCTCATATTTTGCTAAAGCTACGAGGGTGGCTTTAGCTGATTGAATTGATTGAATTGTTTGTGTTTGATTGAAAATGACATGAAAGAATAAAGAGCTCGTCAAACCACTCCATTATTGCGCTCCCCATCTTCATCAATCTGCCGGGAGTTGGCTAATCTCTAGATCATTTGCATCTTCTTAGGTAGGTATGGCTGGAATTTGGTAGCAGGATTTGTTGTCGAAAATAAGATTTTTAGTGTTAAAATTATAATTTTAGTTATAGAAATGGATTTAAGACTCTTGATTACTCTTTAAGTATCTAAATTATACAATTCTAATCACTGAAAACTATCCTTTAAATAATTTTAGCTAAAACTTTTAATTACCCTTGAAATACCTAAATTATACAATTTTAATCACTGAAAACTACCCTTTAAATAATTTCCACTAAATTTTAACCAGAAACAAATATCTAGAGTTTAGCTCACTGGAATCGGGAGAAGCTAATGCATTGCAAAGGACCAATAAAACTAAAACAATGCTACATTGTATATTAGGTATTTTGTGACACTTGTCTGTTTTTAGTTTTTATTCACCGCATGTAACAACCGTAACCTTATCTCCGCCGACGTTCATATAATCGGCTCCACTGGACCATGCATTACCAGTGGGCGTCCACTCGTTGTATCGTCTCCTAATTTAGAAAGGAATCAAAGTTTGGCCAAATTAGTAAAGAAGCCTTCCCGTCCTCTTCTTTTCTGCGATTCGATTCTATCTAATAGCTGAGGAGCTGGCTTATATTGTAAATATATAAGTTAGATATCAGATACCAAAGTTGGACACATTAAGAATTCTGAGTAAGAAAGAATGGCGAGTCCACGATGTAATTACAGGCAGAAAATGAAGAAGATACAGATGAAGATGAAGCAATGGATGCTTTACAGCATAATCCTGGCGCTGTCTTCGTATGTAGCGCTGGATCTTTGCATTCATTACACGACGCCGCGCCGGAGCAAGGGGTACAGTGAAACGGTGGGGGAATTGGGCGATTCGGGCATATGTGCAACCAGAGACGGGCACTACGAGGGCGCCTCATCAGCTGAGGCGGCGGGTTCGAATCCTTTGGAGAATCCATGGAAGCAGATGAAGTGGGTGGGAGAGGCGTCGGCATGCAGGGTGAAGGGGCACTTGATCGAGAAGCTGGATGAGGAGAACGATTTCAGAAGAGGATACGCCCTTAAATTCACGGACAACGTGGAGGACAAGACTCACCTGCTGCCATGGCTATTGGCCTCCAAGACAGCGGAGCTGGGGATGAGGAGGAGGCGCGTGTATTTGGACCTAGGCGCCAACAGGTTCGCCTCCAGCGTCAAATGGTTTCTCCGGATGTACCCCTGCGACTTCACCGAAATCCACGCCTTCGAGGTAAGTCCTCGGCAATGGCGTCCGCCCAAGACTAAATTCCACGAGGACGCCAACCTACTGGTGCTGAGGTCGAATCCCATCCGCGTGAAATCCACACCCTCCGTCCCAGACTGGATGATGGATCGCGTGAAGGTTTATTATCGGCTGGTGTCTGATAAGGAAGACCCTTCTACGAATGCCATCGACATCAGCCGGTTCATTAAACAGGAGCTGAAGCTGACGGCCGATGACACCGTGGTCGTGAAAATGGACATTGAAGGCGCGGAATGGCCCATTCTCAAACGCTGGATGGAGGACCCAGAGATGCCCCGCATTATCGATGAACTGTTCGTTGAAGTTCATTACGCCCACCCCACCATGACCGTTTTTGGATGGGATTCCTTCGCTCCCATCTCTAGGCATAACGCCTCCACCCTCATGGCCGACCTCAGGGTGCATGGTTTCTATGCTCACTGCTGGCCATAGCTCGTCATCATTTCGGTTTGAATTCCAGCTTGAAGGCCTCTGTCACTTGCCTTGCCTTCCTTGCCACTTTGCAAACAACAGAAAACAATGATCGAGTCCTTCCCGAATGTTGTCTGTCGTGCTTTTTGTGTTGTACTACAGATGGCTGGGCTGCGGGCATTATAGTAGAAAATCATGTCGATGATCATGGAAGTAACTGGTATTTCATTTCCAATAACAGGTTACCAGTTTATTATTGTCTCTTCATTTCCAATAACAGGTTACCAGTTTATTATTATATGTTCACCTTTTGTTGATAGCTAATGCTGTCTCTGTCTTCTCAAGGTGATTAGATCTTTTAATGCGGTTTTGCTATAACCTATTTAAGGACGGACTTTTTGACCTTTGTTTCTGGCTGGTTTTTGTCAGGAATCTTCACAAAATTTTCAAAAACATTGCTAGATTCTATAATTTAAAGTGTGGGTGTTGGGGTTTTCTTGTTATCTGATTTTATTTCTAAAAATCCTTCAATAAACAACAAAAATTACAGATTTGTAAATTAATCCTTCAATAAACAACAAAAATTACAGATTTGTAAATTAAATTCACAGGATTCCAGTTAAAATAAAAAAAAAAATCCTTCAATAAACAACAAAAATTACAGATTTGTAAATTAAATTCACAGGATTCCAGTTAAAATAAAAAAAAATCACAGATTTGTAAATTAAATTCATAGGATTCCAGTTAAAATAAAAAAATCCCATGGTTAGACAGCTCCCTATTAATTTAATGCTGTCTTGGGATAACTCATTTCATGCTGTCTTAAAGCTGCTACTGCTATGGTTCATTGGATCTCTGTCTCCATTGAATCTCTCTTAAAGCTACTATAAATAATTGAATAAGTCGTTGAATCTAGCTTGAAATCCAATAGCTTAATCGCCTGGTTGATTAAATTAATACTTTGACATTTGTAAAATTAATTGTATGTTATAAGCTTCATTGACAATTGGTGTAAAATTAACTGTATGTTATCAGCTTCATTGACAATTGGAATAATAAACATTAGCTGTTAAAATTTGGATTTGGAATTTTTAAAAATATCGGCAGGGGGGCCCTCTGAAAATATATCAATTACCAGCACATTGTTATAAACACCATTGTAGTCTGGTTGGGGTTGATACCCGTAAATCCTCTAGTTTCAGTGAAATNTCGGCAGGTGGGCCCTCTGAAAATATATCAATTACCAGCACATTGTTATAAACACCATTGTAGTCTGGTTGGGGTTGATACCCGTAAATCCTCTAGTTTCAGTGAAATGGAACCCAGCAGCCCTGGTTAAGTATAATGGCCTGTCTGGGGAATCTGAGTAGGGCCGGTTAAGTATAATCTTTAACCATAAAAATTTGTAAGAATAAAACACTTGTTTTTGTTTGTTTGTTTACTTTCAATGACTGAAGATGACAAACGAAGAATCAATGACCATTCGGCTTTGTTAAAGAGATTGAATATATAGTTGTCGCTTTTAAAAATTAAAGCATTTTGGATGCGTTTAAGTAAAAAACATATTTTGAAATGCCTTCCACGTCATTTCAGTATTATGATTTTATATGCATATCATATTGACAGCATTATGATTTTATATGTATATCATATTAAAAGTTTTAAAAGAGATATCTAGACATATCTATTTATATATAAATTAAAATTATATATATTTAAATATGATGATTAATATGTATTTCGTAATGGTTGGAGTAACTTTTACTCTTTTATGGGAGAAAAATCAAAGATTGTGAAAAACTATGCTACATGATAGGCTTGACTGAACTACGATCTAGGTGATTAGGGTTTGTGATTATGTAGAGGTTCCTAAGTCACAAATAGATAGAAGATTCGGGGGCATAGGATAGGTTGAGAGCATTATTGTGAACCAACAATCAAGGATCTCCTTCAAAGACCTCGTGTTAATAGTTTTAGCTATTCCAATTAGATAGGGGCACATGAAAGGCTAGGTAGAGGATACACCAATTGTTCATAGAGGGAAGGAACAACCTGAACACATTGGTGGCTCTCTTGTTATAGCAGGCATGCTCAACATCCTCCAATGCAAAGAGGGGAGCAACCTCACTTCTATGTACAAAGTTACTACATACAACTTTGGAGGGTATTATAATTCACGAAAGATCAGTACTCATTGGAAGATTTATGGGTTTTTGGCCCTTTGAGAAGATTTTAACCTGGTGGATCAATTCTGTCACCAAGTGAATGACCTCACAATGTGAAGTGTGCTATGATACATCCATAATTTTACCCATAAATACCTTTGTTATCCTACTTATTTTTTCTATTGGTTAAATTAGTTTTTACAGTTGATTTATGAATGCATTTGAACACCATGGATAATATAAACATGTATGAAAATAATGCACACATAAGTTTTCATGAATGCAACCCCACAATTGACAATAATTCCATACAATTAAATAAAACATTCAACAATAATTACGTTAAAAATATTTCAATGATATACACAACACATTTCATACACATGAGAATACTTGTTTGAAAATGTAAACCTGCTATTTGCAGACCAATTACTTTCCACCCAGTTGTAGGCTCTATCAAACCATATGTTACTTCGACAAGCCACCCGTGAGATGGGACTATCAATCCACAAGAAGGTGCTGGATTCTTTGGCTACAACTATTCTTCAACCAAGGAATGATGCTCCCTTCTACGAGTTAACAGTACCTTAGGCTCCCTTCTCCAAGCTAATAGTACCCTGATTTTGTTACCCCAATTCCTTTCTAGGGCTACAGAGAATTCCGTTTTTTCCCGTTTTTTCATATGGTTCTCTGTGTGTAGTAAGGTATTGGTGGCACGTTGATGGTAGTACGATTGAAAATGGTTCTAATGCACATTGCTAGGTTCTTGTAGAAAAATGATTATCTTTGACATAAGGAATGTATGAAGAATGAGCTAGTTCTCCCTATTTATATGCATGGTGGAGACTAGCCAAGTGACACCAAGGGTGATAAGAATGAGCCACTTGGCATCCATGCACTTGAACACTTTTCCCCCTTTTCTAAGGAAAGGAGGACAAGTGGCATACTTGGGGTTGGACATCTCTCCCTCTCCAATCCGAAGCTTAGGATGATCACTCTTCCCTTTTTGGAAGGATAGCCCCCCATCTCTTCTTTTCATCCTTTAGTCTGGAGCAGTCATGGATTTTTATGTTAAAGAGTGGAAATTTACAAATTTACATAGCTTGGTCACTCTAGACCATAGATATTCATCTTGTATCCCATTCATCAATATTTACATTTTTAGTATCATCGAGCTCCCAAGTTGCTTCTCAAGGCTATAATGCATCCACTAAAATTTTACCTGCTCGATGGCCCTGTTCTAGAGAAATGTGATTTTCTTGTCCACGATACACACTGGTAGCATCGATATATCTCCTTTTAGATCCACTTGAATCAAGGATCAATCAATAATGTGGTTAGTATCGGGTACATACTTTTAGAAGAAATTTCAACTTAAAATGGGCCTTCCAACCCTAATAGAATTTCCATGCTTTAAAATTAGAAAAATGAGCACCTTTGAAACAATTTTATTATTATATAATTTGGGGATAAGTGGATTCTTTGAATAATATAATTTGTCTGCCTACTAGCCAAGGTGTTGGAAATTACCTTGGATATTGAAAATGAAATTAATATGCTACACATTTTAGGTAATAAGTGAACCATATATAATATATAATAATAATAATAATAAGTAACATCAAAACTAATATATAATATATAATAATAACTAATATCATAACTAATATACCCACCCATTTTCCATTTTTTTAGGTAATACATGACCAATATATAATATAATATAATTTGCAATTGTAATTAATATTATAACCAATATATAATAATATTATATTATCATTAATATTTTATAATAAATGTAAAAAGTTAGGTCCAACAACTTTTAACAAATTTTAATGTATAATAGTAGCTAATATTATAAGTAATATACAATAGCAATAAATATTAAAACTAAGGATTAGTATACTTGTTAGAGGTTTTGGACTTTGTGGTAAATTTTAATAGGAATCCAATGAATTTTCTTCTTCTTCCAAAACCAGAAATTTTAAATGTTCAAATCATATGTTTATGAATGCATTAATGGATTTGCATCCTCAAATAACCCAAAAGCACCCAGATTGTGCAAGTTTAACAACTATCATATGCTTTTTCAAGAATCATTAGAGTACTGCTAAAACTAATATATAATAATATTATATTATAATTAATATATTATAATAATACTATACACCATGAAAAGTTGGGTTCACTAAATTTTGAGTGTGTATTTAATTTTCTTTCATCATTGTGGGTGAAAACACTACATCTAACTTAGTCCTCATAAATTGATTTTAATATAAAACATATATCTAAGGTAGCTTTGATAAAAGTGAAATAACCCTAGGATAAAGTGAAACGGTATAAAAATTGCCTACATAGTTCTTTTGATCATTTTCCTTAGTAGGCTCATTTTTCATCAAAATATCCTCTCTCGATAATGATACATGAAACACATTATGCACTTTTATGCATGTAGACAATGCAAACTCATATGCAGCAGGCCCTATCCTACTCAATATTTCAAATGGTTCACAATATATGGGTGCTAACTTAGGACATATCCCAACCTTTAGGAACTTTTCTTTAGCCTAACTGTTAAATAGACATGATCACCAACTCTAAATTATCTTGTTATTCTGTCTTTATCTGCATAACTCTTCTTCCCATCCTATGTTGTTTTTAAATTTTTCCTGGTCTTAACCATTTGTTCCTCCATCTCCTTAAGTAGTTATGGCCCAATAACTACTCTATCTACTGGATTATCCCAGTTGATTGGAGTATTACATTTTTTCCATACAATGCTTCAAATGGGCTCATATTTAAAGATGCTTCATACCCATTATATAAGAAAACTATACCAAATGCAAAAAATCTTCCCATTTTGATGGATGATCCATCACATACATTCTAAGTGTATCTTCAATAGCTTGATTTACCCTTTTAATTATATTCAAATTTGTTCCAAATCCTTTGAATAATCCCTTCCAAAATGTTGTAGTAAATTTTGGATCCCTATCTGAAACAATTTCCCTTGGTATTCCATGTAATCTTGCTATCTCTTTCGTATAAATTTATGCTATGTTGGTTTCCTTATGGGTTGATTTAATTGGAATGAAGTGTGCTTCCTTTGTCAACTTATCCACCAATACCATAATTGAATCATGTTGTTTGACTGTCCTGGGTAATTTGGTGATGAATTCTATTGTCACCACATCCCATTTCCATTCTAAAATTGGCAATGGATGAAGTGATTTTGCTGGATGTTCATGCTCAACATTTAATTTTTGACACTCTATACATCTTGATATGTACTCATGTTACACTTGAAATTTGTAGCCATGCTCAATCCCTTGAAGTGACATGGCCAGGACATGTTTTGGAGAATTTTTTGCCCCATCTTAGGATGTATGACACACCTTGTCTCTTGACATAGGGGGCCAGACCTTCCTGACGCCTTCTTCCTGCTGACATAGTGTGCTATCCTACAACTTTTCTCTCAAGACAAATAGCATCGATGCTACTTTCCCATATGTAGAGAGCGTCAGTATTGTCAAAAAGTAAAAAACAGATATTTTGAGAACCTTCTAGATGAAAGTCCTCATGAAGGTTGATCCCAACTGCTTGGAATAGGTGGAACTCGAGCCACTAGCCCCTAGGAATCATTCCATAGCTTCCTCCCAAAAGCTCTCAACCCCTTTGGGATTTCGTTGGCCTATTTATACAAGCTTCCTCTCATGAGAGAAAAGAGGAAGAATACCAAGAGAGCATCTTCATGCTGTTGGAATAATAGATGGTATAGGAGGCAAGAGAGTGTGATTGTGAGTGAGGCTTTGTAAATCTTGTAGAGTGTGTGTAAGAGTGATGTCAAAGGAATTATGAGATTGAGGCTTCAACGTCAAGTCTTCGGTTGTAGCTTATTACTCTTTATATTATTAATACAAACATGTTCTCCTTTTCCATAAACGATTTGTGTTAATATCAATAGTTTATTGCTTTTCTCCTTGACTGTCAGTATAGATGTTTGGATTGTCTTGTTCCTTTCACTGTTTTGTCTTGTTCTTCATGTTCTTTGCAGGTACATTTGATTGCAAAGGATCCTTAAGGCAAGGACAACCTCCATCAATAAGATAAGGAAAGCTTAACATTCAAGTAGTTCAATTATCTAGGAGAAGGATGCATCGTTGTGGATTTTTGTTCTAGATCTGTCCCATGCAAACTAGGGGAACAAACTGTGTCTGCACTAATTGAAATATTCCCGGTAACAAAATTAACGACCATACTGTGGAGCAACCAATTAGAACTGTGAGTTTTGATGTTTCTTTTGAGTACAAGCTTATAATGTTTTTTATTACTCATTTAATGATCTAAGGTGAGTAGTCCACCTTACTTCACCCTCATTTTCCTTCTTTGGTTTTTATTTTTGCTTACCATAATTCTAGTTTGATTCACATTGGGTTATCCTGAAGGTTATTTGGCTCTTTCATTTTCTAGATCCGCTTCCTGGGCTTGCTTGACAAAGCACCAGAATCCTCTTGACGCATGTTTTCCACTGTCAACTTGCACCGTCAACACCTTCTTCCAAGAGTCTGAAAGCATCGTTGTCACCTTTTATAGAGAGATAGGGTGCGTCGATCACTATACGACGACCTGGTTCTACCCTATAGGGTGCGTCAAGGTAGGATTTATCGAGCTCTAGAACTCTTTCTTTCAAAAATTTTACTTTCTTTGGGTTGGGTCAATTTTCTCTCCTGCTCATTGGCAGGTCTTACTGTGTGTTTTTATCCTGTATGTACTTTTTAATGTTAGCTCTTAAGAATTTGTCTTAGTAGAATCTTCGAAATTGAAAACGTTTTGTGTGGAAATCATATTTTGGTGTATGGTTTATAGGACTAGTCCTTTAGGAGCTCTTTACAGATCTGTGAAAAGAAAAAATAACATGGTTTCTCTACTTTTGTAGTATGATTTTTTGCATTTCTTTGTTTGAAATCATAAAAAAAAAGATTGGTTTCTTGCTTTTGGTTTGGTTAAATCATTAGAAGTGTTTTCTTTTTTGAAGATTGATTGAAGAAAAATAGACGATTGTGCATTACGAAGCCTTTTCCTTTTCAAATTAGAATAACTTTTAAATCATAGCTTTAGATTTTTTCTTGTCTAAAAGTATTTGAAACTTGAGGAAACGAGTTGTTTGGATCACATGGTTCTCATTTCATGTTTTGAAAACAAAGAACCTATTCCTTACTCTAGATAGATTTCGTCGAAAGGAAAATTGCATGGACATTTAGATAATTTCAAATATTGCAATTCACCTTATACTCCACAAACATTCACTAACCAGCAATATAAAATCGAACGATATCTTACGTTAAAATTATTTTTAATTTGAGTGATAGTTTAGAAGACGTGTTCCAGCGTCTATAAACATAGGAGTTGTCATTATTTTCTTTCACTGCATCCCAAGGATCGTGTGGTTCTTCCATGTACCAATCAGCATATCAAACATCTTTTCATGTACCTTCAAGGTGTATCGAAAAGTTCTTCACGTACTTGATAGTATATTGGAAGGCCCCTTTCAAACAGTTGTGCATAAGACAACACTAACATGAAATTTAGCTTCCATGTACCTTGTGCATATAGGGATACCATTCTAGGAACCGATACCACCGAGAAAATCCTTTTTTCCATCTTGTTGGATAAATACACCAAGAACAACACTCGAGGAGCTACTATGCACGCGCCATCTAGGTAGTCAGGTATTCAGGAAAGGGTATGGTCCCAACCCTCCTTGTCGTGTTTTACTATTTGACCTTGGATTATAATGCGAGTTGTGACAAATTAGCAATCCTAGTGAATCTCTGGATTCTTTTAGCCCCTCTTATCACTTAAGTTTGCTTGTAACCTTAGCTTGCATAGGATTGTTTGTGTGTGTTCCTTTTTTAATAGTAAATATTTAGAGTAGAAGTGTGTATCCATCATTCTGGATGAACCACCTATGAGGAGATCTCATAGATTGCAGGGTCTACCATCGGAATTTTCTCCTACCATGGAATAAAGACAAGGGGTGACCATGGACCAACCTTCCACTACTAATCCTTTTGTGGAAGGTGTTCCTATAGTTGAATAAGGAGAAGAGTATTCTTATACAGAGTGTTAAGTTTTTCATATGCTAGACTAGATTCAATAGTATTCAATTCAAAATCACAGCAACATATCAAGAATCACTAATAGAAACAAATTCACAAGATGGACACATCATTTATCTTGGGAAACCCTCAAGGGGAAGAAAACCCAACAAAAACTTCCTCTGTATAAGATGTATAAAAGACAACCCCAAAACAGTTGTTCTCCTCCTTATGTTCCGTCTCTCTCTCTCCTATGCACTACACAAGTGAGTGAGTGTGTGTTCAAATAAGAACCACAACTCCTCTATTTATACATATTTGTCAATTGACTTTTGCATTAGACAAGTCAGCCCCGATAAACTGTCTCAGCCGACTTCACCTAGGAATACTTCAAAAACAATATATTATATTATTAATTAGGGTGCTAAAGACTCGACAAAAGAGGAGGCTTTACCTCATGACTCTATGATGACCAAATACAATAGTAACACCCCATTGGAGGAATAATAACATCTCCATTGGGTTACATAAATAAAATACATTTAGAATATCCTTTGAAGTTACAATATTTCAACACTCCCCCTTAATGAGAAGGTTATTCTACTGACAACATCATCATAGACTATAGGAGAATAGAGAGACAATTACAACTGTACATTGAGGAGATACATCTATACGTCACAGGAAGTTTTTCACAATCAGTAACTGGAACAATTACTCTTCATCTTTTGCATCACATGATCACTTAATCCTTTCTTTGCAGCAATGCATCGATCTTTTGATCCTTCGTAGCAGCACTTTGATCTTCTAGATCCTTTGCAGTACTTTGATCCTTTACAACAGCACTTCGATCTTCTCGATCCTTTGCATCAACACTTCTATCTTCTCGATCCTTTGTAGTAGCACTTTGATATTTTAGATCCTTTGCAGCAGCACTTCGATCTTCTCGATCCTTTGCAGCATCACTTTGATCTTCTCGATCCTTTGCATCAGCACTTCGATCTTCTCGATCCTTTGTAGCAACACTTTGATATTCTAGATCCTTTGCAGCAACACTTTGATCTTCTGCAGTAGCCTTATGATCTTCTCGATCCTCGTAGCAGCACTTTTATCCTTTCAATCCTTTTGCAACAACACTTCGATCCTTTCAATCCTTTGTAGCAATTTTTCAATCCTCCTTGATCCTTTTTAGCTGCACTTCGATCTACTTGACCCTTCATTGTTGTACTTAGATCTACTTGATCCTTTTCCTCCATGATACCTGCAATACACATGATCTATTTGTAGGATGATCAACCTTGATCACTTTAGGATTAATTCCAAAGATGATGTAATCCTCCATCAGCATGATCCATGAAATTGATCAACTAAATCGTCTACAACTAATTGTAGATCTCGATCGCACCCAGTGCTGACCCTATTGTCCATGAGGACTCATCATAGACCATCCATACCACATAGTTTAGGACCACTCACAAATGAGTGTTATACTACAGTATCTACACTCACATGTAGGTATACTCTACCATGTAAGAGTATTTTTGCAGAGCAGATCTCGACTACATACACAAAGTTGGCCCATCGTAGAACATACATACCACACAGGTTAGGACCACTCCCAAGTGAGTGTTATACTACGTCGTCCGTTAGGACTGATCATAGATAATCCATAACACACATGTTAGTACCACTCCCAAGCGAGTGTTTATTCTATGGAATCTACATATGAATGTAGGCATACTCTCCACACAAGAGTATAGTCTGCAAGGAAGATCTCGACTACACACACAATGTCAGTCCAACGTCCGTGAGGACTCATCGTAGAGTATCCAGACCACTGAGGTTAGGACCATTCCTAAGTGAGTGTTTAATATACGGTATCCACAACTGAATGTGGGTACTCTCCATGAGAGTAACATCTGCAGGGTCATCCTTAGCTAGTAAGGACCACTCTAATGAACAGAGTGTTATACCTGCTATCCTCGAGAGAGGACATTATCATCCGCAAGTGAATGTGGGTACTTTCCATGCAAGAGTAGCATCTGCAGGGCCATCCTTAGCTAGTAAGAACCACTCTCATGAATAGAGTGTTATACCTTCCATCCTCAAGAGAGGATACTATCGTCCACAAGAAAATTTCAGAACATCATCACTGTCATCCATCATCGATGTCAGTATCATCATTACTCCCTCTTTCCTGGGAAGTTTCATATCATCAACCTTATCCCCCTTTGTCTAAGGAGGGTTAATGTCTTCGACCTGATCTTCCCTTTTCGAAGAGGGTCCATCATTTGTAGTCTCATCACTTTTCCTCCTTGCGAGGAAAGTCCTTTCGAACTACACCAAGCTTGTCGCAGAAATACTCGAACTTCATTCGAGATAGAGGCTTAGTCAGTATATCGACAACTTGCTCATTAGTACCCACATACTAGAGCTTGATGGATCCCTTTTGTACCATATCCCTTATATAAAATAATCGAATTTCTATATGCTTTGATTTTTCATGGAACACCAGATTCTTTGTCATCTTTATACAACTCTGGTTGTCACAGAAAATTACTGTGGTGTCCACCTCCATGTCAAATATTCCTGACATCAGCTTCTGAAGCCATATCGCTTCATAACAATTGGAGCAAGCTGCAATATACTCTACTTCAGCCGTGCTGGGAGAAACACTAGACTGTTTCTTACTAAACCATGAGATCATGGCGGATCCTAGAAAATAAAATCCACCTGAGGTGCTCTTTCTGTCTGCGACACTTCCTTCCCAATCTGAATCCATATACCCATACAAATTGTAGTCATGAATTCTTCCATAGTATAGTCCCAAATAAATTGTACCTTTTAGGTACCTCATCACATGCTTTGAAGCTATCAATTGAACCCATCTTGGTTTAACTAGATACCGACTCAGGGTGTTCACAGCAAAGCATATATCTATCATTTTGTCAGTAAGATACATTACTGACTCAATAATCTGTCTACAGTGAGTCATGTCCACTAGATCGGATGTCTCATTAGACAACAAATTTAAGTTGGTGTCCATGGGTGTGGCCATGACTTTACAATCCAACATATCAAATATTTTCAATATTTCTACTGCATACTTTCCCTGATTCAGAAATATTCCTTCTAGCTCTGCCACACTTCCAGCCCTAGGAAATAATGCATCAATCCAAGATCTTTCATCTCGAGTTCTTTAGCTAGCTTCCTCTTGCAATCCTTGATTTGTTTCTTATTTCCAGCCAGAAATATATCATCCACATACAGTAATAGTATGAATGGTTCATCATCCATAATATTCATATAAATATTAGGATCAGCTTTACTCTTGGTAAAGCCCATGCTTGTCAAGAAGCTATCTATTCTTCCATACCAAGCTCTAGAAGCTTGCTTCATTCCATACAGAGCCGTTTTCAACTTGCATACATGAGTCGCTCTATATTAGACTTTGAATCCTTGTGGCTGTTTGATGTAAACCTCTTCCTCAATCACACCATTAAGGAAGGATGTCTTTACATCCATTTGGTGTAAGTCCCATTTCATCATGGAAGCAAGCGCCATGATAGTTCTGATGGAACTGTACCTTTCTACCGGAGAAAATGTCTCTTCATAATCGATCCCCTCTTTCTGAGAGAATCCTCAAGCCACAAATATTTCTTTGTACTTTTTAATACTTCCATTCGCAACATGTTTTATCTTGTAGATGCATTTCAAAGAAACCACACTCTTGTTTTCTGGTTTGGGAACTATATCCCAAACATCATTCTTCATGATCGACTGGTATTCTTTCATCATTTCTTCAACCCATTCTTTCTCCTATGAAACTTCCTCATAATTGTTGGGTTCTTGGTCTACAAGATCACACATCAAAGCTACATAACTGGAATATGGCTTTGATCTTTTACTGGTTCTTACGGAGGCTTCTGGTGCTCCATATCTTTCTACTTCTTGTATGATTTATCTTACCCAAGTAGGTTTTCTCTTTCGAGATATATCCATAGTAGGGAGCTCCTGAGGCTCTAGCATGTCATAATCTTCTGATGCTACTATTTCAGGAGTTTATTTAGCTTTTTTCCTTCTGGGAGGTACATATTTTTCATGTACTTCTTTAAGTTGACACCTTCTGGATTTCTTAAGAGCTTCCTCTTCATCGAAGGTTACATCCCTACTAATATCGATATGATGGAATCCTGAAATGTATATCCTGAAGGCTTTGGAGACTTCATAGTATCCTACAAATATTCCCTTCTTTCCAAAAGGATCCAATTTGGTTCTCTTCTCTTTCATAATATGTACATACATTGGACAGCCAAATATCTTGAGATGGATTACTTCAAGTTTCTTTCCAGTATACATTTCTTCAGGAGTCTTGAATTCAAGAGCACTGTGAGATAATATGTTTTGCACATATACGACTGTTCTTGCAGCTTCATCCCATATGTGCATAGGGAGGTCTTGGTCATGAATCATGGTATTTACTGCTTCCACGATAGTTCTATTATTTCTTTTCGCAACACAATTTTGTTGGGGATTATAGGGATTGGTTAGTTCCCTCTTGATTCCCGCCTCCTTACACAATGGTTCAAATTCCTTTGAAGTGTATTCTCCACCAAGATCTAATCTCAGTGTCTTGATTTTATTTTCTGACTGGTTCTCTATCAAGGCTTTGAATTCCTTGAATTTTCTGAACACTTCACTTTTATTCTTCAAAAAATGTATCCAAGTATTTATTGAATAATCATCAATAAATGTGACATAGTATTCATATCCATTGAAGGATATGGAATGAATAGGACGACATACATCATAATGGATTAGTTCTAGCGTAGCTTTAGTATTTGTGTCACTTTTCGGAAAGGGATTCTTGATGTTCTTTCCCTATGCACATCCCTTGCAGGTTCCCTCATGTTTGATATTAAGATCTAGTAACCTTGTTACCACCTTGCTCACATAGGGAAATGCCTTGTATTTTATGGGAGAAAGTATCCTATGCCACAATTCACTTGAGCTGGTAGTCTCATGGACAAGGGATATCTATGGATGTCCTTTGAGCTTGTAAAATGCTCCTTATTCTTCTCCAGTGACTACAACATCTTCAAGTTTCTTCCCTTTGGACCACATGTACTTTTCCATCTATAAAGGAAACTCTATATCCATTGTTATCTAGAGCTGAGATGGAGAGTAGGTTCTTTTTCAAAGCTGGTACATACAGTACTTCCTTCATATTCATGGAGGTCCTAGAGTCAAGCTTTTAGCTTGATTCACCGATACCTTTGATGGGATATTGATAGTCATCTCCTAATTATAAATTCTGAGAAGAGTTCTTATATTCAAGATTTGGTAGAGTTGTCTTCTTTCTTGTCATGTTCTTGGAGGAACCACTATCAATAAGCCATGTATCTTCTCCAGGTGTTACAAACCTAGAGAGTTCAAAGAATAACACATATTATTCTACATCTTCACCTCTAGTTGTCTTTCAAGGTCTTTCTTCATCTTCATCTTCAGCTAGATGAGCATGATTTATTTTTTGTTGTTGTTCTTTGATGATGGACATTATTTAGAAAGATGTCCTGACTTATGACAGTTGTAGGATTGATACTTTGAGTAATCCTTCTTCTTCTTCTTCTGGAATTTTTTCTTTGAAGGATTATGATTACCCTTCTTGAAGTTTGATTGTTTTCTTTCCTTAGTATGGGTATCTAGAGCTTGATCATCTTCTCTGAGAAGAGATTCTCTATTGGTTACTCTAGCTTCTTCTTGTATGCAATCTTCCCATACTATGTCAAACATCATACTTTATTTTCTGGCACATAGAGTTTGGATGAATGAGTCCCAAGGTCTAGTGAGGCCATTGAGAGCAATCATAACCAATTCATCCTCATCAAGAGTATCTCCAATAGCTCTTAGCTTCTCTTTGATCTGGGAGATCCTTGTGAAGTAATCTTGAACATATTCTCCTTTTCTCATCTTGGTTCCCTTCAATTGAGTTCTTAGATTCATATTTCTATTGATGTTATTCCCTTCATACATTCTGGAAAGTGCATCATACATTTTCTTAGGTGTCTTCTTAGATTACACTCAAGGGATCAAGTGATCCTTAATGGAATCAACAATGATCCTCATTCCCTTGATTAGGTCTTGTTCATTCTTCTCCTTAGCTTCAGCTTCTTCAGGTTTTACAATATAATCCTTGATATACTTCTCAATACCATTCTCTTTCAGAATGAGTCCAATTCTATACTTCCAATCCAAGAAGTTTTGTAGTCCTTCCAATTTGTCCTCAAGCTTAGTGCTTCGGGCCATCTTAACCAGTAAGTCACTCAAAAATGAAATTGATCAAAACAACAGATTGAACTTACCGGTAGATGCACTTGGAGGAAGCGAGTTGGTTGATCCAATTGCTTTATGGAGATACCTAATCTTCAGTATTCAAATCCTACTTTCAAGGTTGCAACACTGCAGTTTTTCTGGTTATGTTTCTTTGCAGTTTTTTTGGTTTACTGCCAAACTAGGGTTTGGATTTCCCATAGATCTATCCACCCAAAAAATTTGATCTAGGGATCAATATATATGCTCTGGGAGGGCACAAATTTCTATGCAAGCATATCTTCAATCCTCCAACTTTTACAGAAACCCTAATTTCTTCCGGAGAGGGAGGAGGGAGAATTTCACCTTATGAAAACTGCTCTAATCAGGTTAGCTCTGATACCATGTTAGTTTTTTGATATGCTATACTAGATTCAATTGTATTCAATTCAAAATCACAGCAGCATATCAAGAGTCACTAATAGAAACACAATCACAAGATGGACACAACATTTATACCGAGAAACGCTCAAGAGGAAGAAAACCCAGCAAAAAATTCCTTTGTATAAGATGTATAAAAGACAACCCCAAAATAGTTGTTCTCCTCCTTATGTTCTCTCTCTTTCTCTCTCTCCTATGCGCTACACAAGTGATTGAGTCTGTGTTCAAATAAGAACCAAATCTCCTCTATTTATACATATTTGTCAATTGGATTTTGCAGCAGACAAGTCGGCCCCAATAAAATGTCTGGGTCGACTTCACCTAGGAATACTTCAAAAAAATTATATTATATTATTAATTAGGGTGCTAAAGACGCATCACAAGAGGAGGATTTACCTCATGACTCTATGATGACCAAATACAATAGTAACACCCCGTTGGAGGAACAATAACATCTCCCTTGGGTTACATCAGTAAAATACATTTAGAATATCCTTTGAAGTTATAATATTTCAGCATGGAGAACCTGCCTATTCAATTCAAAAATATCTAAACATGCCCTATGAAAAGAAATAACCTATTTTTAGTAATTGGAGCTATGGATCCTGAAAATAGTAACGTTATCACCTTTAAACTAGATTATTTTAAGTCAAGGATCTCTCATCAGTTAGCCTTCTAGCAATCTATGAAAATTATTGGCAAGATAGTCCATCACATTGTGTTGGAAGAAGGTGCCTCGACTTCTGTCATGTCTCTGTCATGTTGGAAAGATATAGGATCTCCTAAGATCAACCATTCACCTACAACTTTGAAGGCCTTTAATGGTCGGGGTTTTCATCCCCATGGACTACTTCCCTCCCTCTTGGTTGAACTAGGGGGAAAATCAGTGTCCATTCATGTACTTGAAGTTATCGATGCTCCTTTAGACTACAATATTATCCTAGGTAATAATTGGTTCTATGCCATGCAGACAGTTTCCTCATATGTGTTTCAATTAGTCCAATTCCTATTTCAGGGTAAGACAGTCATGATTGATAAACTTAAGTTTTGTTCCCCAGACACGAGTTCTAATTCTGCGAAAAATGTCCCGCTCTTAGATTATATGACTCCACAGTATTAGAACGTAGGGGTAAGTCTTCTCAAAGATTCCTCATTTATGGTAATATTTCCATTATCCAATCCTCCCACTACTCAGATCGCATATGTGAACATGATCTCCTTAGATAAGAATCATGACACATCAGACACAGGAAATTCAATTGTTTATTCGACATCGATTACTCATTTTGAAGAAACTTACCAGTCTATCCATTACACTAGCGACCCCACCATTAATGATCATCTTTTGGTGGCATCCGACCCTTATCACCTACCCTATTGGTTAGATTCCCCCCCCCATATCTAGATTATCTTTTGAAAACTCTTCCGTTAGATGAATCAATCATGGAATTCATGTATTTAGAAGATATTCCCTGTAACGACCATCATCATTGATCCTCTTTCCTTCCCAGTTACCATATGGTGGAACATCATTTTGAAACAATGGTTTCTTCTAATATTGTAACTACACCTTAGTCACTGGTGCTCAACAATCATGTTGATTCCGAGGGTAATCTAAGTAATATTACTAAGATCATTCTGGTTGATATATCAGTGAAATCAAAAGTTGTAGAAAATATTCACATAGGCCAAAATTCTTCTGCTTCAGAAGTTAGGTCTTCTATGATCCTTTTTAAGGAGTTTTGAGACAAATTTTCTTCAATGTATGAAGAAATTCCAAGGATAGTCCCTTCGATTGTGTTTCACGATATTAGGACTTACCCTAATGCCTAACCAATATTTCAAAAGTGACGTCATGTTTATCCACGGAAAGTGACAACCATTAAGGAATAAATTGAGAAACTTCTTAAGGATGGATTCATTTAACCTGTACCATTGACAGAGTGGGTTTCTAATAATGTCCCCGTGAACAAAAAAACAGGTAACAATTAGGTTTTGTATCAATTTTTGAGATCTCAACAGGGCATGTCCTAAGGACAATTTCCCTACTTCTTACATCAATCAAATCATCGATAATTGTGTCGAAAGCGTCATATTTTCATTCATGGATGGATTTTCTAGCTATAATTAGATAAATATACTCCCTTTTGATCAACATAAAACGATCTTGATTTTACCATGGGGATCTTTTCTTATAGGAAGTTTCTTTTTGGTTTAAAGATGCTGGTGCTACTTTTCAATGCGCTATGTCCTATGCTTTCCTTGACATTAAACATATTTTGGAACTGTACCTAGATGATTTTCCTACCCATTCATAGTATCAGGAACACCATGTTGACCATCCGAGAGCCATATTTTTATCAGATGTCACCATTACAACGTACAGTTAAATCCACACAAATGTGTTTTTTTGTTGAGACTAGCAGACTACTTGGATTCATCATTTCCAAGGATGGAATCCGTATAGAGCCACTGAAAATTGAAGCCATATTGGCCCTACCCCGAGCTAGGAACATTACTTAACTTTAAAGTTTGCAAGGGAAGGAAAATGTTTTGTGTCGTTTCATCTGCAACTACATTGAGAAGAAACATGGTTTCATTGATTTATTTAAAAAAGACACACCCTTGTTTGGGAAGACCTTGCACAATGTGCATTCAACATTCTCAAACACACCATTATGAATGCACCGGTCTTGTAACCACCCGATTACACTAGGGATTACTCCTTGTATGTGGTTGCATCATTTACTACAATCGGTATGGTATTAGTTCTAACAGATGTACACGACCATGAACATGTGAGTTATTACCTCAGTAAGAGTCTTCTTGACTTTGAAACCCGTTATTCTCATGTGGAGAAGTTAGCTATGGCCATGATCATCGTGGTCCAGAAATTTCGTCACTACATATTGCTTCGTACAACCACGGTCTATGCATATTCAAACCCCATGTATTACATCTTGACTCATCAAGTTCTTGAGGGAAAATACTCTCCCTAGATTGTTATTCTCTAGGAATTTGAGCTAAAATTTGAAAAATCTAGTTCTAAGAACTCCCTCGTATTTGCTGAGCTCATGTGTGACGTTCCTCGTATTATTGAGGATACACAATCCTTGGATTCATTTCTGGATGAATCCCTATTCCTCATCAGTATGACTTAACCTTGGTGTGGAGATTTGATTTTATACCTACAGACTCAACGTTTTCAGCCTAATGCAACCCACAATGAACGTCATCATATCCGTCATCATGCCAAATACTACCTTATCATCAATGATATGTTGTATCGTTGTGGCATTGATGTAATCTTGTGACATTGCTTAACTCTTGAAGAGGCTGAAATAGTCTTGAATGACTGCCACTATGGACCATGTGCTGATCATCTTTCTGGCATGGATAATACTCATAAAATTTTACGCACAAGGTATTTTAGGCCCTCAATCTTCAAAGATTGCATGGAAGCCATGAAAAATTCCCACCCTGCCATCTTTTCCAATCCAAAAAGCACACCCACCCCACCCCTTTACATCCTATCATCGATTTTGTCCCATTTGTGAAATGGGGCATTGATTTCATGCACTGTAATCCTACCTCAGCTGGGGGGGCATGGTTACATCATCATAGCCATGGAATACTTTACAAAGTGGGATGAGGTAATTCCTACATATGTCAAAGATGAAAAAAATGCTTCGCTATTTATTTTCAATCACAACATCACTAGGTTCAGAGTCCCTTAAGCTATTGTGACCGAACATGGTTCACATTTTAAAAACAAAATCATGTCGAAACTAAGTGCCAAACTAGGTTTTCTTCATGATAAATCTACACCCTACTACCCTCAAGCCAATGGCTAAGTTGAAGCCATCAACAACGTGTTGAAAACCATGCTTCAACAAATGGTAGGGCATGTCAAATCTAGTTGGAATTTACAATTGTTTTCTGCATTATGGGGTTATCAGACTACCGTTAAAAAATATACTAGATTCACCCCATTCCCATTGGTATATGGGATAGAATCTACTCTCCCGATTGAATGTGAAATTTCTTCTCTAAAACTTGTTGCAGAACTACTACCCAATACCACTTTAGAGGAATAAAGGTTATTGTATTTGAAAAAACATGACGAAACCCATCGAGATGTTGCCTTAGCTAATGAGGCTCATAAATGATGAATTAAATTTTAGTATGATATATCCATTCAACCTTGTCTCTTCAACGAAGGTGACCTAGTCCTAACATATGAACAGAAGCATGAAAAGTTGGGAGGTGGAAAATTGGAATCCATGTGGCATGGACCCTATGTTGTCAGTCACGTCATAGAGAAAAGAGCTTATGAGCTTATAAAATATGATGGGATATCACTAGATGAACCCCAAAATGGGATTTACCTCAAAAAATACTATGCCTAGGTCATCCAGTATAGGTATTTTGTATATAGTCTTTATAGAGTGATGTGTGTAATTTAGAGCTTGAATTTGTTGTGAATGTAAGATGTGTCTTAGACAATATTGCTTATATAGTGTTGTGTTAAAATGGAAAAATGACCATTTATTTTGGCTTTACAGATGGTGCTAGCCATTATACTGTAAACCTCACATCAACAACGTGGGTATTGTATTCCCCTATTGGTGATCTAGTGAGTCGAGGAGGAACTTGTTTGGGTCTCGCTACGAACAATCTTGTAGAGTACCATGCAGTGATTGGTTTGTCGACTGAGGCTCTTTCTAGTGATGTGAATTAGATTGGGGTCTATCTATATTTGGAGTTAGTTGTACATTAGTTTGGAGTTAGTTGTACATTAGTTAAATTGAGTCTACACCATCCCTAACCCCTTTTACTTCTTTGTATGTTTCGAAGAGTTCTCCTTTTGGAGAGATCTTTAGAGCATGTTTCCGACCATCAAATCCCAAGACATAGTAAACAAGGTGGATGATTCATTGGAAAATTATGTTTTAGATTGGTATTTAGCTCATATTTCAAGTTCATTTTAAATTTTTGATTACATGTATAAAATCACACAAACACATAATTACCCATTTATACACATAACACATCACACACACATATATGCAAATAAAAGTGTTTTATATATAAACTGATACTGAGATACAAACTGGAGCCATAAGATTCCAATATACCCAAAATAGAGAACCATAAAGTTTATAGTACAATAAAAGTTCAAAACCTGAAGCTTTGAAGCTTCCAACTTCGATACAATACAAAAATGAGGAAGTCACTCTGGACTAATCCTTGTGCTCATGATATCACATCACAACACAGGCCACTCGATGGAGTAACCTCCCAGAACGTACCGACACCCCTGTAGTATGGCGCTGATAATGCCTAGGGAGGTCATCAATGGAAATATCTAGAACCCTATAGTCAGTCTATGGAGGTTATCTTCAATATCTATAAGTTCCTCATTTTCCTCAACATTCCTCATAGCCATGTCTCTGACCATGCCTCACCTCTTGATAGGTGAGGGCCCTCCAAAATTGTGAAATATGTCTTAATATTAATAAAAATACAAAAAATTAAATATAATATAAAACAAAAAACACCATGTGGTAGCATCTCTCTCACCTCAGTCGTACCACTACTCACCCTCCGACAAGGGAAGATTAGGTTCACCCCTGAATTTAGTCCCCACACATGCATAGTCCTCAATCATCAGCAATTGGCCTCGTAGCCAATAGAAGAAGACATCACCATATGTCATAGTGAGCCCTCCTCCACCTCCATGGTGGGATATAATCACTACCCACTATAGCATCCACAAAGCCTCGGAATCCATCCTGTTAAGAGGCCCCTATGGGCGTAGTAAGGGAACCCTCTCCAAGAAAAAAGATACCACCACCACTCTGTAACTAAATTGCTTGATCTCACCTTGTTGTCATTTTGTGAGCTGATCCTTAAGACTAACTAGTGATCCCTCACTCCATTTGAAAACAGTTGGAGCTATGCACTCCAACACATATAACATATGTTCTTGGGTAGTCTGATGTGGAACTCGAATACCCGCTACCTTCTCTATAGTGAAGGCCATGGTTCTCAATGGTCGGTCCACAATGTGTTTTATGGGGATTGATCCAGGCTGTGCTCAGGTGCATGTTGGGGACAACAGTCGACTAAATGAGTTGAGTTCTATTATGGCAGAAGCATATAAGAAGAAACAACAAAGCATGAAGCACACTAGGTCGACAAGAGATATACACACATACAATATGCAAGGATTCAAACCAATTTATTACTTCTGCTCCATGAAAGATGGAGGAATCATATTATGATAAGAAAGATGTGTATATTACATAATGTACATGCTTATATAGAGGATGTTGAGACATTTGGGTGACTACCCGCTACGTTTATTTACAGAAGTTATAACGGTCAGAAGTTCAACCGTTGCAGAGCATGTTGATATGCTGTCGGTTGGCAAGGCGACCCTGTCGAAGGCGAACCTATCAGCTTCTGGTTGGATAATTCCTCCTTCCTTAAGAAACAATGGTCTCCATTGTGTATTCCTTTAGGTGAGGAAACTTGTCAATGAATTCATTAGTAGAGTACCATTTTCCTTGTGCGGGAAGTTGTCCATGTTTAGCCACTTGAAACAAGGGAATGTAGCTCGTCCTTGTAAGGAATACATGTCGTCCCACAATGGTGTCACAAAGGAGAGGTTTTTGAACATCTGGATGGTTGTCTTTGGGTTCTGTTGTCTACAAGTCGTTATATTCCAACAATGGTGCATGGTATGGTCAAAGCATATCTACATTGAAAACTAGATGTAGGCCAAGGAATGCAAGAATGTCGAGCTGAAAAGCATTTTTTCCAATCTGTTTAAGGATACTGTATGGACCATATTACAAAGGTTTCATCTTTCTATATGGACCAGTGAAGCACTCCTTCTTTAGATGTAACCAGACATGGTTCCTAATTTGGAATGAATGAGGAATACAATGCTTATCATGTTGGGCCTTAGATTTTGCATTTGCTCGTTGCAACATTTTTTGTCCTTGTTTCTGGATGTTGTAGATTTAATCTCTGAACTTCAATGCTTTCTCCACTTCTCGTCCTTTGATGTCATTATTGTTCGACGGTGTCGAGGATTTGATTAAGTTTATAGGTGCTAAGGGTTTAAATTCGTAACAGATCTCAAATGGAATCTTGTTTGTAGAGCTATGTTGAGCATGATTGTAGCTGTGCGATATGTATGGAAGGATATCATCCCATGTTCGACGATGCTTGTGGTTGTACATGTGAAGCAATTGTACGACTAAGTGATTTACAACTTTTGTTTTTCCATTTGTCTATGGATGGAAGGCTGTCGACAAAGAAAGTCTCATTTCAAGATGTTGCTAGAGATTTTTCCAAAAGGTGCTAACAAATATAGAATCTCTATCGAATATATGGTCATCGGGAGGTCATAGTGTTTCCATACATGTTTAAAGAAGAGCTGAGTAGTCTACTATGTTGTTGTAGTATTCTTACATGGTATGAGTATAGCCATCTTGGAAAATCTATCGACTACTACTAGTATTACTTCATGCTGATATTTGGTAGTAGGATATGCCTTCAAGTAGTCCATATAAATAGATTCCCATGGTTGACTAGGAATTGGAAGGGGTGTGTATAGTCCTTGTCGTCAATTTGGCGGTTTAGCAATGGCACAAACCACACACGATTGAATGTACTTGTTGCCGTCAGATTTAAGTGAAGGACAGGAGAAATATTTTTGGAGGATAACAAGTGTTTTTGTGACTCCAAAATGTCATGAAGTCTTGCTGTAGTGCATGTCCCAGATGAGCTTTTGTCGGTGCTCACCGGTTGGTACACAAAGTTTCCCAATCTTGTATAGCAAGGTGTCTTTTAGGAAATAGGCGAAAGTCAACAACTTGTTGGTCTGAAGCTGTCGATAGATTGTAGAAAAATCATAGTATAATGAATACAATTGTGGCCAAGTAGTGGTGTCATAACCTTGCATACTCATCACTATAGATAGTAGAGTAATGGGAAGTCTGCTGAGATAATCGGTTGCGGCATTGGATTTTCCTTTCTGATACTTGATTACCAATTGAAATTGTTGCAGGTAATTAATCCACTTGATTTGTCTTGTTGTTTGTAGTTTCGATCGAGTTGGAATGAAATCCAAAGGTTTATGGTTAGTGAGGATGATCGTTTCCTTGCCAAGAGTGTAGTGTCTCCATTGCTTGATAGTTTGCACAATAGCGTACAATTATTTTTCATATGTCGAGTACCTTCTGACTATGTCATTGAAGGTCTCGAAATGAAACGTGACTGGGTGACCTGGCTGAGTGATCACTACGTCGAGGGCATAGTCCAATGCATCCATCTCAATCTCAAAGGGCTGATGCAAATCATGTAACACAAGTACTGGTGTAGTACAAAGCTTGTTTTTGATTTGTTGAAAATCTTGTTGTTGTGTCAATGTCCATTTGAAGACAATTTTCCCATTTCCTTTCATCAACTGATTCAAAGGCACTACGATGTGACTGAAGCCAAGTATGAATTGTCGATAGAAATTCACCAAACCAATAAAAATTCTTATTTCATGAATGTTTTGAGGAATGGGCCAATATTTGAGGATCTGTACTTTTTCTGGGTCGACATGAATGCCCGCAGAGTCAATTACATACCCCAAATACTTGATGATGGTCATCGCAAATGCACATTTTTCCATGTTCAGATATAGCCGATGTTGCTGGAGAGTGTCAAAAACTTGCCGAAGTTGTTTGAAATGTTCTTCCCATGATCAATTGAAAATCAAGATATCGTCGAGATAGAAAATAACACATTTACTGATGAAATGTTGTAGAAGGTCATCCATATATCTCATGAAGGTTGAAGGTGCATTGGTTAAGGCGAAAGGCATGACTAACCATTCAAACAATACTTGGTTTTGAAAGCCATTTCCCATACATCAGTGGGCTCAATTAGAATCTGGTGGTATCCCGACTTGTGGTCGAGTTTCGTAAAGAACTTAGCACCTTTCAGATTGTTGATGAGTTCATCAATTCGTGGAAGAGGGTATATTTTCTTCACTGAAATTTTGTTGAGATCCCAATAGTCGATGCACATGCACCAAGTCCTATCTTTCTTTGGAACTAAGACAACTAGACTTCCATAAGGAGAGGAGCTGGGGCAGATATGACCCTTGTCGATCCAATCCTGGATTCGCCTACGAATCTCTCGATTTTTGAGAATGGATCTTCTGTAAACAGATGCGTTAGGTAATGAAGAACCATGAACAAGTTCAATGGAGTGTTTTACCTGATAGTGCAGAGGTACTCCATATGGTGCTTGAAATATGTTATGCTAATCTTCAAGAATGCTATCGATTTGTTGTTGTTGTTGGGAGCTGTGTTGGTCGGTGAGTCGACTCGTTGCTGCAGTATTCCTAGAATGTTGAGGCTTGATCATGATTAATGGGAATTTTCGATCATGATTGATAAGCTTCTTTGTTTTCTTGGAAGATATCATAGAAACCGTTGATGTGGGTTGTCTCCATGGTATGCCATACTATTGGTTTTGGATTTGGAAAATCAACTTCTGAGGCCGTGACTTATATGTACCATGTCGATCCCATAGGTAGGGTTTGCCAAATAGGGCGTCAACTACAGAAAATGGTTCCACATCACAGAGTAATTCATCTTCAAAAGGATTAATGAAGTAGACGAGTCAGCATTGTCGTGTGATCCTTAGTTCCTGCCCATCCTTCATCCAACCGATATTACAAGGCCAAGGATTTGGAGTGGTGACAAGACCTAATTTCTTCACAAGATCTTCAAAAACAAATTTCTTCTGGATACCATTATCCACAATCATATGTAATGGATTGTTTTGAACCCATATCCATGTATGGAATAGGTGCTCTCGTTCTTTCTCGTCGACGATGGTTGAGGTTGTCAGAGTGGTCGAGGTCGAAGCCAGGAGGGTTGATGGATATGGATCAGATTCTACCAGGGTTCTATCGGACAAGTCGGATGTCAATAATTTTTCCAAAAATGTCTTATGATCTTTGCATTTTGACGTATCATGCCATGATGATTTGTGATAATCACACCATTTCCCAGTACGGTTTTGTTTGCTGTGATCCCTCTTGTCTTTTTGGAATTTATTATTTGGATGATGAGGCTTTGGCGGAGTTTGCTGAGAAGGATTCTTGAAATTTTTGGAGTCGGTTGGCGACTTCTTGTCGAATGTTCGACCTGTTGGCTTGTTCGCGAAATGTGTCTTTCCTTTTTGTTTAGCTTCAAGATTGTTGGTGTAATGGAATGCATTCACAAGCGTGATGACAGTCAAAAAATCAATCTCTTGCTGAATGTAGGGGGACAAACCGCTGATGTACCTCAGGACAAGCAATTTCTCTTCTTCTTGGTTGCTAAGTCTATCCATGAGTAAGTAGAACTCGTTGGTGTAACTCTGCAAAGACTGGTCTTTCCACTTCCTTAGCTACTCCCACTTCTTATATTGTTGTTCAAGATACTTGGGTGGGTAGAACTCCTTTCAGACATATTCGATAAAATTTTCCCATGTTTCTATGGGATCATCTTCTTTTTCCATCTTTGTCGATAGATTCTCCCACCACCAGTGTACGGAGGTTGACATATTTAAGGACGCAATGGTGATATTTTATTCTTTGAAGAGTTTAATTACCGCGTAGTAAGATTCCAATTGTTGTACGCAATTATCGACTAATTCCACGTCAATATTTCCTTCAAGGTTCGGTATATCCAGATTCATCTCCACTTTGAGGGGGATGATTTTATCGGAGTGAGATCATGTCGAGGATTCCCTAGAGTTTGTAGTGACTCTTAAGAGAATATCGTTGTACAGGGAGAACATTTCGGTTCGCTGGTGAGCCAATTCTTTTTCTATGAGTTTCTCTATCTCATCAGTTGCATGTCTATTGTCTACTTCTCCAGCCATCTTTTCTGAATTCAAAGGAAGTGTCTTCTTTTTTTGCTGATTTTGCGAGCGTGTTTGAACAGGAATAAGTTAAATAACTTTGATGGAAGTAATTATATAACTTAAGCTCTAAACTAAATCTTTCTCTGATAACAATGATCCATGATGTGCCCAGATGCATGCTGGGGAAAACAGTTGACTGAATGAGTCTAGTTTTGTTATGGAGGAAGCATATAGGAAGAAAAAACGAAGCAAGAAACACACTAGGTCAACAAGAGATACACACATAGACAATATGCAAGAATTCGAACCAATTTATTAATTCTGCTCCATGAAAGATGGAGGAATCATATTATGATAAGAAATTTGTCTATATTACATAATTTACATACTTATATAGAGGATGCTATGATGTTTGGGTGACTACCAGCTATGTTCAGTTATAGAAGTTATAATGGTCAGAAGTTCAATCGTCGCAGAGCATGTTGATATGATATTGGCTGTGAACTTGTCAGTTGACATGTCGAGGAGAACCTATCAAAGGTGAACCTGTCGAGGAAAACCCATCGAAGGAAAACTTGTCGGATGGCAAGGCGAACATGTCAAAGGAGAAACTGTTAGATGTTGGTTGGATCAGGGATTTTACCCCCTTTGTACCTTGTACCAATGACAAAATACTTGTCTATGAGGTCCTCAATGAACATATCCCCTATGCGAGGACATGTAAGTGATACTCCTTCCCCCTTTTGGGACAATCCAGTCAGAAAGTAGATTTCTCCCACGTCTATGGCCAGGATTTGGGTCCCAACCTGAAAGTGTTGCTAGTCTGGATCCCACATTCGAATAAGATGGTCCATGTTGTTGTCACAACATATCCCATTTTAAATTATAAAATGGGAACCTCATTTACTCATCACTAAGATAATATATAAGGTTATTATCTTACTTACGAGATATCATTCATTGTTGTCTTTACTCTTTTGTCCTTTTCATGTGTTGGTTTGAATCAAATTTGCTTCAAAGCCTTGTTTTTTTGGTTTGTGGATTACAGAAAATAGCTTTTTTATTTCAAAAATAATAATTCCACAATCCACATTCTACAATCCTCAAAGAGGATAGTGGGAGTCATTTTTTGAAGGTTTTGAAATTTGTTTTTCTGAAACTCTTATATTTTCATTTTCACCTTTCCACAACCCGCAACTTGCAATGCGGATTGCGGGTGTTGTAATCCTTTTAGTTTTTCATTTTCACCTTTCCACAACCTACAACCCATAATGTAGATTGCGGACGTCAGAAATATTTTCACAAATAAAAATTAATTCATCAGTTCCACAACTCTGCAACCCACAATGCATATTGCGGAAATCAGAAACCCAATATATAGTAAAATCGCAAGTCACAGTTCCGCGATTCCGCAGCCCGCAATACAGATTGTGTATTGCGGGAGCAATAAAGTAATTTTTGGTTAGAAACTTTCACTCTGCAATCCCGCAACCCACAATGTAGATTACAAATTATGAAAATCAAAAAATAAAATGATCGAAATATTACCTCCGCAATTTATTTTACCGCTTTAATTTCAACCGTTGATCTTTTTGAAATCTACGATCCAGATCCATTTCACTATTGAATTTGTTGTTTAAATATTTCGTTTTTATACTGTTATTTTACCATTTCCAAATTGCGAATTCTACCTAGGAGAAATATTTTTACTGTAAATTTTTACTAGGTCAACGTATTTATCTCTCTCAAGAAGATTATCGGTAAGTTATTTCAATCTCTTACCCTCCATTGGTCCAATTTCAGAAATTTGATTTGGGGTAAATATAATTCGTTTTCTTCATTTTTATCAAAATTCTCCCCGTTTTGTTTCAATCATGTCAAGAAATACCATATCTAAAACAACCATTAACGAGCAAAAGAACAAAGACCCAAACTATGGCATTTTATTAGACACAAATGGATGAGTGTCCAAAGCCTATCACTTATACTGGTCCAAAATTTACTCAATTTTTGATAACGATGATTTTTTAGGCATTAAACATTCCAGCTGGCTTTCATAAACATCAGTAAGTCTCAAATCCATGCCATAGAAACGAGGCTCACTTTTATGCCTTATACTAACACTGTGAAATGGATAATTGACCATGCAAACCCTCAAGGCCGCTCATTTAATGACTAGGCGCAGACACAATTGGTTTCTTTTTTCCCAAAAGTTTTTGCTAGGGCTTATGCCCTTGATCGACCCCAACAATTGCTTAATAAGCAATTTCTTGAAACTTCTGCGACACAGTACAATTTTGAAGAAATTCTTAAGTCCTGGATGGACAACCCTGCTACCTTCTTACCCAAACCTGACAAACTATATCCTATCTCTTGGTTTAGGGAACCTTTTTCTCTATTAGCACAATGTTATGCAGGTTGTATGTAATGTCCAATTGTACAATATTTAAAGCAAAATGGGCACCTCTTGCTCATCACATTCTCACCATGGAGGAATCATTCAATTGGGCTCAAATCCTGTTAGTAGTATTGAAAGAAGATATTGAGAAGTATCAAAAGACTCCAACATCAAAAAATCCTACTTTCTATCTCTCTGCCTATGTCATGGACGTTTTCTATGCAGGACTCCCTTTCTTGGCTGTGGCATGGAATTGGGCCAGCGTTGGACCTCCTGTCCACATTTATTGCTCAGTGCTATGGGAGGATAATTTTATTCCTCTTATCTATGATATATGTGATCATTTCATATGTCATGTTTATAAAAAAAATTAAGGAAGATGCTCGCACATTCTCAGCCGGAGCCAAAGCGTTGATTTCCACCATGGGAGACTGGTATGTTGGTGAATATTTTGCATATCTTAGAATTAGGGGTAGAAACAATATTCATATTCTACACAAAATTGTGCCTTAATATTTATTGATAGAGTTTTTCCAAAACTCACTGGAGCCAAAAGGAAAGAGTGGCCCAAATCCCTCCCTTAGCCTTGGACCTCTAGTAATTCAAAACTCCACCCATGCAGATATTATTGGAAAACAAATTACTACCCTGAAGCTTGGTGAAGCCCCCAAAAAGGATGCATGATCCAAATTATTTCTTGGAAAACCACTTTACCGAAGAACACATGAATACTGCATACACTCACCAAGTGGATCCTAGTGATTCTATCTATCAAGGGGCCAATGCTTCCTCAGCGGTTTTGAGTAGGATCTCTTCTCCTGATGCGAAGAAATTTATTTTCCCATACTAACAGGTAATGAAAACTAAGGTACTCCATTATAGAAAACTTGAATTGACTTTAGAAGAAAAGGCACAAAAGCAACTGGTTGAAAAGGAAGCACAAAAATCACAAGCCGACACCTCTTCTATGGCGACTGAGCAAACATACGACCATGGTAAAGTTGTAATTGAATATCCTCCATAACCTCAACCTTTATCCACTCTTTATACTCTAATGAGGCCAGCTGAAATGAAGAATAGTTTAGAACTAATGATCTCAGAGGTTGAGGTACAAGCAACAACTACTACCCCTCCACCAAAGAAGAAAAGAATTGAAGAACCAACACTACAGATCTCCACCCCGACAGGTAGATGTGTATGAAATAGTAGAAAGTGATATTGAGGAGGAAACACTCCCTATCAGTTTATCATGACTGATCACTATCCATGTATCAACAACCCATACATCTGTGGATCCACTTGAGGGTTTATCAGATGATGATTCATTCTTTGATATCCATTTCCAAGAAACCATCACCTCTATCATTGAGGCATCTTCTTTTCATTTATCCATTCCAATCACCATTACTTCTATCACTTTGTCCAAAATCACAGTTCCATTTTCAATAGTGACTGAGAAACCTTCTACTTCCATCCATCTTACATCTTCACAGCCACCCTAGGAACAAGTCTATATTATATCTCTAGAACTTGTTATCACTGCTATTTTTGCCACATCTTCAAAATTGATTACCACAATGACTATTTCCACTCCTCCACCCTTGGCCTTTCAAGCTTTGATACCATCCATTTCTAGCCCCCAGCTCAGTATGTCCATTCCAACTCCTACCATTTCCCAACCAGTGCCTTTGGTCACAGTGGCCGAAGTGACAACAACTACAGAGGAGGTGACATCATATTTTGGGGATGATGCAGTGGTTTCCATTGGGGAATATGTTTGGAGAAGAACATAGAAGTTTTTATTAAAATGAATGGTTCCAAAATAACCATACAAGGGACTTTGGTAAAGGGCTCTATCCCTAATAAGGTGATTTGGAAGAGAACTTCAACATATGTCAAACAAGAAGTTTGGAAACAATAGATGCCATGGGAGCCTTTGTTGGAGCCAATTATGACTCAATTGTCTCACTCAATAAAAAAATTGAGGAAAACGAACAAGATATGCAAATATTTAAACATGAGCAATCTCAAGCTAATGAGCACCATCAAAATGAGTTACAGAATTTGAAGAATAATTATGAGGACCAGCTCAAGCACTTGCAAGAGCATAATGATATTATCAAACAAAAACTAGAAGAAGCACAAGGGATTAATGAGAAAAATGTTGAAAAGATCACAACCCTTGAACACTAGTTGGAGGATTTCCAATTCATATTTGTTGCTTCCTCTTTTTCCAAATTTACAAAGGAAGAATTCCAAGAACTGGCTTATAAGATCCAACATGACCTTAACAAAGTAATGGTTGGTTTGTTTGAATGATTAAATGAAATTCAAGAGACTTACAATGCCTTTGAACGTAAATATGACCTCCTTTATGATCATAATCACAGGAGGAAGGAAGAAGCCAAAGATTATGATGATCTGGTGGATTGGAAGAGGTATATTAAGTATAAACCTGAACATGTGCCAATCTTAGACAAGATAAAGCTGAGGAGGATCAAAATATCCTTGGAATCCTGGGAGAATGTCTGTGAATTAGTTGAGTCAACCATTCAGGATGGACATAGAGCCTACAAGAAAAGATGGCACATCAGAGAACCTGTTAAGTTTTCTACAATTACCACTTATGGATCCAATTGAAGACACTCTGCCTCCTAATATCATGTTGGAACAAGTTGAAGTGGAGTTGTCGAAGACTAAGGAGAATATTGAGCAACTCAATCATCTTCATGATGTGGTAGAAAGCAAGGAATGGATTGAGTCACCCCTGACTTCGCAAATGAGGATCAATATCTTTCTCCAATAATGGGAGAAATTAAAGAAGAGGGAGATCGAGTCACTTATCTGCAAAGCTCATTTGAAACCAGAGTTTTCTCAATATCAGAACATAACGGATTTACTAGATGTTTTTGCTAAGTGGAAATCTGGCCTTGGAAAATCATGAAACGATATTTTATGATCCCTACCTCTGTCGGGGATTTATTTATTTGTAATATTTGTAATTATTATTTAAAGAGACAAAGATCTCATATAGGGGGATCCACGAGGGTTGAACAATAGAGGAGGAAAACCACAAGGGAAGGACCGAAGACACTCTGCATTTTGCAGAATTTTAATTTTTTGCATTCTAAATAAAATCTAGTTAGTTTCTTTCTATCATCTAATGGTTTATTTATAAAATTTATTTGGTGATTTTTTTTTGCTTTCTCTGTTATATGTTAGACAACTTTATTATATGTTGCATTATTATTTCACACATTAACTTATGTTCGGATTTGTCATTACTCAGTTATTGTGTTAATTATGTCTTAATGATTTTTTCAATTAATTCATACATTTATTATTGTAACTCTTAAACAGTTAGACATATCAAATGTTATTTTTTCAATTAGCATTTTTCTGATGGAACAATCATATGTTTAAATGCTTTGAATTAAATAACTCAATTTTAATTGTTTAGTTTTATTTAAAGTTGATGAAGTCAGATATGGTTTATATGTTTATAAATTGGAATTACATTTGTCAAGATATTTTGATCTGATTGTTCTTTCTCACATTATCATTGTTCATAGTTTTAATTTAAACACATAGATTACTTTACTCAGTTTTTGCACACCTTTCATATCTTATTGCTAGGTAGAGAGATCCTTTGGATCTGTTCACATAGTGTTAGCGGAGGCCTAATATCCATAGGGGTTTTCGATACCAAACAATTTGGGGATAGGATTGTCCTTGCATAGGATTATTTGACTCCTTTCAGATTGGGCTTTCTCCTCCTGTTGATTTCCTTGTAATTTTTCCAGCAATTACCCTCCAGGACATCAACAAATGGTGATATAAGGAGGGACATGATTAATCATGCATAAGAAAATCATTAGAAAACCTCCTCTATCCAAATCACCAGTTGTTACAAGAAGCCAAGACCAAGAATATACATCAATAGTACAACCACTAAAGAACCAGACCACATTCCCTACTACCCATATCTTAGAACATGTAAATAGAATACCTGAGATCATCTTTGTCTCACCAACTAGAGGGCATTTAACTCTCGAAATACTAAGGAAAAAATCTCAGGAGATCACTGCCAGGATAGAACAAAACTGTCACGTGCCCAACCCTCCGACAGGTGAAGAGGGCATGACTGAACATAATAACCAAGGAAAAACCAGCCCCATGAGCATATGCCTTAAGTTAAATGCATATAGGAATGCAATGAAATCATAGAATGATAAGAATATGTCTAATAATAATAGATACCTTGTCATTCTAATGCATGTGTAGATGCCTAAATTACTTAAGTATACAACGAAAGCAAATACACATTGGTAGCTTACATTCACAACACATAAGCATAACAACAATCATCATATTCATTCCTTATCCATAGAAGATAACAGTGCAGAGACAATATAAACAAGGGTACTTATCTTATACGATTCTTGTCCCATAACCAGCTACGTCGCTACAACATTCCACCCAACCATAGGCCAGTGTGCTCATCCATCTCTCAGCAACACTACCACCCCCAAGCTGGGCATGATTCCACAAGGATTAACGGGAAGCTAGCTGACTCACACATAACCAAAGGTACACAACTTAGCTAAGCCAACACAATGGTTTAACAGGATATTCAAGAAACTGGGGAAACTGGATGCTAAGCTAGTGGGCTCACTGAGGAGTTATCGACACCTGCAGCGCTAGGTTTATCAAGCCCTCTTAGGATCCATTTCCAATTCCAAAAATTCCAAGACCAACAACCACAAAATACACAACAGTTCACAAGCTATGGGATTTGAGGAAACACCACCGCAACCAAATTGGGTATGGAAATTGGATAGCACAGCTTCAGCTAAGCAAATCGACTTCTAGAGTCGTTTATGACCCTAATGTGGCCAAAATGACTCAACAACAACTCACAACAAACCCAAATACATGTAGAAGACAACCACGACCTCTCAACTTGCATAGAGGAAAGAACACAACCTCTATCATGAAGGGTGTAACACACAGACCAAAACGATCAAAAGAACAGAACCAGGCATGAAGAAAAAACGTGAATGTCTTCCTGTGCATGAGGAAAAATAGAACAAATCCCACGTGAGGATGGAATGCGGGTCTTTCCCCCCATGAGGGAAAACGAAGGACACCTCCTCTGGGCTTGTGTGTGGTCAGGAGCTGACATCCCTGCAAGACTGCCACTATCTATGCAGACGTCTTCCCAAGGCAATAACTGCCCCCAACCAAATCCTACTGAATTAATTCAATTGGTATATGAGACAAGGGGGAAAGGGTGAGTAAGAAAAAATGGATGGTTGACATCTAGATGGGTTCACCTCTTAACACTTGGCTATTCCCCAATGGCTCCCATGGGTTAGAAAACCCCCCCCCTTAACCTTAGGAAATCATTCCCTTTTCATTATCATTGCATCGACATAGCTGGTTGTAGGTTTTTGATTAATTTTGCATACACACATGATGTCCAACATTTTAATGTGCATGGCTAGCACAAAATACCATCGGCATCACTTCCAATCACCGAAACACAAAACGCTAATTCATGGTGGATCCTTTGCCTTTAACTCCATACCATGATTAATTACATTATTACATCATATACCTTTTAATGCAAATGAGGTCAAAACTGGAGTATTACAATCCCCTCCCCCTTGGAATAATATCGTCCTCGGTGTTCCAATACTTATGAATACATCTACAATTTACTCGTACAAAATTTCAAAATTTTGAAGATCTATCCTATGTTCAATTATTTACTTTGAACTTTTAGGACCAAGCCCTTTGGCTTCCTCAAGCTTCTCCTGCTGGTTTTGATCTTTCAGCTCATCCCCAAGTCTAGGAACTTTGTGGCTGCTACCCTCTTGATGTTCCCTTGTTGGCCAGTTCTGACAGCAATGATGTCCTCCGCATTTCCAACATTTCACTGGCTGCTTCATCTTTACCTACTCAATTTCCTTTGAGTCTTCATGCTTGGAACATTTCTTAATGGACCGATTGGATGAATGCCTCATCATTGATCCTCTTTCCTTTCCCTTACGGATTGCTCCCATAATGCTTTTTACATCCCTTTACAGAAAAATAGAGTCCTGCAAAACCTTGGGGTTCATCTCATTCTGCTTTTTCTGTATCTTGAGCATCTCCCCAAGATTTTCTTAGGTCTTGGAAATTGTTTGAAGGAGACTTTCGACCAAGTGCAATAGCCTTCGGTCTGCTGCCATGGTCAATGTGCACAACTAGTTTTCACTTTTGTCACTTGTGAAATGCATCGTTGTAATTCTTGTTAGGCCAAGCATAATATAAGCATTAAAATCAGTCAATTAATTGCCCAATGGACATGGGTAGTCCAATTCTTATCGAGGAGACTTTCATACTTTTCATGCCTTCCCAACAAGCACATGAGCTCATTCACGTCCATTCTTAGGTAGGGAATTAACTAGTCCAGCATTCATAATTTATTTCAAGCATTGAAACACATTCTACTTTTAGCCATACATGCTTTCAACAGTTTTTCGGTTTTAATAAATGCATGAGTGAATTAAAAAAAGAAAAGAGAGAGCAGTAAGAGTTTTTTTTCCCTCCTCTGTGTTTTGTTCCATTCTGGAACCCACACCACCACTGTGGTTTTAATGCTCCTAGCCTCTTTCACTTCATCGTGAATGCTTGAACAACCCTTCTTGGCCATGACACTTTGTGTCTATGGTCTATTCCATACCTCTCAATCATGGAGTCTCTCCACATGGTTTGTCTACAACTCTTGGCTACTAGGACCTACATAGTCCCACTAGCATCCTATTCATTATTTCTCATGTTGAGCTCTTCAGGATGGTCACATGTCCATATGCATCCCTAGGATGCCTTCATAGTCCTTGCTCTCAACGATACCTATATTCAAACATTGGATGGATTCACATGTTTAGTTTATTCTCATCGGTTTTATCTCTAAACATGAGTTGAGAAGATAATAACCAAATCATATACACATGTATATTCGTAATCAAGAAGCTGCAAGATAATACAATACTTATCTATATTGTGCTTTTCCTCTTTGGTCCATAGGGTCCTGCTTTGATTTGCAAGCCTTGGAATAGCCTATGGACTTGGATGTTAGGTCAACATGCAGGCTGACCCACAACATCAAATAATTAATGTCTGGCTAGTACACCTTTATGCCAACTTGGAAGGAAACTTTACCACGACCATTTCTAGTTCAATGCTCTACTATGGATCCCTAGGCATATAACAACCCTATTTCAGCAATACCTTCACAACCCCTCATAAAAAATCCCCACAACCTCCACAACATCCTCATTAAAATTCCCAAAACCTCCACAACCTCCACAACATCCTTTTATACACATCGACTCTTACATCACAACCCCTCGTAACAACCTTTTACTTTTTCTCTTTAGTGTGCAACACCAAATTGCATATGTTTAGTCTGACCACACAAGAAATATAAGAAAAATCATCAACGTTATTTCTCTAAAATTGTAACCATATTTCATATCATTCACTATCAAGTATTGAAACACTAGGAGTGCGTCCACTCCCTAGGGTGTAGTCAATATTGAAAACTCCATCATGACCTGACATCAGGAAAGTGTGCACCCTTCTCCGATGTGAGCCATGTAGGCCCTACTCATACTCAAGCAATCTTTCATAATGGAAATAAAATAAAAAAATGCTCTGCATATTGACTTTAACAATTAGACATGCATATTCTTAGCTAGGGTCACATAACACTTATCCATTTGCAGATGCAGTATTTCTTCGTTAATGAGTAATGGGGGCTCCCTTCTCCGAGTTGACAGTCCCTCAGTTTTCCATCCCAACTCCTTTTTACATTCCATATCCCACACATGTCTTAATTACATAATCTCTACCATTTCACTCATGTTTCTTACCAATCATGTAGTTTAGACGGGACATTCCCAAAATGTCCAATGGAGTTTCACCCGAAACCCATTTCCAAGATATGGGAACCTTCCCATGAGTTTTTGGCTCCTATAGGCCATCACACATGGTCTTCCTGCAATGTGTACCCCTGGCACATTCATAAAGTAGCCAAACAGTCAATCCGACATCTACTAGTACAATCCAAATTTGATTATTCCATAACCAAGCAATGGCATTAGTAATTAAATTCAATATGAATTTGCAACTCTGTCTACTACAGAAATTGATTTTCTTAGCAATGAGGTGATCCTCATTTTTCTGTCTCTTGTAAGCAGCACTCCTATGCCCATTATAATTTTATGCTTACTAGCATAACATGAGAATCCACTGACGACACATTCTCCTTACACAATTCCATGCAAGGCAACGGTGCTTAGTAATTATTAGCAATGATCAAATCTGAAATTTACAAGTCCAACTTGACAATCCATCCTGCACACAAACTATTTTCACAACCATGAGACTCTTATCATGAGGTTTGGCTCTTTCACATGGTATATTTCGACCTTCATCATGGTGTTACCCACATTTCCATGCCCCAAACAATCTACCTAAAATATGAACTTCAATCAGCCAAACACTTTGTAAGTCTCGGTGCATATAACTTTTCATTGCTGCAACAATCACTGAAGCATTTTCAGGATTATCGAATTCAAATACTTCCAGCTGTTAGCATATTAATATCACCAAAACCCATTTAGTTCATGTGAATCATTTATCATACTAAAATGGCAAGGTGCAGTCACATCATTTATGCAATTTAAATGAACTTTTAGATACTCTTTATTTCACAATCATATCACTTGTATCACTTTTGCCTTCCATAGAGCATTTTGGTAGTCAATGGATTATGACTACCCTCTTCATGCATTTACTATCCTGCATTCATAACAGTTCATGAAATGATCCTGGAATTATCATCAGTTCATCATTTCCATCATTAGTCAGTCATGATAACACACGCACCATCCCTATGTACTCATGCAATGCATCACAACATGTGCACCCATACTTATACATGCATCTTTATAACATCTACTCAATCTTTTCATATGCATCCCCTCAAGGCATAGTTACAAGATTTATAAAATCTCTTCATGCATATCCACTTAATGCTACCTTGTATTGATTCATAATACTATGCATTCAACCGTATTATGGCCTAATCATGACTACCTCATATGGGATGCATTATTATAATCAAGATCACCAGTCCTCACTTGTTTTGGTTATTAAGTTAATACAGGGCATGATATATTTCTATGTGAATGTAGTCTAAATTTTTAAACAACCACATGGTATGAGACCTCTTGCCTTTACCACTCCATGCCCCACCACACCATGGCAGTATGCCATTCATATGAATGCATTTCATTCCTAAATGCATACCATTCCATGATTGCTAAATATGGTTCAATGGATTTCTTACCTAATCCCTTCCCAACACTTACGAAATTATCATAATTAAACCATTACCTGCATGCCTCCTACTTACACCCTTGGTATTATCAGTTTAGTTGGTCTCTTGCAGAGGATTGCATAATTCGCTCACCATCTTCTTGATCATGGATTTGTTGCCTTATCCCCCCCCCTTTTTTTAAGGTTGATGGTCCCATGCAACAACATCATCAACATATTTAGCCATGCTCCTGTTGTCATTGGTTTTTCCACCAATACCAAAACCAATACAATATTTACCATTAGTGGTTCATTGTAATTGTATAATTCCCACTACTTTTAACAATATGTAATATCCTATGCATGCAAAACATATCTCCATGCATTTTCAGCATCCCCATGCCATAATTTTTTATGTACACAAAGCTTATAAAATATAAATATAGTTAGCAAGACAGGGGTTAAAGAATTTTCCCTTTCAAATCCCTCATATTTGCATGGAATTCCTCTTCCACATAATAGCTGGTTCAACTTCATGGTCTTTGCTACTTCTAGGCATGCAATTCTAGGATTTGTCCATATTGATAGCAACATTTTTTTTTGTCAGAACAACCACTAGTAATTTTCTGCTCCTCATTCAAACTTTGGTGATTCTCCACTGTTCTCTACTGGATATTATTTCTAACGCCTATCCACATGCTCCATTCTGACTCCGGGTGTGAAAATCACACTACTTATAAAATGATGATTTTCACCAAATTTCTGCACTTTTACACACAACTGTATTCTAGTCTGGAATGCCAACTTTAGCCACCTGTAGGAGAAAATCTAGGAAGATTCAAGAAAATTTTTCTATCAGGTGAAGTTATTCCATACAACGAGGAACACTCAGTAACTTGTGGATCTCATTTTCGATGCACCATTGATCTTTTATGAATTCTGGGTTTGACTACTTTTCCCAAAACATAGAATTTTCTTTTCACAAGAACGACTTTCTGAAGGGAATGACGGGGGTCAAGGGGTCGAGGGCAGTGCTCTTGTTTTTTTTTTTAAATCCTTGATTTTCGCGCAATCTAGAATGTAAGATTGCTGCCATTTTCACCCTTTTGACACCTATGAAACCCACTAGAATCCCGCTTTTCCACTGAGATATTCTATTGAAAAGCAAATATATATATATTTGATTAGATCCCTTCCCAACTAGCTATCCGATGTATCGGATCACTAGTTAACAATGCTTTTGATGCCTTATTGGGTGAGTCTTCATCTATCGTTCGATGCCATATCATATCTATCTTCATTTGTCATTCGACGCTTCAGCTGATCGATCTTCTATTCTTTTTCGACGCCTCAAATTGATCTTCCTCTATCATCTGACGCTTCAGCTGATCGATCTTCTATTCTTTTTCGACGTCTCAGATCGATCTTCCTCTATCATCCGATGCTTCGGCTGATCGATCTTCTATTCTTTTTCAACGCCTTGGTTGACTGATCCTCTATTGTTTTATGACGCCTTAGATTGATCTTCCTCTATCTTCCAAGGAGCCTTGCTGACACCTCAACTCCGCTTCAACGAATGCCTTTCGATAATTTTAACACTTTGAAAAATTTTCAAAATTTTTCTCTCCAGTTTCCTTGTTGGCTGTGTCTTGGCTCACCCCAGCCGAGACCACCGGCTCCACCCAGCTGATACCTTCAGTTCTTCCCAGTCGAGAGCTTCATCTCCTCCCAGGAGAGAGCTTCGTCTCCTCCCAGGCGAGAGCTTCGACTCCTTCTAGCCGAGAGCTTCAAATCCTCCTAGCCGAGAGATTCATCTCCTCCTAGCCGAGAGCTTCGGCTTCTTCCAGCCGAGAGCTTTGACTCCTCCCAGCTAAGAGCTTCAATAATTTATTTTTTTCGAACTTAAGAAATTTCCAAAATTCCCTCTGCTTAGTTTCCTTACTGGATGGACTCAGCTTAAGTCCTCCAACGTATCGGACGGGCTTCCAGCTAAGTCATCCGATGTATCGGATGTACTTCAGCCTAAGTCATCCGATGTATCAGATGGACTTCGACCTAAGTCATCCGATATTTCCCATACATAGAATTTTTTTCTGAAATTTTGAAAATTTTCCTGTTAGCGTGTGTTCAATAGGGAATAATTATGCCTTTGCTAGCTGATTTCCTTGGCCCATAGAGGCCCAATATTACAATCCCGAGGCTTTGATACCACACTGCCATGTCCCCAACCCTCCGACAGGAGAAGAGGGCACGATTGAACATAATAAATAGGGACAAACCAACCCCACGAGCATATACCTAAACTTAAATGCATATAGGAACGCAATGAAATCACAAAATGATAAGAATATGTCTAATAATCATAGATACCCTGTCATTCTAATGCATGTGTAGATGCCTAAATTACTTAAGTATACAGCGAAATAAAATACACATCAATAGCTTACATTCGTAGCACATAAGCATAATAGCAATCATCATATTCATTCATTATCCATAGAAGATAATAGTGTAGAGACAGGATAAACAAGGGTACTTATCTTATACGAATATTGTCCTGCAACTAGCTACGTCGATACAACGTTCCACCCAACCATAGGATAGTGTGCTCATCCATCTCTCAGCAACACTGCCACCCCCAAACTGGGCATGATTCCACGAGGATTAAGGGGAATCTAGCCGACTCACATGTAAACAAAGGTACACAACTTAGCCAAGCCAACACGGTGGTTTAACAGGCTATTTAGGAAACAGGGGAAACTAGATGCTAAGCTAGTGGGCTCACTAAGGAGCTATGGACACCTGCACCACTAGTTTTATCAAGCCCTCTCAAGCTCCATTTCCACTTCCAAACATTCCAATACCAACAACCACAAAATACACAATAGTTCACAAGCTCTAGGATTTGAGGAAACACCACTGCAACCAAATTAATTATGGCAATTGGATAGCATAGCTCTGGCTAAGAAACTCGACTTCCAGAGTCATTTATGGCCCTAACATGGCCAAAACGAATAAAAAAAAACTCAAAACAAACCCAAATACATGTACAAGAAAACCACAACCTCTCAAGTTGCATAGAGGAAATAACACAACCTCTATTGTGAAGGGTGTAACACACAGACCAAAACGATCAAAAGAACAGAGCCAGGCGTGAAGAAAAAAACATGAAAGTCTTCCTCTGCGTGAGGAAAAATAGAACAACTCCCGTGTGAGGATAGAATGTGGGTCTTTTCCCCCCATGAGAAAAAATGAAGGACACCTCCTCTGGGCTTGCATGTGGTCAGGAGCCGATAGCCCTGCCAGAATGCCGTTGTCTATGCAGACGTCTTCCCAAGGCAATAACTGCCCCCAACAAACTCCTATTGAATTAATTCTATTGGTAGATGAGACAAGGAGGGAAAGGGTGAGTAAGACAAAAGGGATGGTTGACCTCTAGATGGGTTCACCTCTTGACACTTGGCTATTCCCCAATGGCTCCCATGGGTTAGACAATCCGCCCCCCCTAACCTTAATAAATCATTCCCTTTTCATTATCGTTGCATCGACATAGCTGGTTGTAGGTTTTTGATTAATTTTACATACACACATGATGTCCAACATTTTAATGTGCATGGCTAGCACAAAATACCATCGGTATCGCTTCCAATCACCGAAACACAAAATGCTAATTCATGGTGGAGCCTTTGCCTTTAACTCCATACCATGATTAATTACATTATTACATCATATACCTTTTAATGCAAACGAGGTAGAAATAGGGGTATTATAAGAACAGAGGGCTGAGGTAAATCAAAACCTCATAAACACCTTATCCCAACCTATTTCTACTGATAATTCATATGTTAGTACCAGCAACCAAAACATATCAGAACAAGAATTACTCTCTAAAGTACAAACCAACCCATTTTTCAAAAATATGGATCATCTTCAGGACAGTTCGTAGCCCAACATACAATATGGTGGGCCACCATCTACACCTCATGTCTCATCTTCATCACCATATGAGGATTCTTTAGACACTAAGACATCCTCAATCCCTTCTTCTTCAGAAGAAAGACCAATGGCAGAATAACTAAAAAGACCCTGGCTAGATCAAGATGCAATTTTCATTCTTGGAAAACAACACAAACTTCCAAAAAACCCAGAGAAATGGATACCCAAGTTTAATCTCGATGAAAGGTCTCCTGCAGAAGATCACATCAATACTTTCATGCAAGCCATAAGACTAAGAAATGTGGTTCATGATGACGTAGTCTGTAGGCTATTTCCTTATTCTTTTGAAGGACATGATTCCAACTGGTATTTTTCCTTAGTCTCTGGATCCATTAATTCTTGGGATGAATTTGGAAAGTTCTTTCTCCAAAAGCTTGGAGATGACAACACTCCTGAAGATCTGGTTATGGATCTATCCTCTTTGAGGATAAAGGGAATTTATGAGAGGGTTAAGGACTTCAATTAGAGTTTCTCCTCTTTAAAAAATAGAACCTCTGCCATTGTTTTTCCTGCAAAAGAATTATTGGTTACTTATTACATCAAGGTTCTTCCTACTCCCATTACTGTGTGGGTTAAATGAGCACATAAAACCAACTTGCAGGAATATTTTGTTGAAGCCATCATAGTAGAGAAATATATGTACTGTTTAAAAGATAATCCAAATGTTCAAACAGATCAACCTTCTACATCTCATAGAAGGCAGGAAAACTTCCCTAAACTTGCAGTACAAAATAAAGGCCCTTTCAAAATGGAAAACATGAAAAAATTATTACAAAAATATCTAATGACATGGTGGATTTAAAAATAACCAACACCGGGAATCAGGAAAATAATAGAGGTTTGGAAAGGGCACCTTTTAAGAGACCTTACATCCCAGACAATGCTACCAGTTGGATGGTGTTTGATGATGACCGACAAATCCTTGATTTTTTGACATCCCAAAATACTTTTAAAGATGCAGTTATTGATGAAGTTGATCATGACAAGTCCTTATTTGACCCCAACTCCCCTTCCAATATTATCCCTAAGTCAGTAATTAATTTGGAAAATAAAGATGACTTGTAGGACAAATTCAAGGATAAAACCAACTTTAAGATACATAGTTTTGCCCTAAATTTTAAGACTATCAATTAGGGAAATGAGCAGAACGCTCAATTGATCACTATTAGTTGTTCACTTGAAGAAGAAATGTATTTGATTAAAATATGCAAGGACTTTAAGGATGTGTTTTCTTGGACCTACGACAACCTTAATACCTTTGTCACCAAAATCATGCAGCACAACATTTCTATGAAGCCTACTGTCAAACCCTATCAACATAAGTTGAGAAAAATGCACCATAGGCTTGAACCATATGTGAAGAAAGAGCTTGAGAAACTGTAAAAAGATAGAATTATATTTCCAGTGAGACATACACAGTGGATTTCAAACTTAGTCCTTGTATGTAAAAATAATGGGGAAATAATATTGTGTGTGGACTTTAGAATCTGAATAAAGCATCTGAAAATGATAATTACCATGTTCCTTCAATGGAGCAGATACTGCAGAAAGTTGTAGATGCTGAAATGTTTTCCATGTTAGATGGTTTCTCAAGTTACAATTAGGTATTGGTTACCCTTTTAGATAAATGTAAAACCGCTTTCAGAACACCTTGGAAAACTTTCGCTTACAAAAGAATGCCCTTTGTATTGATTAATGCAGGTGCCAAATTCCAAAGAGCCATGGAAATAGTTTTTAGAGGATTAATGCACAACTGTGTAGCAGTTTATCTTTATGATTTAATAATTTATTCTAAAAGAGGCATGATCATTTGTTTTCTCTTAGACATGTTTTTGAAATATGTAGGAAGTACAGTATCTCACTGAACCCAAAGAATTCCGTTTTTGCATTCACAGAAGGTAAGCTCTTGGGATTCATTATTTCAAAACATGGAATGATTGTCGATCCCAAAAGAATAGACACAATTGCCAAAATTGGGCTTCCCACTTCGAAGAAATCCATGCAGTCCTTCCTAGATGTTAGTACTGGATTTGTACCTTTACTTTTTTCATATTTTGTATTTCTTGTCTGTTTATTTTCATCATTTTTCTCTATAAGTTTGTTTTTAACTTTTAGACCTTTTAAATTTTATTATATTTCTTACTTGTATTTATGATTTTTTTATAAGATTATAGGTTATAATTTGGATTATATATTTAAAATTATTCCTAGAAGGTCTTCTATGAGTGATTTCATGTATATGTTAACCAATTTTTCCTAAAGTCCGCTTTTGAGTTTTTAGCATGATTGAATAAAACATTCTGTCAGCATAATGATGAAGAAATACAAAGGTTGGCGCTACGAGAATGTCAAATGATGAGAATTCATGGATTGACACTTGTTATATAATCATCTAACCATTGAAGGGGATCGATGGTGCATGGAACATCTATTTTGAAGATTGATTAAAGTTTTTATCTGCTTCCTGGGTATGAATCTTCGAACTGAAGGCAGGAAGATACCAAGTCAAAATACTCCATTTTCCTCTATTTTAGTCAGTGTAATTAAGCACATATTATGAGAAGATGGAAGTGAATTTAAAAAAAAAGAGGTTTTTGTCCATCACAGAATCATTCACAAAAACCTCTCTCAGGTTTGCAACAAGTTTTACGGATATAAATATTCAAATTGATATTTACGACGTATTGTTTAGGGTTAAAAATATTAAATAATTTACTACTTTAGTCACAAACTTTGGGCACAATTTTTGAGAAGCTGGAGAAATGGTTTTGAAAACCAAAGGAGGTTTCTGTCAAGTACATCCCAATATATAAAAACCCCTTTTAGTTTTTATACAGGTATCATGAATTGAGAGACATGGAGGGATATTTGAGACCCATTTTTCATAAATAAGTTTTTTTGTTACAAAAATGACAAATCATGAAAGGGCATTGTGCGACATTTGTTTTCAATTCAGGAATGGTGGAAAATATGTCAAGCTCATAAATTAAACACCATATGCATAAAAAAAAAATATCAAAGGTTTACGCTAGTTCCATGTTTTCGCTGCTGCAAAAGGATCGATACATTTGTTCCTTGGCTGAAAGAAGTTCATTTTAGATAGTTTAGACTCAATAGGTATCTAGCAAGTGAGCAATATGAATAATATTTTGAGAATCCAAATTAAGCAGAACAGGAACATATACCATAGAAAGAACCCTTGGCATCACATAATGAAGAAATTAATCCTACTCCTAATATCCCTTCTGTTACCAAGGAGAGGATTATAGAGGAAGGTATGTTTACTTCCCCCAATGTTGAAGCCGATATCAAGTCTATAGTTGAATCTGAAATGTCCAAATGGAGACCCAAGACTAGGGCCTCAAACAAGTTAAGATTCAATATGAAAAAAACTTTAAATCCTAAATTAGAAAAGGGAAAAATTACTACAATTCTGGATTCCTCAAGTGATGAAGAATCGAATGGCATAAGGGTAGAATTGAATCCACAACAATTCTTAAAATATACAGAAAAGAATCATCAAGGTTTGACAAAACCACTAGAAGAAGTTAATGGCCATTATCAAGAGCTCATTTCAGTTGCAAAGGAAGTCTTGAGGAGGAAAAGGAATGCATAGGGACATATTGAAGAATTAGCCAAGCAGAATACATAACTATCTAACAAGTTTCAAATATTAGAGGTAGAATAGGTTCGACTCATCAAAAGATCACATGTACTAGATGGATTGACTATTCTAGCTAAGGAAGCTAAACAATTCTAATATTCACATAGCCCTACAACTGTCAAACAAACTCCAGTGACACATTTTTATGATAGATACCAAGATCTATTTTTAAGAATTAGTTTCTACATTTTGAAAACTCCTTTTTGTATGTAAATTTAGGAGTAGATTCAAAGCCTAGAAAGATGGATCTTAAACTGCTTTTAGTTTTATAATTTGTAATTATAAAAGTAGGAAGTATAGTAAGAGAGAGGGAGAGGTTTTTGTGCTAGAATGGGGTTAGATGCTATCAAGCTTTGTATCAGAGGCACATATGACAAACTCTCAGTAAGTTCTAAAGACTGTTTATTTGGAATGAAACATATTATATAAGCCATGTTTTGATCTATTATTTTGGTTGAATTTTATGATTTGTTTGATCACCTTGCTTATCATTTCATTTCTTGATTATTTTTTTATCCTGATATGCTTTTAAGTTTGTGGACTTAACTAAAGTTCCTTTAATACATGTATATGGTTTATGTCTATGTTTTCAGACCTTTTATTCAGATATTCATGATTTATTTCTGATTTAGTTATTATATGTTGTTTATATTTCTTTACCCTATTCATACATGATTCCTTCACAATGTACAAAATTTAAATCATTTTTCTAGTTTTTTATGTTTTGGATGTCCTAGCTTATACTTTGTAGTCTAGTTAGAATTTATAATACAAACATCTTTTGGTGTCGTTGCCGGGGACGTAAGTGAAGAGAATATTCGTTGGGTATTAACATCAATATATCTAGTCTTTGATGGTGAACAAGGCTAGTTGCACAATTTAGAATGCAATTTTTCACTGATGACTCCATGGAGGAAGGATATGTTGGTGACTCCATCGGTTCAAGATGTCAAATACCATGGAAGCCATTGTGGCTCAGAGGTTTTCACCTTTCAAATTTTCAGCTATTCGAGGCTTTCCAAATATAGTACCTATCATGGATGAGTGGGGATATCTCCTTCCACGATTCAGAGAGAAGGAAGAGGACAATTCAACACTTCATGTTATTAAGTTTCATCAATATATGGACCAAATGAATATACATGATGAGGATGCATTGATGAAAATTTTCATGTACTCCTTGGAAGGGGATGCCAGACAATGTTATGGGTCTCTTCGTGTCTCTAGAATTTCTTCATTAAAAGATTTTCATGCTGCTTTTTATTTATATTGCGAAATAATCTATCTAGATGAACGTCTTTTCTACCGTTGTTGCGAAGGATATGCATTATATATTCATTCTTCAGTAGCATCTTCCCCTAGTAGTGTAGATGAAGCAGATGGTTATGTTATGAAAGAGGAAGAAGACTCATTTGTTGATGAAACCTTATCTAGTTTTGATTTTCAACAAAAAAATGTTCAGAATGTATCCATTGACCTTGAAGAATGTGATAGTCCTATTAAAGAAAGTATTTACCATGAATATCAAGAGGTGTTGAATGATATTCATTATGATAACAATAATAGAAACATATGGCATCATATCAGATGTATCTGTTGTTTTAAGTGTTCATGAAGATCAACATGTTTTTTTTAATTATCTTATGTCAAAAAGAAATAAGGTTATTTGTTTTCAAGCAAAGAGGAATGTATGCATGGGTGATTATTTTCTATGGATATGCATGTTTCTTATGTTGGTTTCAAGGATCCATTTGCAGCTTTGTTGGAGTCGTATTTTCAGAATCTTTAAATGTTTCAGATTTTATTATTTCATCAGCACTTCTGGGTGAGTTTTATTTTCTGAAGAAGTTTCTATCACTGCTGTTATATTTCAGACATTACTTATTGATTAGTGACATATATGAGATCATCTCAATCTTGAAATTCCTTGAACGGTTACTATTGAAGTCTTCCTTTACTTGACCAAGTTGTAGATCTGGTTAGAGGGAGGGTAGCGTAGGAAATAAGCTCACTTCTCGAGTATTTGCTTTATTTCAGTTTGCAGTAGGTGCATCAGTTAGTTTTATTGAATAAGTGGTAGTTTTTGAATAAGTTGCATAAGTTTGGGATGAAGACTCCAACACAATGGATATAAGGCACCAAGTCTACAAGTCCTTGGAGCCTCATAAGGAGGACTCCATCTCCCAACCAGAGTCAGATGTTAGTAATGGATTTGTACCTCTACTTTTTTCATCTTTTGTATTTCTTATCTTTTATTTTCATCATTTTTCTCTATAAGTTTATTTTTATTTTTTAGACCTTTTAATTTTTATTATATATCTACTTATATTTATGCTTTTTATAAGATTATAGGTTATAATTTGGCTTATATATTTAAAATTCTTCCTAGAAGGTCTTCTATGAGTGATTTCATGTATATGTCAACCCATTTTGCATAAAGTATTCTTTTGAGTTTTTAACATGAGTGAAATAAAAAATTCTGACAACATAATGATGAAGAAATACAAAGGTTGGTGCTACGAGAATGCCAAATGATGAAAATTCATGGATTGACACTTGTTTTATAACCATCTAACCATTGAAGGGGATCGATGGTTCATGAAACATTTATTTTGAATATTAATTAAAGTTTTTATCTACTACTTGGGTATGAATCTTTGAACTGAAGGTGGGAATATACCAAGTCAAAATACTCCATTTTTTTCTGTTTTAGTGATTGTCATTGAGCACATATTACGAGAAGATGGAAGTGAATTTCAAAAAAATAAAATAGGTTTTTGTCCATCATGGACTCATTCAAAAAACCTCTCTCAATTTTGAAACATGTGTAATGGATTGAAATATTAAAATTGATCATTACGGCCTATTTTCCAGGGTTTAAAATATTAAATAATTTACTGTTTTAGTCACAAACTTTGGGCATGATTTTTGAGAAGCTAGAGAAATGGTTATGAAAAAAGGAGGTTTCTATCAAGTAAATCCCAATACACAAAAAAACTTTTAGTTTTTACTCATGTATCATGAATTGAGAGATATGAAGGGATATTTGAGACCCTTTTTTTTTCAGAAATTCACCAAGTTTTTTTTTACAAAAATGACAAATCATGAAAGGGAATTGTGCGACATCTGTTTTTGAGTTAGGAATGGTGAAATATCTATAAAGATCATAAATTAAACACCATATGCATCAAAATAAAATATCAAATGTTTACCTTAGTTCCACGTTTTCGCTGTTACAGAAGGATCAGGACATCTGTTCGTTGGATGAAAGGGGTTCATTTCAGACGGTTTAGACTCAAAAGGTATCTAGCAGGTGAGAAATATGAAGAAGAGTTTGTGAATCCAAATGAAGAAGAAAACGAACATATACCGGAGGAAGAACCCTTTCCATCACATAATGAATAAATTACTCCTACTCCTAATATCCCTTCTGTTACCAAGGAGAGGATTGTAGAGGAAGGTATGTTTACTTCCCCCATTGTTGAAGCTGATATCAAGTATATAGTTGAATATGAAATGCACAAATGGATACCCAAGACCAGGGCATAAAACAAGTTAATATTGAATATGAAAAAAAACTTTAAATCCTAAATTGGAAAAGGAAAAAATTATTATGATTCAGGATTATTCAAGTGCTAAAGAATCGAAGGGTAGAAGGGTAGAATTAAATCCACATCAATTCTTAAAAGATATATAAAAGAATCATCAAGGTTTTACATAACCACTTGAATAAGTTAATGGCCATTATCAATAGCTCATTTCAGTTGCAAAGGAAGTCTTGAAGAGGAAAATGAATGCACATGGACATATTGAAGAATAAGCCAAGTAGAATACAGAACTATCAAACAAGGTTCAAATATTAGAGGTAGAATAGGTTCGACTCCTCAAAATATCACATGTATTAGATGGAATGACTATTCTAGCTGAGGAATCTAAACAATTCTAATATTCACATGGCCCTATAGCTGTCAAATAAACTTTAGTGACACATTTTTTATGATAGATACAAAGATATATTTTTAAGAATTAGTTTCTATATTTTGAAGACTCCTTTTTGTATGTAAATTCTAGAGCAAATTCGAAGCCTAGAGAGATGGATCTTAAACTGCTTTTAGTTTTATAGTTTGTAATTATAAAAGTAGAAAGGATAGTAAGAGAAAGGGAGAGGTTTCTATGTTGGACCAGGGTTAGATGCTATCAAGCTTTGTATCAGAGGCACATATGACAAACTATCCGTAAGTTCTGAAGACTGTTTATTTGGAATGAAACATATAATATAAGCCATGTTTTGATCTATTATTTTGGTTGAAGTTTATGACTTGTTTGATCACCTTGCTTATCATTTCATTTCTTGATGAATGTTTTTATCCTGAGATGATTTTAAGTTTGTGGTCTTAACTAAAGTTCCTTTACTATATGCATATGGTTTATGTCTATGTTTTCAGAACTTTTATTCAGATCTTCATGAGTTATTTATGATTTATTTATTATATGTTGTTTATATTTCTTTACCCTATTCATACATGATTCCTTCACAATCTACAAAATTTAAATCATTTTTCCAGTTTTTTCTCTTTTGGATGTCCTAGCTTGTACTTTGTAGTCTAGGTATAATTTCTAGTACAAACACTGGGTAAGATTATTTTTTTCAGAAGGTTTGTACCCAATTTTTCTCATATTGTTAGACCATTAAAAGATTTAATAAAAAAAGATGTACAGTTTAAATGGTATGAAATTAAAAAGGATGCTTTTGTTAAGATTAGGAAATTGATTACAGATGCTCATGCATTGATGTCCCTAGATTTTGAAAAAGATTTCATTTTGTATACTTTCACCCCAGATTTTTCTTATGCTGCTGTTTTAGCATAGAAGCAAGTAGAGGACGTTGAAATCCCCATTTTGTTCACAAGTTCCACATTTAAAGGAGCTGAGTTAAATTACTCTCATATTGATAAACATGCCTATACAATTTATAAATCTGTGAAACATTTCAGACCCTATTTGTTGAAATCTAGAACAAAGGTAACTGTCCCTTATGTATCCATAAGGAATGTATCGATTCAAAAATTTCTTGGTGAGAAACGTTCCCATTGGATGAATGCGCTTCAAGAATAAGAATTGGACATTAAGCCTGCCAAAATTATGAGAGGACAAGGATTTTTCCTATTAGCTACCCAATTTAATGATCATGAGCAAGAACTACAATGGAAACAAGAGGAAGATACATCTGAGGATACTGTAAATGTTATTTCTTCTCTAGCCTCTGAATGGTATGATGACATTAGGTTTTCTCTTACTCATGGGTATGCTACTCAAACCTTAGACTTAAAGAAGCGTAGCAATTTAAGATTAAAATATGCACCTTATCAGTTTATTGATAATGTGTTTTTGATAAGAAACTATGATGGTATTTTCCTTATGTGTATGGAAAAGGCAGAAGCTGACAATGTCTTGTTTGAATTGCATGCAGGTCTTGTAGGAGGAAACTATTCGAGAGAAACGACAAACCACAAGATCCTGAGAGATGGATATTATTGGACAACTTTATTTAAAGATGAGTATGCTTTTGTCTAAATATGTGAAGCCTGCTAGAGATGTGTTGTTAAGGTAAATAAATTTGCATTCCCCCTCTAACCTGTCACTATCCCGTTTCCCTTTCAACAATGGGGACTGGATTTTTTTGGCCCTATTACTCCTCCTTATTCCTTGCAGCACATGTATACCCTTACTACAATAGACTATTTCACTAGGTGGGTAGAAGCAATTCCCCCTAGGATTTCCAATACTAACTCAGTAATATCTTTTCTGGAGAGTAATATTGTCACTAGGTTTGGGGTTCCAGAATCTTTGGTTTTCAATAATGCATCTTATTTTTATTCTATTGATCTCACTCAGTATTCCCTTGAAAAAGGTCTTAAACTCAAAGACTCTGCAAATTATTACCCACAGGGAAATGGATTAGCAGAGTCTTTGAACAAAAACTTAATCAATATTCTGAAAAAGATTGTGGCCACTCATCATAAGAATTGGCATACCCAACTTTTTAATCATCTTTGGGAAGACCGAGTAACTCCTAAAGATTCCTTTGGGAACTCTCACTACCTTGTCTATGGGAAATCACAATTTTACCATCAAACCTCTTACTTTCATCGTTGCAGGTGGCTCAATATTTCTTACAGGACAATGCTCCCCCTCTTCAAAAAAAAATTGATATATTACTAAACCTAGAAGAGGAAAGAGATAATTCTAAAAATTAACTCTACCAACATCAACAATTAATTAAAAGATGGCTTGATGTAAAATATTTGACTGGTCGTGATTTTCTGGTTAAGGATTTGGTTTTGAAATGGGACAACCAGAACAAGGACAAAAATGAGTATACTAAATTCCAATGCTTGTGGTTGGGGCCATTCATTATTACAAAAAATATTGGCCCTGGTACTATTGGATTGAACACTGGAAGGTCTCTCTAAGACTTACCCAATGAATGTCCAACTCCTCATGAAGTACTTCATTTTAGGTAAGAATTTGCTTATCTGTACATAGGTGTGTTTCTTTTTCTTTTATTTTCCATGGTTTGATGTTGATTTTTGTTTTCTTTCAAACATGATATTGACAAAACATTTGGCCAAAGCTAGTGATCAGTCTATCTCCAAAAATTATAGCTAGGAAATTTGAGGGTGGATATGTTAGAACATCTTTAGTCGGTTTATATACAAAAGAGTGCTCTCATGGGAATACAACCAATAACCTGTGTAGGACTCTAAATTGAGATTTCCCCACCTAAACTCACTATATTTACAAACCCTCATGGTGATAATTGAAGCTTTAGAAGTGTTTTGGTCTTCCTATCATATGTTCCATTAGTGATTGGAAATACATTTTTATAGCCTAGCCAACCTTTTTATTTTCTGATCTCACCTTGGTCACCTTGAAATTAAATAAAATTCACCCAAATGATTGTAAATTGCAATATGGAGGTTGTTATCACAAGCCATGCTATTAATGGCATTACCAAAATATGGTTACCAATCGAAGGTAATGGATTTCAATTTACATTTTAATTAATACAGTTTTTTGTCTCTTATGGTTAACCACAACTTGTTGTATTCAAGGACATGGGGTCTTATCACAAGCCATCCTGACCATGATCATGGATTGTATTTTGGACTGAAATTAATGTCGGTGGTTACCAAGTTATGGTAATTGTTTTTAGTGTAAAAGCTAAAAGACAAGGAGTTTCCTGACAGAGCTAGCTTGTTCAGTTTCTAGGTAGGATTTGTGAATGGCATTGCACCAAACCAGGGAAATGGTCTTGTTTCAAACAAGTTGTAGTTTCTTTTGTTAAAAAATAAAGAGTCTCTATATGTTTGAGAAATAAAGTCTCTAGAAAGTAATCGGTAACTCAAGGTGATTGTTGGTTTGATGGTATTGAAACATATCAAGGTTTTCCCAAGGTTCATCACAAACTTCCCTCTTTTGTTTGCATATTGGTCACATGGATACCTTTTTTCTTCTATGCTTCCTTTACCAGTTGAGTATCATTATAAGTGGCTTGGGATGGGAAGAAAACAATCATGTAGAATTGATTTTGTTGGATTTGATTGTACTCTTATGAACTCACTCTTGGATTATAGACTTAAACTTTTTTCTTGCTAACGTATCTCTCTTGAAGTTTTTAAGTTGATTTCTACAGAGATCACTGCTTCTCCGAGTGAGTCACCATTTTTTGTTGGCACAAAATATTCCATTTAAATTATAAAATGGGAACCCCATTTACTCATCATTAAGCTAATCTCTAAGGTTATTATCTTACTTATGACATATCATTCATTAATGTCTTTACTCTTTTGTCCTTTCATGTTTTAATTTGAATAAAATTTGCTTCAAAGACTTTTTTTTGGGCTTGTGGATTTCATAAAATAGTATTTTTCTTTCAAATATATTATTTTTAAATCCACAAAGCGGATAGGGGGTGTCCTTTTTTTTGGAGGTTTTGCATGTTTTTTTCGCAATCCGCAATGTTGATTGCATGTGTTGTAATTCTTTTAGTTTTTCATTTTCACTTTTCTACAACTTGCATCCCCCAATTTGGATTGCGGATGTTGGAAATATTTTCACAATAAAAATTTAATTCATCAGTCCCCCAATTCTGCAACCCTCAATGCGGATTGCGGAAATTGGTAACCCAAAATATAATAAAATCTCAAGTCGCACTTCCGTGATTCCACAACCCACAATGTGGATTGCGGAATGTGGGAGAAATACTTTAATTTTTGGTTAGAAAATTTCACTCCACAATCCTCCAACTCGCAATGTAGATTGCAAATTGCGGAAATTAAAAAATAAAATGATTCAACGATTACCTCTGCAATTTTCTTTCCCGCTTTAATTTCAACCGTAGATATTTTTGAAATCTACGATTCATATTCATTTTGCCGTTGAATTCGTTGTTTAAATATTTTGAATTTTCACTATTAGTTTACCATTTCCAAATTGCAAATTATACCTCGGCGAAAGTTTTTTACTACAAGTTTTTACTATGTCAACATATTTATCTCTCTCAAGCAGATTATCGTTAAGTTCTTTAAATCTCTTACCCTCCATTGGTCCAATTTCAGAAATTTGATTCAAGGTAAAATTAATTCGTTTTCTTCATTTCTATCAGTACTATCCTTGTTTCCTTTCAATCATGTCAACAACTGCCCGATCTAAAAAGCCCTTATCGAGCAAAAGAACAAAGACCCAAACAATGGCATTTTCTCAGACACAAATGGACGAGGGTACAAAACCTATCACTTAGACTGGTCCAGAATTTACTCAACTTTTGATAACAATGATTTTTCAGGCATTCAACATGAACAACCAACTTTCGTAAACATCAGTAAGTCTCAAATCCATGCCATAGCAGCGAGGCCCAATTTTATGCCTTATACCGACACTATGAAATGGATAATTGACCATGCAAACCATCAAGACCGCTCATTTAATGACCAGACATAGAACCAGTTGGCTTCTTTTTGCCCAGAAGTTTTTGCTAGGGCTTATGCCCTCAATCCACCCCAACAATTTCTTGACAAGTAGTTTCTTGAAACTTCTGCGAGGGTGTACGATTTCAAAGAAATTATTAAGTCATGGATGGAAAAACCTACTACCTTTTTACCTAAACCTGACAAACTATATCTTATCTCTTGGTTTAGGGAACATTTTATCTGTTAGCAACAATGTTATGCAGGCTGTATGGAATGCCCAATTGTACATTTTTTAAAGCGGAATGGGCACATCTTTCTCTTCACATTCTCACAATAGGGAATCATTCGATTGGGCTCAAATCCCATCGGTTGTATTGAAAGAATCTATTGAGAAGTATCAAAAGAATCCAACATCAAGAAAATCTACTTTCTATCTCTCTGCCTATGTGATGGACGTTTTCAGTGCAGATTTCCCTTTCCCAACCATGGGATGGAATTGGACCAGGGTTGGATCTCCTGTCCATATTTATTGCTCATCCCTATGGGAGGATAATTTTATTCCTCTTATCTATGATATCTGTGATCATTTAATAGGTTATTTTTATCAAAAAATATTTAAGGAAGATGCTTCCACATTCTCAGCCAGATCCAAAGCGTTGATTTCCACCATAGGAAACTGGTATGTTGGTGAATATTTTGCATATATCAGAATATGGGGTAGCAACATTATTCACCTGCTACCCAGAATTGTTCCTGACAGGATGGTTTTGGAAGAAATATCTTTCTAGAGAGTTATTGATGGAGTGTTTCCAAAACTAACTAGAGCCAAAAGTAAAGGGTGGCCCAAATTCCCCCCTAGCCTTAAACCCCTAGTAATTCAGAACTCCACCCATGCAAGTATTCTTGGATAAACAACTACTAACCTAAAGCTTCGAGAATCCCCCAAAAGGATGCATGATCCAAAGTATTTCTTGGAAAACCACTTTACCCAAGAACACATGAATACTGCATAATCTCGCAAAGTGGATCCTGATGATTCTATCTATCAAGTGGTCAATTATTTATCATGGGTTTCTAAAAGGATCTCTTCTCCTCACAGGAAGAAATTTATTTTCCAGTATCGGCATGAGCTGAAAACTAAGGTACTCCATTATGGAAAACTTGAATATGCATTAGAAGAAAAGGAACAAAAGAAATTGGTTGAAAAGGAAGCACAAAAATCACAAGCTAGCACCTCTTCTATGGAAACTGAGCAAACAGATGACCGTGGAAAAGATGTAATTGAATATTTTCCACAACCTCAACCTTCATCCACTCTTGATTCTATAATGAGGTCAGTTGAAATGAAGAAGAGTTTAGAACTAATGAGCTCAGTGGTTGAGGCACAGGAAACAACTCCTACCCCTTGACCAAAGAAGCAAATAATTGAATAAACAACACCAGAGGCCAATCCACCCCCACAGGTAGACGTGCATGAAATAGTAGAAATTGATATTGAGGAGGAAACACTCCCCACCAGTTTCTCATGCCCGATCGATATCCTTGTCTTAGCAACCCAAACATCTATGGATCCACTTGAGGGTTTAGTGGATGATGATTCATTCTCTGATATCCATTTCCAATAAATCATCACCTCTATCACTAAGGCATATTATTTTCATTTATCCATTCCAATTACCATTCCTTCTATCACTTTGTCCAAAATCACAGTTCCATCTTCAATAATGAATCAACAACCTACTACTTCCATCCGACGTACATCTTCACAACCACCCTAGGAACATGTCTCTACTATATCTCTAGAACATGTTATCACTCCTATTTCTACCACATCTTCAGAATTGATTACCACAATGACTATTTCCACTCCTCCACCCTCAGCCTCTCATCCTTTGATACCATCCATCTCCAGCCCCCAGCTCAGTATGCCCATTCCAAATCCTACTATTTCCCAACTGGTTCCTTTGGTCACAGTATCCAAAGTGACAACACCTATAGAGGAGATTACACCATATTTTGTGGATGATGTAGTGGTTTCCCTTGGGGAATATTTTTGGAGCAGAACATAAAAGGATGTAGCAAATAAGGGTTGCAAAAGAACCAGACAAGGGACTTTGGTAAAGGTCATTGTCCCTAATCAAGTGATACGGAAGAGAGCTTCAACATATGTCAAACAATAAGCTTTGGAAACAACATTTTCCATGGGAGCCTTTGCTAGAGCCAATTATGACTTAGTTTCCTCACTCAACAAATAAATTGAGGAAAAAGAACATGAGTTGCAAAGGTGTAAACATAAGCAATCTCTGGCTAATGAGCACCATCAAAATGAGTTGCAGAATTTGAAGAATAATTATGAGGACCAGGCCAAGCACCTACAAGAGAAGAATGATCTTCTCAAACAAAAACTGGAAGAAGCACAAGGGATTAATGAGAAAAATTCTGAAAATATCACAACCCTCAAACAACAGTTTGAGGATTTCCAGTTCATATCTGTTGCTTCCTCTTTTTCAAAATTTACAAAGGAAGAATTCCAAGAACTGGCTTCCAAGATCAGGCATGACCTTGAAAAAGTAACAATTGGATTGTTTGAAGAATTAAATGAAATTCAAGAGACTTACAATGCCTTTGAACGTCAATATGACCTCCTTTATGATCATAATCAAAGAAGGAAGGAAGCAACCAAATATTATGATGATCTGGTGGATTGGCAGAGGTATATTAAGGATAAACCCGAAGATGTGCCAATATTAGACAAGATCAAGATGAGGAGGATCAAAATCTCCTTGGAATCCTCGGAGAATGTTTGTGAATTGGTTGAGTCAACCATCCAGGATAGATAGAGATATTGCAAGAAAATATGGTTCGCATTAGAGAACCAATTAAGTTTTATGTACTTACCACTTATGGGTCCAATTGAAGACACTCTACCTCCTAAGATCATGCTGGAGAAATTTGAAGTGGAGTTCTTGAAGACTAAGGAGCATATTGCGAAACTCAATCATATTCTTGTGGCAGAAATCAATGAATGGATTGATTTACCCCTGACTTCACAAGATCAATCTCTTTCTCCGAGAATGGGAGAAATTAAAGAAGAGGTATATCGAGTCGCTTATATGCAAAGCTCAGTTGCAAATAGAGTTTGCTCAATATCAGGACATAGAGGATTTACTAGATGTTTTTTCCAAGTGGCAAAATTCCCTTGGAAAATCATGAAACAATATTTTATGATCCCTACCTCTGTGGGGTATTTCTTTCTTTGTAATATTTGTAATTATTATTCAAATATATGAATATCTCATATAGGGGGATCCATTGGGGTTGAACAATAGAGGAAGCAAACCACAATTGAAGGACCGAAGACACTCTGCATTTTGCAGAATTGTAATTTTTTGCATTCTGAATAAAATCCAGTTAGTTTCTTTCTATCATCTCTTGGATTATTTATCAAATTTATTTGGTGATTTTTTTTCTTTCTCTATTATCTTTCAGATACCTTTATTATATGTTACATCATTATTTCACACATCAACTTATGTTCGTATTTGTCATTACTCAGTTAATGTGTTAATTATGTCTAAATGAATTTTTTCATTTAATTCATACATTTATTATTGCAACTCTTAAACAGTTACACATATCAAATGTTAATTTTTCAATTAGCATTTTTTTGATGCAATAGTCATATGTTTAAATGCTTTGAATGAAATAACTCAATTTTAATTGTTTCATTTTATTTAAAGTTGATGAAGTCAGATCTGTTTATGTGTTTATAAATTGGAATTACATTTTCCAAGATATTTTAATCTGATTGTTCTATCTCACATTGTCATCGTTCATAGTTTTATTTTAAACTCATAAATTAGTTTTCTCGGTTACTACACACCTTTCAGATCTTCCTACTAGGTATATAGATCCTTTGGATCTGTTCACACAGTGCCAGCGGAGGCCTAATATATGTAGGGGTTTTCCATACCAAACAATTTGGGGATAGTATCGTGCCTGCGTAGGATTATTTGACTCCTTTCAGAATGAGATTTCTGCTCCTATTGCTTTCCTTGTAGTTTTTCCAGCAATTACACTCTTGGCCATCAACAGTCCAATAAACGTACATGGACTCTCATGCATGACGCCTAGAAATAATTTAATAACCAATACTTTCTTAGGTCCTTTAAAATCATAGGATCATTAGCCACTTGATCGTCATCTAGCTCATGTTCACATTCTTTCCAATTAACCATTTTGTTGGTCCAAAACCTATGGAAGATTCACTAGGAATCCATTAGAACCCTTACATTGCAAAAATTCTTGAAATTTCATGCCAAAATTTGAGTTTTGGGTTGCCCATGGTCGACGATGCTCTTTCCATTAGGTAACATAGAGATGACATTGTCTCCCCTAGGAGATAGAGTGCCCCTGATGCTGTTTCTCCTTTTGGGATTGCGTCGATGCACCTCCTGAAAGGGAGAAGAGCATTGCCTTGGGCGTGCTCTTCCCATTTGGAAAATCACCCCAAAACACTGAGAAAACATCGTGAAAATGAAATTTGAAACCATGAAAAGAAAGGGAAAGGTGTTATCTCTTACCTTCTTTTGACTGTTCAATGAATGGACGCCTGGATCTCCCGGATTCTCATTTGAAAATTCCTCTCCTAAACACCAATTTCACCCTATTCGCTATGGAAAATAACACAACGGTTTAAATAATTTACTATTTTACTATTTATGTTATTTTTTGATTTTTTATTATAAATAATTAGTGGATTATTAAAAATAATATGGGTTTTCATTGTGGTTTTCCTATAGTTTTTGCATTGAAAGTGTTCTAACATTGTTTTTGAGGATTTCAAGGTGTAATGGGGAATTTTTGGTTACGATCGAGTTTCTTTTGTCTTTTTCCCACTCTAGCCTAAGTTGAAAAAGTACTGAGCACCTTTTATACCCTAAGAGCACTCGTTAAATATTTAGCAGAAATGTATTAAGTTTGCTTTTATTGCTTTTCTAGGCTCATTAAGATGGATTACAGAAAAGGGAAACTCTATAGTGTGACGTTTAAGCACCTTTTCAGCCTCTTTAAACATGAAAATATTTCGAAGTGAACTTGATTATTTCACCCTTGTAAAAGTATTCGAAAGGTCATCTAGTCTGTGATAGTTTACCCCTTTTTCGGACCGATTAGACTCATTTACAAAAAATGTATACTCTACTTGTTTGAAACTAGAAGATTTATCCTAGGTATCCGTTTATAATTTTTCGAACCTTGGGGACTAAATCTATGAAAAAGTCCATCCAGGAGTCTCCTTAGTCATTTCAGACTCTCTAATCATGAAATGATGAGTGAGTTTACCTTCTTCGGGCTTGTAAAATTAAATGTTGAAGGACCCTTTATGGGAATGAACCCCTCCTTTCTTAGGTTCATAAAAAATATGAGAATGGATTCATCCTCTAATGATCTATATTGAGCGTTTGTTACCATTTTCAAGCTCTTTAAAAATCAAAGAGGTACTCTTTGATTGTGATGGGGAAATTAAGGGAAGGGGGAACATTTTTCATTTGAATTAATGGAAGCTCATAGTCCTCCCTTGAACATGGTACTTGTCTGCATTTTAATTCAAACAGTTGGGTATTCATCTTGTCATCAAGTCGATTCACTTTCATGATCAGTCATTTAACTCCTTTGAGTCCATTCAAAGAATCCATGGTCCAACCTTTGAATTATGTTCGATCTTTGCCTCGATTAAATCAATGCTTCCAAGTCATTTATCATGCCATCCAATGTTTAAGGGAAGTCTTCATCATGGTCTACCTCTGTAGTTGCCTTACCTTCCTTTGAGTCGGTCACATCTGAATCAATACTATGGTTGTTTCCATTATTGTGATCACTTCAACACCACTTTTTTTCTAAGTTTCATGTTAATGACGGGGAAACATCATGGCTCTCATTTGATGAGTCTATTCACGTTGACACCAACAATTCATCCAAGAATTAGTCTTAGAAACAAGTCAAGTACCCTAAATCCTGCATGCCTCAATGGCTGGTTTTCTCACTTTCGACAGTAGGATTCCATCTTTGACCTCTAACTGAAATATTCTGCCCATTGTTTGAATTCAACACATCTATTCACATTCAAAGGGATGTACTAAGATAACTTGGGTTTCATTGACATCATTAATGGCGATTTTCCTCGTGCTTGTTAACATTATACATCAATAACTGGTAATTAAGTGGTTTCTACCATGTTCGACATCAGGACATCTGTTCACATGGATAGAATTGTATCGTTTAGTATTGGAATGAGGACCGTGAAAGGTTAGGTATGCACTTGAATATGTTCCTATATTCAGGTTGCGATGGAGTATTTCTTGAGTCATTGCATGGATCCACATTGTATTATTGGTGGCTATGCTCAAGTTTGGGTCAAGATGACATATATCTACAATGTATATTTCATATCTATGTCCCAATTTGAATCTTCTCGATCCTGGATCTATAGTGTATTGTCGATAGCCTTGACATGGTCATTATACATGAATCTGCAGTGTATTGGTCAACAACCATGTTTTGAGTCAGATATCTTGTAGTTGGTTGTATGTCAAGTCTTCGCTTTCCACTTGTTATCCTATGATATGGCATGTCTCCATTTGAGTACTAACACTCAATGTGTCGGTGCACAAAAGGAAAAAATGGATGGAAGTGGCCAAATCCCTATAGATTGGCATGTTCCTACATAGATTACCATCTCTCTAGCTTTATTTATTTTTTATAAGCTAATTAAGGAGAACTCGTGACTATTACCAGTGCAACCTGTGAATCATTCACGAGTAGTGACACTACAACCCGCAAATACATGATCAGGGTTTGAACATGCGGGTTGCCCTTATAAAATTTGCGTAACACTTGTGACTTAGTAGTATCAAAAGTCAAGAATTTCCTAATCCAAAAATTAAAAAAATACAAGTTTAGTTGAGGATGGTTGGGCTCCTATTCATAACTATCCCAACTTCCTTAACCATCTCAACCTTCATAACCTCTCTCTTTCCTCAAGTATAGATAGAGGATAGGGGTTGAGGATAAACATGATCAATTCTAGAGCAAGGTTATGCTGGTGGATTTCATTTAGAGATCTTGGAGCAACATAACTCAGTTTGCTTGGCTAGCATAGGATCACTTGTTTCATATATGACATCATCATCACGTTTTTTCAAGTATTTCTTGTTTTTGGGGTATCAGGGTCCATCAAAAGTATGCAGTGTGGGTACTCGTTGGATGCAGAATTAAATTCCGCATCCAACGAGCTCTCCTGATCTAAATTTGAGGAAAAACACAGGGAGATATGTAGAAAATACGAACAAAAAAGTAGTTTTTTTTAATGACAAATATGTCAATTCAACCATTATGGTTGACTTATTTTATTGAAATTCTATTGGTTCTTGAATTCCAACTCACAAGAACTTATTTTGGCACGTTTTCTTATAAGGCCCATTTTAGACCCCAAATTTCCTCTAATGACACCCCATTCTTGTGGGATGAAACTGCACAGCTCGCTTTCAAGGAATTAAAGGGGCTTTATTGTCTTCTCCTTCACTACATCCACAAGATTAAACCAAATATTTTATATTGTATATGGATGCATTGGAGTCGACTATAGGAGTAGTACTAGTTTAGGAGGACTACAAGCTCCAGGAGCATGTTGTCTATCACCTTAGTCATGCATTAGTATGCCCTGAACTTAGGTACTCACACATCAAGAAGTTGGCATTGGCAGCAGTCTATGCTGTTCAGAGGCTACGTCACTACATCTTGCTAAGGACAACCACAGTTTTGTCCTGATGCATAATCGAGGGAAAATTCTACAAATGGATAGTCATTGTCGAAGAGTTTGACTTGGATTTCCAATCTCCTAAGTCCAAAAAATCCTTAGTTTTCGTAGTGTTGATCTTGAAATTCCCTATGAAAGAGACTATAGTGGCGAAAGAAGACTCATTCTCAGATGAGTATATCTTTCCAATTTATACCTCTAATCCATGGTACAGAGATATCCTAAAATATCTCCAAAATATTAAGTGTCATGTGTACTTTCGCGGGAAGATCAACATAAATTGCGTGTCAATAAGAAAAACTACCTGATCATCGACGATACCTTATATCGATAAGAGGTAGATTAAATATTGCGTCGGTACCTCGCTCATGAGGAGGAAGAGCATGTCCTAAATTATTCCCATAGCAGAGTGTGTGGGGTTCATTTATCTAGGTTAGCAATGACCCAATTAATTTTATGTGCCAATTATTTATGGCCCATGATATTCAAATATTGTGTGGAAGCTGTAAAGCATTGTCATCCTTGTCATCTCTATACCACAAAAAAGCAGCCACATCATGCTCCTCTTAGTTTATTGGTCAATACTTAGAAGGGGAGGGGGTGAATCAATATTGTTATCTTTTCACTAATTTAACCGCTTTTTAAATCTATCATTAAAACCCATAGAATCAAGAATACACATAACACAATTTTAACGTGGAAGCCCAATAGGGTAAACCACCAATACATCCTATTACTACAAAATTGTTATTTACAAATAGTTTTTACTGCTGCTACAGACAAGGATGGTATTACACCCTATTTACCAACAACTAGTGGAAGGAGGCTACGACCCCCTGGTTTATCAACTACTACTGAAAGGATGCTACGACAATCTATTTACCAGATACCACTAGAAGGAGGTTGTGACCCCCTAGTTTATTAGATGCTACTGAAATGATGCTACGTCACCCTATTTACCAGCAACCAATGGAAGGAGGCTACGACCCCCTGGTTTTTCAGTTGCTACTGAAACGCTGCTACGACACCCTGTTTTTTCAGCTACGACTGACGGGATTCTCCTACACCCTATTTACCAGCTTTTGCTGGAAGGAGGCAACAACCCCCTGCAGGCTTGTTGATTTCCCTAGTGTCACCTTGCCACCCTTTTATGTTTTCTGTAATATGCTAGATTTTGTTTCCCTCCATTCTCTATCACATCCACTGGTCTTTGTTTCTTATTTTCTGATGTAGACATCGAGACACTTCTCTCACTCATAACTCAGTGTATAAGTACCTTCATGTTTCCTACGGATGCATATCTTTATTTTGGAAATAGACCCTTTCACAATCATGCCCTTTCAAATATGATAGCCACACCTTTTCAACAATTTGTGATTAACAATTTTTAATTAAATAATTAATTAAGAACTTCTTGAACTCTTCTGATCAGCGAGCTCCCTTCTTCTCTGATCATAGGATTCATCAAATCAATCCCCGTGGACTTCCTCTCCTCTATCAGTGGGAAAATTCTATCTTCAGACCTTTGGGATTCTCTTTTTCTCACGCCTATGGGATTATTTTCCTCCTCTGTGAGATATCTGTGGGATATCCTCATCACACTATCATCTGTACGTTTCTCTCACAAAATGCAGGATTCATCTTCCATCTATGAGTTTCATGTTGGACATTATTCTTTACCATTTATGGGCGAACCTCAGAATTCATTTCTGCAGCTCAGCTTAACGTTTTTTTGTGCTTTCGTAATATCCTTCTCCAGAATGAATTCAGGCCGTTGATCTAATTTTGAGTCTCTCTGGTCTATCAATATAGCACATAGATTCCCCCCTTGAAATCATATTTCCGCACCACGATTTCCTCATCAACGATTCCCCACCGTTCATCTTCATTGGGCTCTTCCGTTATTGTTGATCTGAGATAAGATGTGGATTATGAGATGTGAAAATGTAACATTTCCTCAAATCATATCTCAACTTTCTGCAAGTTCCTTTTCGCAAGCTCCTTTCTGCAAGCTTCTTTTCGAAGGCTCCTTTTCACAAGCTTCTTTCTGCAATCTTCTTTTCGCAAGCTTCTTTCCGCAAGCTTCTTTCCGCAAACTCCTTTCCACAAGCTTCTTTTCACAATTTCTCTTCCGCACCATTGATATTTTGCGGAGTCTTTCCCAACCTTCAATCTTCCATATTGCAAATTCATAGGATCTTTACCATTGATCTTTTGTGGAGTCTTTCCCAACCTTCGATCTTCCATATTGCAGGTTTATAGAATCTTTACTGTCGATCTCTTTTAGCGGAACTACTCTCAGCCGTCTGATCTCGTTCTTTTGCGAAACTTTGGATTTTTTTCCTAACTGTCAGAATTAATCTTTAACCATCGAATCTCGTTCGGGATGCTTCTTGACAGTCAATTTTAGATCAAATTCGAATCTCACCATGACTTTGCCGATATGCATGATTTCTTTGTGAAAATCCTTTGCGACTGTTTTTAACAGTTTTGAAGATTTATATATAGAGAGAATTTCATCATGCTGCTGATTATAAGGAATTTATAAACACTCTCGTAGATATATTTTCTTTGTTCTTCGATATTTACATATACTATGTTTCCTATTCATTTCACTCTTCTGTAGTTCCACTCTTCATTTGTCTAACCAGCTTTGTCATTCATACTACATCGCTAGTTCCACTCGAACTCTGTTCTTTGTTTCATTAACCATTGATTAAATCATACTATCAACACTGTCTTGGAAGTCTTTAGATTAGTCATTCATGTTGTCTTATCATCCATGTCCATCTCATCTATTGTATTTGTTATAAATGAATTTTTATGACATCATCAATGGTGATTTCCCTTGAGCTTGTTAACATTATACGTCAATAATGTTGGTTGTGGAGCCTAATCTTCCATATCCAAAGATATTATTTAGTCGTGTTTGTAACCTAGGTGTACTGTACACTAATTCCCCCTGCCTTGGGGTTAAGGAGCCCCTAAGAATTTTTTTTTGGGATGTGTATTGGCCAACAGTTTTGCGGACCCATGGTATTGGGTTAACCCTAGGATTTTCCCATTGTATTTCCCCTATAAAATAAAGCATTGTAAAATGACTGAGTATGGTATTGTATTGTAGTGGAAGAGAGATCGTGAGAGCATGAAGAGGAAGTGTAGCGGTTTTGCAGCAGGGTGTATCCATTCATCTTTCTGGACGGTAATAAAATGACTGGAAATTTCTTTGTGGATGTAGCCCATCGTTTGGGTGAACCATGTTATATCCGTGTCTCTTTGTAATGTTTTAATGTGTTTTGCATCTTGTTTATTGATTTAACTGTATATCTGTTATTGCTCTGCGGTCCTGTTTTCTAACAAATAACTGGTAATTAAGTGGTTTCTACCATGTTCAACATTAGGACATCTATTCACATGGATAGAATCGTATCGTTTAGTATTGGAATGAGGAGCCTTAAAGGTTAGGTATGCACTTAAATATGTTCCTATATTTAGGTTGCGATGGAGTATTTCTTGAGTCATTGCATGGATCCACATTGTATGTCTGGTGGATATGCTCAATTTTGGGTCAAGATGACATATATCTACAATGTATAGTTCATAGCTATGTCCCAATTTGAATCTTCTCGATCATGGATATATAATCTATTGTTGGTAGCCATGACATGGTCATTATACATGAATCTGCAGTGTATTGGTCAACAACCATGTTTTGAGTCAGATATTTTGTAGTCGGTTGTATGTCAAGTCTTCACTCACCACTTGTTATCCTATGAAATGGCACTTCTCCATCTGAGTACTGACACTCAATGTGTCGGTGCACAAAAGGAAAAAATGGATGGAAGTGGCCAAATCCCTATAGATTTGCATGTTCCTACATATATCATCATCTTTCTAGCCTTATTTATTTTTTATAAGTTGATTAAGGAGAATTCGTGACTATTTCCATTGTAAGCCGTGAATCATTCATGAGTATTGACATTATGACCAATGAGTACATGATCAGGGTTTGAACATCCGGGTTTCCCTTATAAAATTTGCGTACCACCTATGACTTAGTAGTATCAAAATTTGCAAATGCCCTAATCCAAAAAATAAAAAATAAAAACAAGTTTAGTCAAGGATAGTTGGGCTCCTATTCATAACTATCCCAACTTCCTTAACCATATCAACCTTCGTAACCTCTCTCTTTCCTCAAGTATAGATAGAGGGTAGGGGTTGAGGCTAAACATGATCCATTCTAGAGCAAGGTTATGCTGGTGGATTTCCTTTAGAGATCTTGGAGCAACATAACTCAGTTTTCTTGGCTAGCAGAGGATCACGTGTTTCATATACTGGTTGTAATATTCCATCACTTGTTTATCAATAAAGAGAGACTTTCTTTCGATTTGTGTCTGTGTACCTTTTATGTGTTATGATTTTTGAATTGTCTTGTCATTTCATTGCAAGCACATTATTTCATTAATCTTCTATATAACATATAAGATATTGCAAGAAGTTATGGCTCTTTGCAGGTGTGGAAATTCCATAGAAGCTGTTGAAGCAATTTGGATTGAAGAAGAAATCTAGGATCAACCTCCATAAACAAGGTATGCTTACTTTCTTCCTTATTTCTCTGTCAAATTATGAAATGGTTGAATGTATGCAATTTTATTTAGTACGTTGGTAACTCAAGAGACCCTAGGTTATAAGGTTGTATTTCCCTGAACAATAGAACTGGAAACTCCACTGGGGAGTCCAACCTGTTGTGGGTCCATTATTTTGGCTTCCTTACCACTTTTTCTCGGTTTGATCCTGTGATTGATTTTTTTATTGTTTCCCTTCAATTGTGAGTGCTTTATGCTTAGAAAATTTGGGTCATTTATTTTTCTCTTTGAATTTTTTTTAATGTATTCGTGACTTGTCAGTATATACAATCACAAATTTTCTATTGTATTTGAGAGTTGCTTTGGTAACAGTCATGAATGGTACATGGGTTGTATTGATGATAGTCATGAATTTCTTGTAGGCATCTGTCAGTTTGTAAGGTTTTGCTTGTCCTTCTCTTTCTAATCCTTTAGGTGCCTTTTAGGGTTCTTATTTAGCATTTTATTGTGGCTTTGGGTATATACACTTCACTGTTTGCTTGCTGAGTTGATTTTTTTGAGTAAGTTAGGCCCTTCTTATTTTTTTATGAATGTGTTGGGTCCTTCTTACTTGGATTCTTGCTTTCAATGCTTGTGTATTTTTGGTCACTGGTGTCTATTAGTCCTTTAAGGACACTGGTATACTTGGGATTGCTTTTCTAGTTGTCTAAGTGAGTCATTGTTTCCATCTTTGGATCTATTGGTCTTTGTAAGTCAATAGTTTTGTCAAGTCTAGGGTTTGAGTCATCTCTACCTAATTGGTTGAATATTGTTACTATAGGATTTGATTGCTACCATTTACACTTATATGATCATATTGTTTAATTTCTCAAAGTAATTTTAGTTGCATATAGTTTTTGAATTTTTTGAAAAAGGAAAGACAAAAGGAAGTTTGCATTTTGCATTAGTTTGTATTAGTTGTTTTTCTAACTATTTTTTCATAAAAATAATTTTTTTAAAGTCTTGTAGTTTCTCAAATTGTTAAAAAACTTCATTAGTTTTCATTTACAAAAAAAAGAAAGGAAAAAGTTGCATCGTTAGTTGCATTCATTTTGAATTTTTATACATCATTTTCTTTCACTTTATTGAGTTTATAACACCATTCAGTCTCATTCAACTACCCTTTGAGTAATAGAGCCGTTAAAAAGAACATTTAATTAAAATCTATTAGTAAGTTTCTTTTTATAGGTCCGTACATCAACTAGCTTAGGATAGGATTTTGGACTAGGAAGATTTAAACTGTCCAAAAGTGCTTTGAATTCAAACCTAATGACCTATTTTTAGATAAACCTACTTCTACAAGAGATAATCCAGAAATCGCGTCTCACATAGGATTTAAGCACGAGGCCGCGTGAGAGCTTGGTTGAGGAGATACCCCTCCACTTCCTTGTTTGATCATTTACTAAGATTGTTGTGCATTTGGGGATATTATCAATACCACTTCTTGGGCCCCATGAGGTGCTAGTATTGATAGGATTTCAAGATTTTCTACCCCACCCATGCACATCTATCAGGATTGCAACTGTTTTGACAGAATATCGGTGTAGATGTGGTAGCCTTCGTCTCCAGACACTGGGATCTTACACAGGTGGTATTGGGAGGCTATTTCCAGTACACCTAGGATAGACTTGGAATGTAAGGTCGGTATAAAATTTGGGAGGGAAGTTGGGAGATTCCAGCGCTTGCACCCAGAAAAATCTTCACAAGACGCCAAGTAACCATCCTTCGATCTTCACTGGTTGGAACTGGGCCCTAATCATCCAATGCTTTCCTTTGGAAGGGGTATCTTTTATCTGGTGTGTCTGTGTTACTTAAGAGATTTTTAGTGAGTGTTTTTTCGCTTCTTTGTGTTTAGCTGGCCTTTAGGTGCGTGTGCCATATTTATAGTTGTGGAGGACCAACCTCTTCGTAGGTCTAGGAGGTCGCAAAAACTTCCTCCATCTGTTACAGTGGATTGTCCACTGCCATCTCAAAGGCGGAGACGTTATACAGATGGTTCTTTCGAACCAAATGGTGTTAGCAAAGTTCTAGGTGAACTGGAACTCAGACTTAATTAGGAAGTAACCTCAACAATAGAGATTGAATAATTGCAGATTGACAAGTTTGCAAGAAAATTTAATTCACCTCTGACTGATCTGGATGATCTCGTGACAGTACAGGTCCTCCCATTTAGTTCACTTTATTTTGGTGTTCCTTTGAGAATATTTATGTATATCTCAGGAGAGGGTATGTCTACTGTGACTTCAGCCATTTTGGTTGGTGGAGTCTCACCTCCCCCGATGAGTGCTCCTAGACCTGGTGTATCTTTTGCACCCCTTTCACCAAGTGCTTGAGTGGTTTAGCCCTCAGCACCCTCTAATGTGGTAGGTTAGTCTAGTGGAGTGGTCACTAGGGTTCCCAAAGCACCTTTTGATTCTCCTTCATTTATTCAAAGTGGTCAAATTGGTCCAAGTGGATCCTCTTTGTTCGTCCAAGGTTTTCCATGGAATGGAGGACATATTCCTCAATCCACTCCTTATGTAGGCCCTTCGCTTGCTTATGTGGGTATGTCATCTGGAAACACAAAGGCCTTTGGTCATAATTTCCAGACACCTAGTCACGTTTCGACTGCTCCTTTCATGAGCTCTCCCTTTTCACTGTTTAGTGGAGGGACCCTTGCTCCTGTGTTTCAAACTCCAATTTTGGATGGAGTACGTCAAACCACATATCATGCACCAAAAAATAGTAATCCACTAGATTTCAGGTGGAATCCTTTCCAGAATGTTGCAACCACTTCACAACCGGTGGATAGGGGAAACCCCACCTTTTCATTTGGGAGCCAAGGGGTAAGTCCTTCCACACCCCAAACTCCTTATTATCAAACCTTGGTTAGGCCCAAACTTCCTTTCCTGGCAATGTTGAACTTTTGAGATTTGTCAAAGCTAATGAATGACCCAGTGTGGCACAATGTGGCATGGCCACTTGTACCCATTAAAATTCCCTCAGACATTCCTAAGTTTGAAGACAAAGCTGGTGAAGATCCAGGTGCACAAATTACCACTTTTCACCTTTGGTGCTATTCAAACTTGCTAAATGATGACTTCGCTCAGTTGAGGATTTTTCAAAGAATGTTGATTCATGTGGTAGCAAAATGGTATATAGAACTTCCCTCCATTGCATATGATAGTTTTATGGACATAGAAGCCATGTTCTTTAATCAATTTTATCTTCCTATCCGGTATGATGCCGGTACAGACTTATTGTCAACTTTTCTACAGAACAAGGCCACACATATTTCTGTTCACACTTAGGAGTGACAAAGATGAAAGAGGGTTATTAAAGCCACTATACCTTTTGAGTTTTTGTTGGAGTGGTTCTTGAAATCTCTACTTCCTTACATTACTAAGGACATATCCACTTAGGGGTGACCACGGAAGAAGAAGATATACTCAGAGCCCAGAATTTAGAATTGATATATGCTCAGTCTGGGATTTTGTATGAAATCATACATGAGGTATTGAGTTCAACAAATGGTTAAGAGAAAACCAATCCTGGACCCCATGTCGATGGTGTGGTCGGTTCAGTTAGTTCTCCCATTGTAGAATCATCGACCAAACAAATCCATGAGTTGTCAGTGAAACAATATGCAGCGGAGGAAGCTATGGATGCCACCCTCTCACCACAAAGTGAAAATGTTTTTGCACAATATTCTTTGAAGGGAAATCAATAGCCTGATGTGAAAAAGAAGAAGGGGAAGAAGGGTGAGGGTAACCAAAACTAGCAAAATCCCACAAACAATGCTGATGGGGGAAAGAAAGACAAGAAAAATATCAAGTTTCATTGTAAGTTGTGCCAGGGAAACCACCTTACTTATCAATGCCATTTAATGTAACAAGCACAGAAGCTGTTGAAAAATCAACAACCAGTTGTCGTGAAGGATCCATTTCCCCAAGGAAAAATTGTAGCTTCTGCTTTGAATATAGCTGGGGGCACTTTTAGTGCTCCTACTGATCAAAATTATATCAATATGGTACAAACCAGCACTTTCATCCAAACAAGAAATAAGAATTATGAATCGAAGGCTCAAGAAAAGGGTAAGTCCACTGCTGAAACTTCTACCCCTTTCACTATTGAAAAACCAGCTGATCCAATGCCCAAGATACCAAAAGCTGTCTTCAAGAAAAAATTTCACAACCCTAATGCTAAGGCTTCATCCAAGTATTCTGTAGTTGAAGACTTAGCTCAAAATCCTTATTTGATGTCGGTGTTGAAGGTGTTATAGAGTTTTCCTTTTCAGACGGATGCACTCTTAGTAGCCATAGGTAGCTTGGATTCAATGATCTTGTTGGAGCAATTTAATATTTCTCATGTTAAAATACGCCTTCCATACCATGTGGCTTTATCAATTGATGTTGTCCATGGAGGTAAAACAATTGGACGAATAGTGGTTTATGAAGGTGCTTCCACGTGTGTAATGTCGATGTCTTGTTCAAAAGCCTTGGGATCCCCAGAGATGGTTCCATTGAACACTCTACTTATTGCTTTCGATGGAAGGTATTTCCGTCCGCAAGGTATCCTACTATATTTTGAAATAAAGTTGGTAGGGAAAGCAGTGAATTTTGAGGTTGAAGTGATTGATGCTCTATTGGATTATAACTTGTTGTTGGGCAAAAGTTGGACTTATGCCATTTGTGATATCCCCTTGGTCGTTATCCGAGTTGTTGTGTTTCCGAACGAAGGGAAGTTGGTTATTGTTTACCAACTCAGTTTCACTCAGAAATGTCATTTAGAAAGTAATGAGGCCATGATACCATTGATAGATCATTCAAAATTGGATAATGAGATATTGGGGGTTGGAATGTATGCATCTTTGATGGGCACATTCGATATACCAACCCCTATTAACTACTTAGGTTCAACGAGTGTAGGGAATTTTATCATGATAGTTGTCGATATAACTGACCCTTGGGTCCTTCCTTCCCGTCATGAGCCTCAAGTGACCTTATCTGCAGTGGAAGTATCTTATCAAGTTTTTTTAATGCCACTATCGATTCCATCGTGATTCCTTCTACAGTATCAGAGGATTCAGATTAAGTTTATGTGCCTACCTGGGCAGAGAACTCTTTTTATTCATATGATTGCTTGGATATGGTTTTTCCTTTGGATGAATTCATTCTGGAAGATATTCTTAAATGAGAAAATACATGTGAATACCTTCACCATAATTCCTTATTTCTTCCAGAGTTGAGCAGAATTGACAATCATGAGTTCCATGTGATACTAGCGGAGGGTGTTGATTTACTAATTAATCATTTACCAAAGGAGGGAGCATTTTCTTACAGGAATATGGAAAATATATCTGCTACCATTCCAATCAACATCTCTGCAAACCCTAACATCATTGAAAATGTGCATATTGGTTCAAACTACTCTCTAGAGGAGGTTGCCATATATACTTCCTTATTTAAGGAATTTTATGACGTGTTTGGCTGGTCATATGAGGAGATGCTAGGAATTGATCCATATATAGTTGAACACAAAATTTGTACTTACCCTGATGCAACACATGTTTGACAAAAACTTAGACCAATAAATCCACGCAAAGCGGAAACCGTCAAGGCTAAAGTGGAGAAACTGTTGAAAGTAGGGTTCATTTACCCAATTGCTCTAATGGAATGGGTTTCCAATCACATTCATGTTGATAAAAAAGGGACTATACGTGTGTGCATTGAATTTCGTGTCTTAAATAAAGGGTGTCCCAAGGATAACTACCCCATGTCCTTTATCTATCAGATTATTGATGCTTGTGCAGCTAGTGAGGTATTTTCAGGTATAACCAAATGAAAATTAAGCCAGAATACTAGCATAAAAAAAAAATTATTTGTCCTTGGGGGACCTTCATGTACAAGAAAATCCCCTTTGGTTTGTAAAATTTGAGAGCTACCTTCCAGTAGGAAATGAATGTTTCCTTCCACGATATTAAGAATGTTGTCGAACCTTACTTGGATGATCTTCCTGCCCATTCTTGCAAGAGGACGGACCATCCAGATCATCTTCGTATAATATTTGAATGATGTAGAAATTATAAGATACACTTGTATCCCCAAAAGTGTGTTTTCTGGGTTGATTCAGGGAGGTTACTAGGGTTTATTGTGTCAAACAGAGGAATACATGTGGATCTTTTGAAAGTCGAGGCTATTGTAAATATTCCTCCTCCTCGTTCTATCAGGAAAATTCAGATCTTGCAAGGGAAATCTAATTTCCTTTGACGTTTCATAGTCAATTATTCCAAGATAACTAAGGGTTGCATGCACTTGCTAAAGCAAGACACCCTATTCCCATGGGATGAAACCGCACAACTCGCTTTCAAGGAATTAAAGAAGGCTTTACTGTCTGATCCTTTATTGTGTCCACCAAATTACACAAAAGATTTTATATTATATATGGTTGCATTGGAGTCGACTATGGGAGTAGTACTAGTTCAGGAGGAATACAAGCTCCAGGAGCATGTTGTCTATCACCTTAGTCATGCATTAATAGTCCCTGGACTTAGGTACTCGCATGTCAAGAAGTTGGCATTAGCAACAGTCTATGTTGTTCAAAGGCTACGTCACTACATCTTGCTAAGGAAAACCACAATGCTTGCAGATGTAAATCCATTTCAATATGTTTTGTCCCGATGCATAATTGGGGGCAAATTCAACAAATGGATAGTCATTATTGAAGAGTTTGACTTGGATTTCCAATCTGCTAATTCCAAAAAATCCTTAGTTTTCGTAGTGTTGATCTTGAAATTCCCTACGGAAGAGACTGTAGTGGAAAAAGAAGACTCATTCCCACATGAGTATATCTTTCTAATTTCTACCTCTAATCCATGGTACAGAGATATCCTAATATATCTCCAGAATCTAAGTGTCCTACGTTCTTTTGCAGGAAGATTGGCGTAAATTGCGTGTCAATCCAAAAAACTACTTCATAATTGGTGATACCTTATATCAACGAGGGGTAGATTTAATATTGCGTCGATACCTCACCCACGAGGAGGAAGAGCTTACCCAAAATTATTCCCATAGTAGAGCATGTGGGGGTCATTTATTTGGGTTAGCGACGACCCATAAAATTTTACGTGCTAGTTATTTCTATCCCACTATATTCAAAGATTGTGTGGAATCTGTAAAGCGTTGTCATCCTTGTCATCTATATACCATAAAAATGTAGTTGCATCCTGCTCCTCTTGGTTTATTGGTCAATACTGAGAAAGGGGGGGTGAAACAATATTGTTATATTTTTACTAATTTAACCACTTTTTAAATCTATCATTAAAACACATAGAAACAAGAATACACAGAACACAATTTTAACATTGAAGCCTAATAGGGTAAACCACCAATACACCTTATTACTGCAAAATTGTTATTTACAAATAGTTTTTCTTGCTGCTACAGACAAGGATGGTATTACACTTTATTTACCAACAACTACTGGAAGGAGGCTACGATCCCCTGGTTCATCAACTGATACTGAAAGGGTGCTACGACACGCTATTTACTAGCTACCACTGGAAGGAGGCTACGACCCCTTGGTTTATCAACAACTACTGAAAGGATGCTATGAAACCCTATTTACTAGCAACCACTGGAAGGAGGCTATGACCCCCTGGTTTATCAGCTACTATTGAAAGGATGCTATGAAACCTTGTTTTTTCGGCTATGACTGAAAGGATTCTCCTACACCCTATTTACCAGCTTCTACTAGAAGGAGAAAACAACCCTCTGCAGGCATGTTTCCTACCCTAGCGCCACCCTGCCACCCTAATATGTTTTCTATAAAATGCTAGATTTATTTTCCCTCCATTATCTGTGACACCCAGTGGTCTTGGTTTTTCTTATTTTATGATGTAGACACCGGGACACTTCTCTCACTCATACCTCAGTGTATAAGTACCTTCATGTTTCCTACGGATGCATATATTTATTTTGGAAACATACCCTTTCATAATCATTCTCTTTCAAATATGATAGTCACACCTTTTCAACAATATGTGATTAACGATTGTTAATTAATTAATAAATTCTTGATCACTTCTTATCTATGAGCTCCCTTCTTCTCTGATCGCAGGATTTGTCAAACCAATGCCTATGGACTTCCTCTCCTCTATCAGCAGGAAAAATCTATCTTCAAACCTTTGGGCTTCTCTTTTTCTCACGCCTGTGGGATTATTTTCCTCCTCTGCAAGCTCTCTGTGGGCTATTTTCATCGCAACCTCATCTATATGTTTATCTCAAAAAACACGAGATTCACCTTCCATATATGAGTTTCAAGTAAGAAATTCTTCTTTACCAATTATGGACGCACCTCATAATTCATTTCCACAGCTCAGCGTAATGTTTTTTAGTGCTTCCACAATCTTCTTCTCTAGAATCAACCCAGGCCGTTGATCTAATTTTGAGTCTCTCCGTTCCATCGATCTAGCACATAGATTCCCCCTTTGAAATTGTATTTCCGCACCACGGTTTCCTCATCAACAATTCCCCACCATTGAGCTTCATCAGGCTCTTCCGTGATTTTTGATTTGAGATAAGATGCAGATTGCGGGATGTATAAATGTAACATTTTCTCAAATTGTGTCTCGACTTTCTGCAAGCTCCTTTTCATAAGATTATTTCCACAATATCCTTTGTGCAAGCTTCTTTCTACAAGCTCCTTTTCGCAAGCTTCTTTCTGCAATTTGCTTTCCGCAAGCTTCTTTCCACAAACTCCTTTCCGCAAGCTTCTTTTTGCAATTTCTCTTCTGCATCATTGATCTTTTGTGGAGTCTTTCCCAACCTTCAATCTTCTAGATTGCAGGTTCATAGAATCTTTAAACGTTATTTCCACAATTCCCTTTCCACATTTTTTCTTCTGCACCATCGATCTCTTTTAGCGGAACTAATCTTAATCATTCGATATTGATCTTTAGTGGAAGTTTGTATTTTCTGTCTAACTGTCGGAATTAATCCTTAACCATCATATCTCGTGCGTGATGCTTCCGGACAATCAATTTTAGAGCAAATTTGGATCTCACCATGACTTTGCGGATCTACACGATTTCTTTGTGAAAATCCTCTGGGACTATTTCTAATAGTTTTGAATATTTATATACACAGATAATTTCATCATGCTGCTGATTATAAGGAATTTATAAACACTCTCACAGATATATTTTCTCTAAAGAATTTATAAACACTCTCGCAGATATAATTTCTTTGTTCTTCAATTGTTACATATACTCTATCTCCCGTTCATTTCACTCTTATGTAGTTCCACTCTCCAATTATCTCACTAGCTTTGTCATTCATATTACATCTCTACTTCCACTCAACCTCTGTTCTTTGTTTCATTAACCATTGTTTACATCATACTATTGAAACTGTCTTGGAAGTATTTGGATCAGTCATTCATGTTGTCTTATCATCCATTTCCATATCATCCATTGTATTTTTTATAAATAAACTTTTATGACATCATCATTAGGACACCATCATATTCCATGTCATCATATGTGTCATGCCACATCCTCAACTATGCCATGCCATGCCATGCCATCACTACCTTAGTCTTTCACTGAGTTTGTCCTGTCATCATATCCATTGGTTATTCCTTTGTCATTCATGAACACCTTTGACATCAATGAAAACTATATGCTCAACAATGTCCCCCATTGGCATTGATGGAAACCTCTAAACATTCTCCCCCTTTGACAACAATGACAAAGGATAACCTGTTATGCCAATGCTGTACCTATTTTGATATAGGATTTCCTATCTTTCAACTTTCTGACAACTCCCCCTATCATCATATCTCCCCTTTGTTAACTGAACTGTGTTAATTTATCAATGTATTATAATTTATATTAACACTTCCTTTCTTACAATAGGCTCTTGGATGATAGCATAACTGATAGATCCATGGACTCCCCATGTCATTGTACTTCCTCTCCTTTGTCAACATTTTTGCGCCAGAGTTTACACTCATAATTTTTTTCACACTCTTCCATTTTCTGTCTAGGATACATGTTTTTTTTAAACTCTATTCCTACTGCCATATCTAATGGTCTATTCTTCCTATAAGTTAACTAGCTTCCACTTTTACCAGAATTCCTTAAGCCCGTGCATTTAGATCTTCATATAAAAACCTAGCATATACTGCTAGATTCATTTGGATTTTAGATCTATATTATCAACTATCCAGAGGCCCATAACTTCAAATACTCAATACAAAGATTACTTTAGTTTATTACATAGTTTCTCTTGTCTCACTATCTTAGACAGAAAGACTCATAACCTCAACCTTTTCCTTTTTCAATGCAGAACTCATCCTTCTACCTTATCAATAGACTGAATTTTTATTTTTAGACTTGAGTTTTCTTCTATTGTCAACAATTTTTATGTGTCATGACTTCAAATACTAAGTGAACATAATCATATTTATCTTCTATTTGATTGCATAAATCATGATCTTCATGACTCTCACATTTTGTTGTTCTCACGTTACTTCATACTTTCTCTTATGTCATCCATACACCAACCTTTATCACCCATCATCTTTGAAGAAGATAACTTTCAATATACTTCAACATTAGACACCAATTGAGTTTTTTCTTAGATACTGTAGAAGGAGCAAGTCGACACAAATCGACTTGAACGAAGACCGACTTAAGTCGATCAGCCGACTAAGTCGATGGACCGACTTAGTCGATCAGCCGACTAAGTCGGCCGGCTGAGTAAACACAGTAATTAAAGTCTGCTAACTAATAGTTGTGTCGGTTCACCGAACCGACAGGTAGTTATTTGTAACTGTTTGTAAACATTGTATATATTAGGCTGTTGAGCCAAAGAAGAACAAGTTCAGTTCTTGGCTTTGTACGATCTATTGAGAATAATATAATCTGTTCATCTTATCTGTTCCTATCTTCTATCTCTGTGTATATTTCTATATATTTGTGTATGTATTATTGGTAACCTTATGTGATCTGTGAGATTACAACATTGGTTCCATTGCCGGTAGTACATAACTAGAATATATGCTCACATATGATACCAGAGCAGGAGATCAAGGACTGGTGGGAGCGAAAAATTGCTAACTATCTACAAAACTACGCACGAAGGAACAGATTGACAGTCGCCGAAGCAAAAGCCAGATTTTTCACTGAGACTCACGAAAAGTTTGTCGAATCCGTGCCACACCTGCTAAAGCAGCTTTTGGATGAGAAAACCGGACGAGAATAAAGAAGCACAGTTGCTCCAGAAACTGATCCGAGGAGGACGTACAAATCTCTCGGAGTGGTTCGAAAAGATAGCCGACGACTTCTGTGAGGAACAAGCAGTCGAAGACAGGACTTCTGTGGAAACTGTCCGACAGAAATTTTTCACAGAATTTACTGATCAATTCTTGTGTTCCTTGCCGACTTTGCTGTTCAAGTTCTCAATAGAGAAAGGAGCAGGCCATATTTTCGAAGCTCGACCACTATTGCGCGAACCACCTTCAAATACTAACTGGGAAGAAAAACAGAAGCAGTGGGAAAAATTCATTGCTGAAAGGGAGTGGGAATACTTCCTGAGAAAATAAGACAGAACTATCCGGGCTTTCTAAAAAGCGTCGGGTAGGCTATGGGGGGGTAGCTGGTTGTGTGTCGGACCTAGGGCATAGTGGATACTAGTCGACCAGAGTTTTAGTCGCCAGTAATGAAAGACCGACCGAAGAGGACCTGAAGGTATAGTATTGTACTACAGTATGTTGGACATTAAGAATATCGAAAGGGACGAAAGACAGCAGAGAAGGGAAGCCCGACGAGAAAGAGCCGCAGAGTTGCAGCAAAACCCTAGGGAGACCGACCATGATGAAGTACCGCCAGAGTCGGGTCATGACCGATGCACAGAGGGCGACGAAGAAGAGGTGGTCCCTACAGATGACGAAATGTGGATAGAGCAGCCAGAAGCTCTCCAACTAATTGTTCCTGACGAAGGAGTAACCCTTTCCCCAGTAAATCCGCGTACCAGAATACAAACTATCATTGAAGATGACCTTCGACTAAGAGCTGGTGACATTACACTCTGGAGCCGACTAGGCGATGAACCATACCCGGGTCGACATCTTGTCATACGTCGACCGATCGAAGGGAACTAGGTGACTTTTCAAACAGCACCCTCCTTTCGAAGTATCCACTTGCTCCTACCGACACATGAAGGAGCACCCCCCCTGCCACATACAGCTTTCGAAGACATACAAGCATCGGACCTGCTGACACAGAATTTTAGTGGAACATTGACAATACAAATTCACAACAATCCACTGTTCACCGACAAAGAATTGACCACTGAAGATAACACAAGTTCGGTCGACCAAAACACTGCAGGTTCGACTACATCATCGACCCCACCGCTTTCACCAACAAATAGAACACCACCCCCACCCCATTCTGAGAGTAGTGAAAGTGACTCTGACATGGGTCACGGTTCTGCTCAAATTCCCCTTTATGAGGGTGACGAAGACCCCAGACGACACTGGTTCGTCTGTGAATCAATATGGGAGGCCAACAAAGTTACAGAAGAAGATCGACAGATGACCCAGTTCGTAGGAGCCCTAAGGAAAATATCTCTAACATGGTACATGACATTTTCCAAACGGCAACCTAGAGCAACCAAATCAGAGATAAAAGCGCAGTTCTTATCATTCTTCAAAACTCCAGACGCTAAACACCTGGCAGCCAAGCAGTTCAAGACGACACAACAGAAGCCAGGAGAAACAGTCCGCGATTATGATAAACGATGGAAGGATCTATTGAGTCAGTTAGACTATACTATTGACGAACAACTACTGATTCAATGGTCCCTTGCAGGGCTCTCACAGAAAGTTCGTCGACACATCAGTCTGGAAACTTTCAAGTCATATGAAGACGCGCTGACAAAATCTCTACAAGTCGAGATGGATGAAGACATCCCTGCCTATCCGACCGATCACAGTTTGGAGGAACAGCTGGAAAACGTGCAGAAGTCCCTGAAAGAGATGACCTTGAAGAACCAAGAAGTCTGGTGCACTAACTGTTCAACAGTCGGACACTCCAAAGATACTTGTCGACAGCAATTCAGCCGACAAGATGTCCGTTTTGTACAAACAAAGGCGTTTTGTGACATTTTCCAGGAACGTGGAGACCATTCTACAGCCGACTGTCCCTATAATATGAAGAATGGAAAGGCTTCCTGGTGTGCTATATGCGAGACTGCAAATCACAACACGGCCGACTGCCATCTTAACCTGAAGAATAGACAGAATTACCAGGCCGTTTACCAGACTAACGCAGTAGCACATAACACTGAGCAGAACAACACCAACAATCAGAATGGGCAGAAAAATGAAGGCCGACGATACGAACGCCGGCACGACAATCGACGACCAGGGTTTGCAAGAACAGGTTGATTCGTTCGGAATCGCGACATACGAAGTCGTCGACCTACACAATGCTTTATTTGTTACAAAGAAGGGCACAGATGCGCAGACTGTCTGTACAAGGACAAGACTGACCTTAAATTTTGTACGCACTGTGGAGTAGGCGATCACTCTTTGGAGGATTGTCCTACCATGTTGGAAAAAATTAGCAATAAAAAGAATGTTAATGTCTTGTCTTGTGTCCAGAAGAATGATGTCATAACTACTAAGAATTTGCACATAGTCACTCGACAAGGCACCAAAACCGGGCCTGATAACCCTCAGATTAGCAAAATCAAAAACAAAAATGCATACCCCGACCCTAGCAAAGAACAACACACATACCAAGAAGCTACACACATATTTCAGAACATTGCACAGCACGAAGACATTATTCACAGTCGACTTAGCTTGACCCAACAATTAACCCATCTTATTCAAACAAACAAATATGTAGGCCAATTCATTGAATTATTGCAACAAATAAAAACCACTAATCCTGAGAAACAAACTAAGAATATTTGTAGCCTCAATCAAAAAGATAAAAATGATGTCGACCCACTGGTCGACCTAGAAATTGAAGGATACCATGTACGACAAGTAGTCCTTGATTTTGGGTCTCAAGTAAACATTATGACCAGGGATACATGGGAACAAATGGGCAAACCTCGACTCTATGAGTCAGGCATCTACCTAAAACTAGCCGACCAAGGGCTCATCGAACCCATTGGGGTTTGGAAAAATGTAGACACAACCATTAAAGGCATATCAACTAAGGTTGATTTTGAAATCATTGACCCAAAGGAAGGCTCCAGCTCCTTCCCAGCCCTTGTCGGTCGACCCTGGGGTCGAAAGATGAAAGCCTCTATATCCTTAGATAAAGAGAGGATCAAGCTAAAAGGAAATGGCCAAAAAGTCATTGTACCCATTAACCCTTCCCAAGGAAAGCCTTGGATAGAACCTATTGATGAGGAGGTCGATGTTAGACAGCTATACCAAATCCACAACAATAACGACTATACTGAACCAAACATTTATGGGGAACTGCTCTTAGGTAACCAAGACTCAGTTGGGTATAATTTAGATGCTGAACTATATGACTGGGAAATAGAAAATTATGAAACACAAGCAAGAGGGTGCTGGACTATCCAAAAAGTACAGAAAAAACCCACCCGACAGTGCTTTATAGTCTCAATTATCCCCAAGATTTTTGAGAAAAAAATAAGAGAACATCCTACCTTACAACCGACCAACGAAAACACCAGGCCATAACCAAGGTATAAGGAAAGGGAATCCCCAATCATGCATGTTGAACAAGTGTCTAAAAACATTGGATAACATGGACGACTACAAAGTTTAGTAGAAACCTTCACAGGTCAAGCAGCTAGATGGTGGGACACCCACCAGACAAAACTACAGACCTGGACTACAGCTGCAACTTACTTTGTTGAAAGGTTTGGTGGCAGGAAGTTAACCTCACAAGCACAGATCCCTATCTTCACTCAAGGCCAAAACTCAGAAGAACACATCCAAACTTGTGAAAAAGAATGGAGAAGCCTAGGACATAAGGATGAAAGAGCCTGGCCACACTTGTTTCCCTCAACCCTAGATGACTTACCTAGCAAATGGTATAAGATGGAGGAAGCTAAAGGTGAAACCTTTCTCTGGAATGAACTACGAGAAAATTTCATTCAAGCCTTCAACTTTATACCTGAGGATAAACAATTAGTCGCACCAGCACAACAAATTAAACAATTCATTCAAACACCTGAAACTCACCCTTACAAAGACCATCGACAGATCAAGAACTGCAATAGTCTTCACATTGGATCAAAAGTCGAGTCGACCCGATTACAATTGGAGAATGAACACACCGAAGGTAAAAGCTTCAGATGGAAATCAAACCATGCTGAAACAACAAAACCAATCAACTCAATGCTAAGGGTCGCGACTACCGATAAACCCGACCTCGACCGAATGACTGCAGCCGACTTTACTCCTACCTTTTCACAGTTCAAAGAGGGAAGTCGACCCATCAATGAAGCTAAAGCTCCAGAGTGGCTAGATGCAAAAGTGAAAACCAAGGAGGTCGACATTTCAAATGACGACCGACCAAAACTAGCCAAGATTGGTGACTATTGGAATGAGCAACAAACTGCTGAAATAGTGAGCTTACTTAAAGAATTCCAAGATGTCTTTGCAAGGGACTATAAAGATTTGAAAGGGTTAGTTCAAGAAATGGGAGAGATGAAAATCGACACTAAACCTGATGTCCGACCTGTAAAGAAATGACCTTATAAACTAGCTCACAAGTATAAGGAAATAGTTAAAAAGGAGATCGACAACATGTTGGAAGCAGGGATTATCTACCTAATCGACCAGTCGGAATGGGAAAGTCCCATGGTCGTGCAGCCTAAGAAACACGACCCGACCAGATTGAGAATCTGTGTCGACTTCAGGGAGCTGAATAAAGTCACACTGACAGACCCCTTTCCCACACCTTATGCCGATGAAATCCTGAATGAAGTTGCAGGACATGAGTGTTACTCATTTACAGATGGGTTTTCAGGTTATAACCAAGTGCCCGTAGCAAAAGAGGACCAAAAGAAGACAACCTTTGTTTGTGAATTTGGATCTTTTGCTTATAGGGTCATGCCTTTTGGACTAAAGAATGCACCTACAGTGTTCTCCAGAATAGTTGTAAAAACTTTCCAAGAATATATCTATAAAACTATGGCAGTCTACTTTGATGACTGGACTATATATTCAACACTGAAGGATCACTGCACATGGCTCCGACTTATGCTAGAAAGATGTCGACAGATTCAACTTTCCCTCAATATTAAGAAATGAATCTTTATGACCCCCATAGGCATACTGTTAGGACATATTGTCTATAGAGAAGGTATCAAAGTTGACTTTGCCAAGATTAAGATTATTCTCGACCTGAAACCCCCGATAAACCCTAAACAAGTTAGGGTCTTACTTGGTCATACTGGGTATTATAGAAAATTCATCAAACATTATTCTGACATGACTTAACCTCTAGAAGAATTACTAAGGGATGATATCGAATTTAAATGGATAGAAGAATGCCAGATCTCCTTCGACAAATTGAAGAGAAAGCTGGTCGAAGCACCCATACTTAAATTTCCAAATTGGTCGACCAAGTTTCATGTGCATATCGATGCATCAGGAATAGCAATTGGAGCAATCCTGACCCAACCTGGAGACTATGGAATGGACTACCCTATAGTTTACAGCAGTTGAAAACTAAATAAGGCTGAAAGGAACTATTCGACCACCGAAAGGGAAGCCCTAGGAATGGTATTTTCACTTCAGAAGTATCAACATTACCTACTAGCTAATCCCTTCATATTTTACACCGACCATCAAGCTCTGAAGTACCTCGTAAACAAACCCCTTCACCATGGGAGAATTTGTCGATGGCTCTTGCTTTTTCAAGAGTTTGAGTTTGAAGTAGTGGTCCGACCAGGAAAGCTTAATGTCGGGCCCGACCACTTATCCCGTATCGACACAGGAGAGGAACCGACTGGAGTCGACGAAGACTTGCCGGATGCACATCTATTTCGTATAGAAGCAGTACCCGAAGAACTGGAGGAGATTTCTCAGTTTTTAGAGACAGGTCAAGCACCAGAAGGTCTGAACACTAAGAAGAAGCAAATCCTAGCTATGAAGGCTGCACCTTACAGTCTCATTAACGGATTTCTCTATAAAATGGGGTTAGACGATGTTCTTAGAAGATGTGTACTCGACCATGAACGAGACCAGATCATGCACGAAGCACATTATGGACCCGCAGGAGGACATTTTCAGGCCGACACTACTGCCAATAAAATCCAACAGTCAGGACTATGGTGGCCGACACTCCACAAAGATTGTAAAACCTTTGTTAGTCGATGTGACAAATGCCAACGACTTGGTCGACCACTGCCGAGCACAGAAATTCCCCTGATCTCTGTAAACCCTAGTCTCACTTTTGAAATCTGGGCTATAGACTTCATAGGACCATTCCCTATCCCAGCCCGACGGTCAGGTGCAAGATATATCATCACTGCAGTGGAATATGTTACTAAATGGGCAGAAGCAGAACCTGTCGAGACCTGTTCAGGTGAGGTAGCTGCTAAATTCATCTACGAAAACATCATCACTCGATTTGGATGTCCACTCACCTTGATCAGTGACCAAGGGTCACATTTCATTAACAAGACTATCAAAAACCTAACCGATAAGTTTCACATCGACCACCGACGTAGTACAGCATACCACCCTCAGTCGAATGGTGCAATTGAAGCTTTCAATAAAACACTGACAAAAGGATTGACTAAAATATGCAGTGTCGACAAGGATGACTGGGATGAGAAAATTCTTGCAGTCTTATGGGCATACAGGACAGCCTACAAACGGTCGACTGATCAAACACCCTTTCGACTGGTATATGGACAAGAAGCAGTCGTTCCTCTGCACTTCAGACAACAGGCACCTATCGTTGCACAAATACTACATGTCGATGTTGAACAGGCCAGGAAAGACCGACTATTTCAACTTACTAAACTGGAAGAACACAGACTTATGGCCATCCAACACCAGGAAATACAAAAACAACAGCAGAAAGCATGGCACGACCGTAATATCAAAAACAAGAATCTGTCGGTTGGTGACCTTGCCTTACTGTATAATAGTCGAGTTAAAGGCAAACCCAAGAAATTGCACACAGAATGGATGGGCCCGTACATGGTCGAAGAAATACATCCCAATGGTTCGGTCCAACTAAAAACATTACAAGGCCTAATATTTCGGAAGCTTGTCCATGGAGCCCGACTTAAAAGATACAAAAACTGGAAAAAAAAAAACATCAAATAACGGTCGTAACTGATCAACAAAACTTATAAAAATTACCAAAATTCCAAAAACAAAACACTAAGATCCAACCATCATGACAGCAACTCACTACTTAGACCATCGACATCATTACCATCAACCATCCTCATCGACCAGACATGCCGACCACCTTCACAACCGACACCAACCGTCGACCTCGAATGTCCCATCTCGCATTGATGGCCTCGAGCGGCGAACCAGATATCCCAAATCGCACTCGAGTATTGCAGTTGGACTGTCAAGTCTGCCATTAATACAACCAGTTCGACACTCCACCACAGCCACGCCTATAAATAATGGACCGCCGAAGGTTCATTCACCACACCCATTACATCCAGAGCACTCCTATTCCCTGTCGACCAGAACCCACGAACCTTGCTACCAGTTCAACCAACCTGACCAGTCCGACGACATGGCACCTAAACTCACCTGTGCTGCGGCTAAAGCAAAGGAGTTACAGGCATAGGACACACCCTTGGTTTAAAGATTGAAACTCATCAAGACTGCCAAAGTCCAGGAGGGTCCATTCCAAAAATTATGGACAGAAATGCAAGAATGGGCCTTCGAAGAAAAACACGTGACTGAGGCCGCGGAGAAAATCCAATACAACACCATTTTTGGCTATGCAAACGCACCTCTCATGGTGAGTTTCAGTGGTACGAAGGAGGCAACAGTAAAGTTTATTATCAGTCGTTACCATAACGGCCGGTTTTACTTCGACCAACCCATCGACATCACTGGGGAGGCTATCTCCAAACTGACAGGTTTGTCCAACAAAGGAGACCCTGTCCCCATTGGAATCAAGGAAGGATTAGTCGAACGACTAACAGGCTCACCGACAGGGAAGAACTCCAAGGGTTTGATGATTTGCCAAATTCAAGCCCGCACGCCACAAATTGTGGCTAAAATCATAGCCATCACTCTTACATTGGCTGGTCGAAGCAGTGACCTAAAACTCGAGATGCTGGAGGCCGTCGACTCAATTGCTACCAACGGACGCATCTACAACTGGGCTGACTATGTCGTCGACCTAGTCAAAACCATATGTGAACGCTGCCAAGAGACAGGAGGTATTATTAAATTCCCCTCCTTAATCATTTGGATTGTCATGTTTCATTTCTACCCGGAAGGTAGTCCAATCTTCCGGGAACCGACCAGATTCGCAATGCACAGGTTTAAACCTTTTTCCCAAAAAGGAACCTTGCATGAGTTGTCACAGGGCAAGGTTTACCTTGAAAAATGGTTTCAGCAGCTCAAGGTTAGAACGACGAGATGGAGGGTGCCCCAGACCATCCGACGGAACCTCCCAACCGACTCTAACATCCAGCTGGCACTCGACCATACCTCAGTATGGTATATGCGAGGTCAGGACCCCAAAGCACAAGACCTCGACTACTACCCCACAGTCGACCAGATATTTCGAGAGTTGACTCGACAAGCAGGTAGGAAGGTACCTATCCCACCAGCCGCCAAAGAGGTCAACTTCTCTATCGTCGAGCCTCTTACAGACCAAGAGAAGGAGGAAGATTATGAACTTAATCTTTACATCAGCACTTTTGTGTCGGAGGAAACTTCGACTGTGGCCACTGGTCGGGTGCACTTAACAGTGAAGCATCCGACTCCACCAGTAGTTGAACCTCCGTCGACAGAACAACAACAACCACGAGAACAAACACCGCCGACCACACAACAACCAGTACAAACAGTTCCTTTGACTCCAGCAACTGTCGACCCAGCTCAGACACCGACAGGGGAAGTCGAACAAGACAACCCTGAATATGCTGTGTCTCGGAGCATTATCAAAAACATGGCAAAGGAGATAGTCGACGCTAGAAGGAAGATCAAACTACAGAAATGACAGCAAGGTAAGGGTAAGCGTAAGCTTGTCCTTGCTGACTCCACCGACGACGATGAGGAACTAGCAGCAGCAGCACTCGACATTGTCGAAGATGCACGGGCTAATAAGGTAACTGTTGAAACCCAGTTTCAACATTTTATTGAAGCAGGAGCTCCGGAGGGTCGAACCAAGAAAACGAAAATACATTCGACCCCTGAAAATGTGGTCGACTTGGTGTCGACTCCTCCCCGTCCCTCTCCAACAAAAATAGTCGAGGAGTAGGCACCAGTGCAGCAGGCAGACATTCCCCAATTCGTTTTTGAAGAATTTATCCCAGCAGGACTCAGAGCCAGGGCCAACCAGGACTCTGAGCTTAAAGCCTTCTTTTCAACATTGCCTGCAATGTTCCAGTCGGCCCAGACAATCAAAACCACAACTCCCCTCAAAGCAAGCCAAAAGGTATATGCCCAACAAACGACAACATTTACAAGGATCCGAGATGGGGGAGACATAATAGGGCATGAGCAGACCTTCACTGACTACCAGGTCCCACCAGGAGATGACAACTCTTCAGAACAGAGTTCACACCACACCCCTCCCTCACCACCAGGATCAGGAAACCCTCCATCCCCAACCTCACCACCATCATCACCACCACCACCACCCCCTGATTCACAGCCACATCCCTCACAAAATATAGCATCTTCACAACCGGAAGTGGTCATACCACCTCCTCACACAGAAAAACCTTCATCTGGTCCACCTTCCACGTCTGCAGGTCCTCAAGACAAGCCGACCGAACAAGAAACAGAGACGACAGAACTTCATCCCAGACCCTCTCAACTAAGAATTAGCTTAAGGGATGCAAGCTCATTGACTGACTCAGAGGTTGGCCAATTACTCAAAACCTTGGCAAAAGAGTCGAAGAAGAGGACGACCACAGTACGGAAACAAGTCAGGGACAAGGAGACAATAGAAGTCGAGTTCCTCAACAAATGTAGGTCTCTGGTCCAATCTGTCATTCCAGGCCCGGTCGAAGTCAACATCGACCACCCACTAGAGAGGGCATATCAACTTTTTGAGGGCCTAGTGTCGACCATCCAGACACACCTCAAGGAGACTAAAGCAGAGCAGAAGGAAGAAACTGCCCGACTCTTATTGACCCAGCATACTGCATTTTCAGAAGCCTACAAACTTTTACAGGATCATATGGAGGAATCCATTGTTACTGAAGAAGTGCTAAGAGATTGGCCGACTCATTATGGGCAGGTCTATAATCAGAGCAGGCAGACCCGACAAGGCATTCAGGCCTTGGAAAGTCGGAAGATGACAGAGGCAGAAATGCGGCAGACTATCAAAGAGAAGATTGTAATGGAGAGCAGCAAGATGCAGAAACTTGAACGAGAAGCTCACCAGTGGGTTCAGCAAGCCCTACCAAATTTGGAGAAGGTTGACAACATCTGTCCGCAGATGAAAAGACTCCTTGAGGCTGCAGAAGAACAAACCCACCTGTTGGGTCCTAGCTTGGAGAACATTGCAGGAATTCCAATGACAGAAAAGATGTCGGTCCTATCAAGTGTAACTACTCTCACAATCGACATCCAAAAAGCCCTGCAGACATGGACAGATTTTCAACGTCAGCTTGCCATCACAGCTCCCGCTATCGTTGAAGTCTGCGTTCAGAAAAGGCTGACCATCCGACTACACAGTCCTCCACAGTAATCAATTTTTGCGACAGATCGAATTTTGTACCTCCCTCTTTCTTCGGGACGAAGAAATGTTTTGTTTGTGGGGGAGATGTAGAAGGAGCAAGTCGACACAAGTCGACTTGAACGAAGACCGACTTAAGTCGATCAGCCGACTAAGTCGATGGACCGACTTAGTCGATCAGCCGACTAAGTCGGTCGGCTGAGTAAACACAGTAATTAAAGTCTGCTAACTAATAGTTGTGTCGGTTCACTAAACCGATAGGTAGTTATTTGTAACTGTTTGTAAACATTGTATATATTAGGCTGTTGAGCCAAACAAGAACAAGTTCAGTTCTTGGCTTTGTACGATCTATTGAGAATAATATAATCTGTTCATCTTATCTGTTCCTATCTTCTGTCTCTGTGTATATTTCTGTATATTTCTGTATGTATTATTGGTAACCTTATGTGATCTGTGAGATTACAACAGATACTAATTGGATTTTTCTGACTTTAAATCCCCCTGAGTATAAGATCCCTTCTAATGCTATTTTCAGGGTTTTCTTTAAATCACGAGAGACTTTTTTAGAAAAGGATCCCACAGTCATCACTACATCCTTCTTCATCACCTTCATCTTTATCGGTGTATTATTTTATATCTCCATCTTGATTTTCCTCATAAAGGATGTCGTCCTTATTCATGCCTCTATTATGCTCATCGTTATCTTTGGATACCTCACTGATGTTTGAAATATTTATTTCTTCTACATATTTGGAGTCTTCCTTTATTCTCCACATCTTTCGTTTGATGTTCTGTGATTCATTTGCAACCGTATTCCTCGTAGGAGTATTCAGTTTACAATCTCTTGCCATATGTCCATGGTTCTTACACTTATAAAATTCTATGTCATATTTTAGGAGTAGTGTAAAAATATTCTTATTTCCCTTCGATCAATTACTTGACGACTTCTTCTTGTATTCAGAAACCTTTCTTTCAGTTCTGCAATTTAAGGCTTTATGACCAAAATTATTACAAGAATAGAAGTGACCTAAAAATATTTGTAGATATCTATTTGGTCTCTTGGGTGCTATATTAATTCTATTTTTATCTTGAGAAATTAATCTTGCTTTCTTGTTTCCTTCCTTTTTAGCTGGAGTCTTTAGTACTTTAGCATAGCTTGTCTTACTTTCTTCATGATTGGTAACTAGGAAACGCTATGGATTATTTTCTTTAATCAACCCAAAACCAGATCTGTGACTGGATGATCTTTGGTTGTTCAGAATGTTATCTAGAATCCTCGAGATGTTCTCAAACTTTGATTTAATGGATTTTTCATCAACTCCTTCTCTAACTTGAGTAACTTCTTTCTCAATTTTTTTAGAATCTTGAATTCTCTTCCTAAGAAAAACTACTAGCTCTTGGCCTCTTGAAGTTGGTTTCTCAAATCAATAATAATTTGATTTGTCTCTTCTTGGTATTTAGAAATTTTCTCTTTAAAAACTTTTTTTCTTTTCCTACATATTTCAATTTCATCTACAACAGCCATGTATTGAGCTTCTATTTTCACTTCTAATTCCTTGTCTGAATTTGTTGTTCCTATAAATAGGATTTATTCATCTTCATTCATCTCCTCATCTTCACTTTCTCCCTTGGAATAGAAGTTCTTCTTTTTTTTCTTAAAATTATTCTTACCCTTATGACAACAAGATTCTTCATGGTCACTCTCCTCTTGTTTTGGGTAGGAACACTTATGGGAGAAATGTCCAATCCTTCCACAGTTAAAACATTTCAAAGGTAGTTTAACTTTGTATTTCCCAGTTCCTTTCTTAAGTTTACTTACAAAGAGGGATTCCTCATCATCTAGATTCTCCTATCGATTTTTGGAAGAGACTTTAAACACTGCTTCTTTCTTTGAGGTTTCATTTAGTCCAGTTCTCATCTCATACGCAGTGAGAATTCCATACAACTCATCTACTATCATTGTTTTAAGTTAATCTCATTCCTATAGGGTGGAAACCTTTGAGTCATATCTCATTGGTAATGTTCTTAGTATCTTGCTTACCACTTCTTTTTCTTTCAATTTTCCTCCAAGACCTCTAATAACATTAACCACCTCATCTACACGAACAAGGTATTCCCCAATATTCTCTTCTTCTTTCATTTTGAGGCTTCCAAATTGAATTTTATATGTCTACAGTTTGGATTCTTTGACCGTAGATTCTCCTTCATATATAATCTTCAACTTATCCCAGACTTGTTTGATAGAAGTGCATTGCATAACCTTAATAAACACAATTTTTGCCAATCCACTCAAGATTGTATTTTGGGATTTGCCACTGCCTTCATATTCTCCTAGTTATACTGTGTCTATAGGGTACTCGTTTCCTATAGTAACCTCCTTTTCGGTTGTAACCCAAACCTTCCATCCAAGGGACAAAAGATGGCACCTCATTATTACACTCTAGTATGCATAGTTTTCTCCTGTAAATAGTGGAGGTTTGTTAGTGGCCAATCCTTCTTGTTTATCCATAGTGGTTTTATAAAGGATCTACCTTCCAGTGGTTAAATTGTAGTGAAGGAACCTGCTCTGATACCAATTGCTGGTTTATTGGTCAATACTGAGAGGGGGGGTGAATTAGTATTGTTATATTTTTACTAATTTAACCAATTTTTAAATCTATCATTAAAACACATAAAAACAAGAATACATAGAACACAATTTTGGCGTGGAATCCCAATTGGGTAAACCACCATACATCCTATTACTGCAAAATTGTTATTTACAAATAGTTTTGCCTACTGCTACAGAGAAGGATGGAATTACACCCTATTTACCAAAAACTACTAGAAGGATCCCATGAACCCCTGGTTTATCAGCTACTACTGAAAGGATGCTATGACACCCTATTTAATAGCTACCACTGGAAGGAGGATTTGACCCCCTGGTTTATCAGCTGCTACTAAAAGAAGGCCTCAACACCCTATTTACTAGAAACCAATGGAAGGAGGCTACGAATCCTTGGTTTATCAGATGCTACTGAAAGGATTCTATGACACCCTGTTTTATCAGCTACGATTGACAAGATGCTCCTACACCCTATTTACAACCTTCTTCTAGAAGGAGGAAACAACTCCCTGCAAGCCTGTTTCCTTCCCTAGTGCCACCCTACCAACCTAATATTTTTCTGTAATATTCTACATTTATTTTCCCTCCATTCTCTGTCACACTCACTAGTCTCTGTTTCTTATTTTCTGATGTAGACACCAAGACACTTCTCTCACTCATACCTCAGTGTATCAGTACCTTCATTTTTCCTACAGACACATCTCTTTATTATGGAAGCATACCCTTTCACAATCACGCCCTTTCAAATATGATAGTCACACCTTTTTAACAATGTGTGATTAATGATTTTTAATTAAATAATTAATTAAGATATTCTTGATCACTTCTGATCTGTGAGCTCCCTTCTTCTATGATCGCAGGATGAGTCAAACCAATGCCTATGGGCTTCCTCTCCTCTATCAACAAAAAAACTCTATCTTCAGACCTTTGAGCTTCTCTTTTTCTCACGCTTGAGGGCTTCTTTTCCTCCTCTGTGAACTCTTTGTGAAATATCCTCATTGCAGGCTCATATGTACATTTCTCTCACAAAGCACGGGCTTAACCTTCCATCTATGAGTTTCATGTTGGACATTCTTCTTTACCATTTATGGAATCACCTCAGAATTCATTTATGCAGCTCAACTTAACATTTTTTGGTGCTTCAGCAATGTCCTTCTTTAGAATCAATCCAGGCCGTTGATATAATTTTGAGTCTCTCCAGTCCATCAATCTAGCATATAGATTCCCCCCTTGAAATCATATTTCCGCACCATGGTTTCCTCATCAATGATTCCCCATAGTTGATCTTCATCGGGCTCTTCCGTGATTGTTGATCTGAGATAAGATGCATATTGCGGAATGTGGAAATGTAACATTTCCTCAAATTGTATCTCAAATTTATACAAGATCCTTTCCCAGACTCCTTCTCGCAAGATCCTTTCCACAAGCTCCTTTCCACAAGCTCCTTTCCGCAAGCTTCTTTCCGCAATCTCCTTTCCGCAAGCTTCTTTCCGCAATCTCCTTTCTGCAAGCTTCTTTCTGAAATCTCCTTTCTACAAGCTTCTTTCTGCAATTTTTCTTCTGCACCGTCAATATTTTGCGGAGTCTTTCCCAACCTTTGATCTTCTGGATTGCGGGTTCATAGAATCTTTAAACATTATTTCCGCAATTCACTTTTCACGTTTTTTCTTCTGCACCGTCAATCTCCTTTAGCGGACTAATATCAGTCGTGTGATCTTGATCTTTTGTGAAACTTTGGATTTTCCACCTAACTGTCGAAATTAAAGGCTTAATCGTCGGATCTCGTGTTGGATGCTTCCTGACATTTGATTTTAGATCGAATGCATATCTCACCATGACTTTGCAGATCTGAACGATTTCTTTGCGAAAATCCTCTATGACTGTTTCTAACAATTTTGAAGATTTATATACATAGATAATTTCATCATGCTATTGATTATAAGGAATTTATAAACACTCTCATAGATATAATTTCTTTGAAGAATTTATCTCTCGTATATATAGTTTCTATGTTCTTCGATTGTTACATATACTCTATCTCTCGTTCATTTCACTCTTTTGCAGTTCCACTCTTCATTTGTCTAAACAAATTTCTCATTCATACTGCATCTCTACTTCCACTTGACCTCTTTTCTTTGTTTCATTAACCATTGTTTACATGATACTGTCGACACTGTCTTGCAAATCTTTAGATCAGTGATTCATGATGTCTTATCATCCATGTCCATCTCATCCATTGTATTTGTTATAAATGAACTTTTATGACATCATCATTAGGACACCATCATATTCCATGTCATCATATGTGTCATGCCAGATCCTCAACTATGCCATGCCATGCCATCACTACCTTAGTCTTTCAATGAGTTTGTCCTGTCATCATATCCACTAGTTATTCCTTTTCCATTCATGAACACCTTTGATATCAATGAAAACTATATACTCAACTTCTCATTTGTTTCCCGTCATTGCGATAGGCCCCTTCACCAAGTGGGGGGTAGATTACATGACGTGTAACCCAGTTTTGTTGGGGGCCACAAATACATCATTGTTGTTGTAGACTACTTCACAAAGTGGGAAGAGGCAATCCCTACCTTCAAAGTCGATGGAGAAACAAAAGCTTACTTTGTATTCAACCAAATCATTGCTCGTTTCAGTATACCAAAGCAGATTTTCACTGACCATGGCAGTCATTTTCAGAATAACATGATGACTGAGTTAACCACCATGCTAGGGTTTAGGAAAGATCATTCATCTTCCTTTTACCCTATAGAGAATGGACAAGTACAGGTAGTTAATAAAATCTTGAAAACCATTCTAAAGTGTACTATCAATGAAAGCATGTCAAATTGGAACATCATGTTGTACCTTGCACTTTGGGCATACCGAACTAATGTCAAGACTACTACTGGTTTCTCGCCATTCCAACTCATTCACGGGGTGGAAGTGGTCACACTAATTGAGTGCGAGATTCCATCCCTTAAGATTTATATTCATGTACTTTTTGACACTACATATTTAGAAGAACATTTGATTCACATAGATAATATATATGAACAATGGAGATATGTGTTGACTGCAAACAAGGCTCACAAGAATCAGATCAAAAACCAATACGACAAAGCCGTGAATCCAAGAGTTTTCTCTGAGGGAGAACTTGTTTTGCTATGGTATCAATACAAGGAACCCATGGGGGCAGGAAAATTTAAGTTAATGAGGTTAGGCCCCTATGCTGTGTCGAAAGTTTTAAAAAAGGGAGCTTATGAATTAACTGATTATGATAGAAACAAGTTGTCGGAGCCCAGAAATGGGCTCTACCTGAATAAATATTACACTTAGGCATGATAATTTTTCTTGTATTATTATTGTGTGTATTTTTATGTACAATAGGTCATTAGCTAGTTAGTGTTTCTTATACATTCTGTTGGTTGTTTCAGATTTCATCTCAGTGGTTCATAGGTTTTGTTGATAGCGCTAGTTGTCATACTTGTAATATGGATTCAACCTCCTGGGTTATCTATTCACCCTCAGGACAAATGGTTTCCTCTAGTGGTGCCTTCTTAGGTCCTGCGACTAATAATGTGGCTGAATACAGTGCAATTATTGAGTTGTTACTAGATGCTACACTACATGGCATTTCTCGTCTAGAGGTGAGACTTGACTCACATCTCATGGTTTCCCAACTCAATGGTGATTATCAGGTGTGAAACACTAACTTATTACGTGTAATATTGCTTGAAATAAAATTTGAATATATTTCATTCTATCACATTTTAAGAAATGAAAATAGAATTACTTATGCATATGCAAATTACATACTTGATTGACACTTAACACACACATTGTAAAATAAAGTATAATAGACACATTTGAAGCAAATATACATAACTAGTAATATATATATATATATATATGTAAAATATGTCCATAGATATAGCGAGTCTGATCTGAAGATCCTGTAACAAGTGTATCAATATAAAAAAAATAGGTTCATAGTCTATATATGCCTGATTCTAGGCCTGATCCTCATCATCCTCGGCTGTGGCTTCCTCTACAACCTCCCTATAATGTAGCATGACCCTAGCCATCCTTTTGAGAAGGAGTAGCCACGTTGACAAAACCCCAACAATATAATCCTGCATGATCATAGGAATCTGATCTATCCAAGTGTAGGGACATCCTGGGTAATCCTGGATAGATTCCCCTCAATAAAATGTAGCATATTGTCTTCCCCACCACCCTGTACGAGCTGCACAAAAGTCCTGGGATGCCCATCGGGGCGAATTGGTCCAACATATGTAGATGAAACATAAATAAAGATCAAACTCGTATACATATGTATATATAAATTTATGAACAAAACTCATAAAAATCAAATAATATAAAAGGATAAAAACATACCTATCTCTCCCCATGTTACCCCTAGAGGGAGGATGAGTTCAAGGTCTCCTTGAAAATTTATTTTGGCAAATGGAAACTGCTCGAGAGTAGGCACCTGTCTATCCCACCAAGAATATAAGTTGTCATTGTATCCACCTTGATGGAGGAAAATGTATCCCCACCTCGTGAATCGAGGCTGATGGGGTGAGAGCAGTGGTAATGCTATTGCAGGGTTGAGGGAAGAAACCCTCTCGAAGAAAAATGCCACTAAAATACTAGCATAGCCAAATTTATTTATTCGGCCCCTCCTATAGTTAGAAGGTTGTTTCTTCATTATTGGGTTCAATCCCGCACACCAATCAAACATCATTCCCCGCATACATTCCAATGCAACACACATGTGGGTCTATGTTTCCATATGCAAATCAAATGAACTAGAAACCCTAGCTATTGTGCTTACCATCACTTTCAATGAGAATCTGGTTGTTTTTTCAATTGGGACACATGTCCTAGACTTCTGTGTTCTCGGTAAGCAATAAGTATCAACATAATCTTGCACGCTAAGAGAGTCATTTTCCCTGCTAGTGCCCTCCAATTTTACAGGTGTTCCCCTACGAGATAGTCCCATGATGAAATATATATCATCTATTGTTAACCCCAATATCTCTTCTTGGAGGTCAAAGAGTCTGAGATCATGGTCTTAGTAGCTCACTAAAGTCTCCAAGACTTCTGCTCTCATATTAGAAGTGCAATATAAATTTACAATCCACTTCTTTGTAATGCTTCCAGAGTAAGGGAATCTCACATGGATTCTCGATCCATGTATTCATGTTACACTTCTCTCCACTCCAGAACCATCTTTTCCTTCCCAATGCAAATTATTAGCCATTAGAATTCATCAAAATTATTTTGCATTTGTGCATTTTTTAAAATAAAACTCCACACAGTATTCATGACTGTGATTTCATCACAACACAAAACATACAAAGGCCCATGTATGCGCAACTGGGCAGTGAAGCAATCCACAAATAAAACACATATGCACGACTGTATTGAATCATACCCATGAATGTTGTGGGAAGCTTTTAGGGCATGCATAAAATCAACAAATTTTGCATTAAAACAAAACATTGAATGGATAGAAAGGAAGAGAAGGCATAGATAGCTAACCTGCAACTCACAGAATTGAAATTGGCCCACTGGTTTGTCCACTACGATCAACTTAAGTTGGAAGGTGAAAATTTCCAAATATACTAAAATTTCCAAATGGTATGTTTAGTTTTTGTTTTGGACTATTTATAGTAAAAATTTTAATTTTTTATCCATTGTCTATAGTTTAAAATCAATTTTTAATTATATTAACTAATACCATGGTATTTTTGCTAGCTACAACATGTCCTGGATCATTGAAAAGTTGTTTTCTGCCGCATATAGGGTAGGATTTGGTCTTCATTGCAGACTTTGCATTCATGCATTATCCTTCACTTAACCCTAGGCTCACTTTTTCGTCCATGGACTATGGTGTAAAAACCACTTTTACATCGTACACATCATTGTTCTTCCATGGATAGGGCCTCCTTTACATGGGTATCCTAGTTTAGAACACTTGATTTTCTTTTGGTACCCATGTCGTAGTTGTGTTAGGTTTGCGGGAGCCTTATTAGTTGTTTTTCATGACAAAATAAACCTCATTTTGCATATTTTTATGAGATAAACCCGATTATAAGGCTCCCCACACTCATGAAGTTTTCTTTAGGCCCTAGTCTGACTCCTCAAAATAGACTATATTTCTGAGTAAACCTGTTCATTCATACTTGTTGAGAATAATTGAATGATCATTTACATTGGTGGTAAGTTATCTCTTTCTTGGACCATGTAGATTATTTACGCGAAAGGAATTCTCTCTTTTCTGTGGAATTGAGAATCATATCTTAAGGCACATGTTTATCTCTTTTTCGTACCCGAGGGACTAAATTTATGAAAAAGGAACACCCGATATGAGCTTGGTTTATTCTTTTTCTTGCTCTGGACCCAAACATGAAAAATATTCTCAGTGTACTTTATGTCTTTGTCATGCTCGCAAAACCTACAAAACAAAGCGTCGAGTTTACTGTTGTAAGCCCCATTTCTCGTAATTAAATGGATCTTTCTGAGTGATATTTCCTTCCTTCACACTCGTTAAAATCAACCTATATGCTACTTTTGAAGGTGCGTCAGTCTGGTATTAGTCTACCGATTTTTCAAACCTTACTGACTAAGTACAAAAAATGTATACCTTAGTAATTCGGGATCTAAGAGAGTTATTCTATGGATTGTTTTATACTTTTCCGACCTCAAGAGACTAAATTTTACAAAAAAGCACCCCCCTAGAGTCTTCTTCGGAGTTTTCAGACTCTCAAAACTATGAAAACACCAATGAGGATCTACTAGTTCAGGCTTGTAAAATCCACAAATCAGTACTATATCAAGCATTATTCTCACCCCTCTTCAAGCTAGTCAAAAATCAAGAGAGACTCAAGTTGACTTTCTTGGAATCCTTAAAACTTAACAAGAAAGATAAGGAATAATTTCTCTTTTTGGGTTATAAAGAGTGGAAACATGTCATCCTTCAACAAAGAACTCTCTGGACTTATCGATACTCAGGTCTCATTTTGCACTTCCAGCTCAGCTATTAATTTGAGTTTTTACTCCTCCACCTATCCTTTATACACAGGGAATCTTACCATGTCTCCTACATGACATATAAGTCTAGTTGTCATATCTGCAAGTCAAAATATGCCTTGGGTCATCTCTATGTCTTGCTCACTATTCAAGGATCTATACCTCTATCTGATTATCTTGATTTCCATCATTATTGTCTCTAATATTTCCTCATGTCTACCTTTCCTCATCTAGTTTCCTATTCACTCTTGTGACCTATTGAAGGATCCATTCCCTTCCTCCTCACATCATGGTTTCTCATCAGCACCTCCTGAAGACGAAGACCTAGAGTTTCGATGATGGTACCTTAGTATTCACTACCATTATTGGTGAACTCCTTTGCTTCAGTTGCCAACATTACTTATTCACCGACGTTCCATTGAATTCCTTCCATGTTCAACTTCAACTCATCTATTCACATGGTAGGAGTTGTACTAGCTACTTTGGATTTGGACAAAGGCCTTAGGTTCATACTTCTATAACCTAAGTTGTGCAATATTGTGTTGTGTTGAGCAAAACTACTTCTGTGTTTTGAAGACTCATCATTCTATATTGTGGCTCTGATCCACCTTTGTAATATATGTGGCGTTGCTTCCCATATCATATGATGTAATCAAATATTGTAAAGGAGCTAGTGTTCTGCTTTATTGAACATGGAATCCTCAGATAATATTTTGTATATGACTTTGATGTGTATGTTTCAGGTACCTCTCTGCATCCTTGGTAACTGAGCTCTCCAAGAATAAAGTTTGTAATATGTTTCAGCCATCGTTTCCCTTTGACCTCACACATTAGGGGGCATATTTTATCCTTTGAAATGGCACTTCTCCATCTGAGTACTGACACTCAATGTGTCGATGCACAAAAGGAAAAAATGGATGGAAGTGGCCAAATCCCTATAGATGTGCATATGCCTACATATATCATCATCTTTCCATCCTTATCTATTTTTTATATCTGATTAGCTATAATTCACAACTATTGCCTTTGAAACCCATGAATCATTAACGAGTATTGACATTACAACCCGCAAATACATGATCATGGTTTGAACACACGGGTTTCCCTTATAAAAGTCATGTATCAACTGTGACTTTATAGTATCAAAAGTCACGAATTCCCTATTCCAAAAAATAAAAAATAAAAACAAGTTTAGTCGAGGATAGTTGGGATCCTAATCATAACTATCCCAACTTCCTCAAACATCTCAACCTTCATAACCTCTCTCTTTCCTCAAGTATAAATAGAGGGTATGGGTTGAGGCTAAACATGATCAATTCTAGAGCAGGGTTATGCTAGTGGATTTCCTTTATATATCTTGGAGCAAAAGAGATCGGTTTCCTTGGCTAGCAGAGGAGCACATGTTTCAGATACTAGTTGTAATCTTCCATCACTTGTTTATCAATAAAGAGATACTTTCTTCCGTTTTTTTGTCTTTGTACTCTTATGTGTTATGATTTCTGAATTGTCTTGTCATTTCATTGCAAGCACATTATTTCATTAATATTCTATATAACATCTAATATATTGGAGGAAGGTCTGTCTCTTCGTAGGTGTGGAGATTATTTTAGAAGTTTTTGGTGCAATTTGGATTGAAGAAGAAAGCTATGATCAACATCCATAAACAAGGTATGCTTACTTTCTTCCTTATTTCTCTATCAAATTCTCAAATGGTTGAATTTCTACAAGTTTATTTATTACGTTGGTAACCCCAGAGACCCTAGGTTATAATCCTGTGTTGATTCCTAGAAAATTTCCCAGGTACCAACAGTAGGGATTCTCCGTGATGATAAATCATAATTAGATATTCCACTGTTTTGTATGGTAAATCCATCCAGTTAACGATCCGACTACCATAGATTAAGTTGTTTTATATCTCTACCAGTTACGACCCAATCCATAGTTTATGTAATTTTCTTTTTAAAGATGACATACAAGTGCCTAAATGCATATAATTGATGAGAAGAAATCTCACAAGTGATGCCAGGTTCTTATCTCCCTTATTATCATTCATTCCTTCTCAGTTATTCTTTTAAATAAAAGACTAATCTAATCTATCCTATCCCTGCAGGGAGCAAATTTAGAGTTCAGAGTAATATACTGCAAAGTGTTCATATAAGTCTAACAGATAGTTGTTCCAACACAATATTCACATTTACAACAGAAAGGATACCAAAGATAGCTCTGATATAATGAAATCATTTATTACTCATTCATTACACATACATCAAATCCATTCATAGCCAAAGAATTAGTTCAAAGAAGTTACAACAATCTCACTGTATAATGTATATAAGCAAGAAGAAAGAATTCCACAAGTGCATTGCACACATTCCAAGAAAATTTATGTACATGCCTTTGTTCCAGCCAATTGATCTGTCTTATTAGCAAATAATTAGTTCTTTTGTGACAATAGTCCAGTCCCCCTATGCTAGCAAAAATCCCTTCTATCGTCCGTTGTACCCCTATTTATTAAAATCTGAACCCATTGCTTTAGACCTTTGGTCTACCCTAACTCTAGAAATTCCCAAAGTTTGTTCTTAGTGTTTTAGATAGGAGAATACAAATGGTTTCATAAGAAATGAAATCTACAGGGGCCTTTCCCTGCTAGAAACACACGCATACCGTTTGTTTTCCTTCCTCATGATTGTATTGTATTTTATCATCTTAAGTGCCAGTAAGGTTACTGCATCTCCACGTGTGCCATTTCTTAGTCATGAATCTCTTTCCCTCGCACTAGCTTCATGCTCTCCTTAATGAGTCAATCTAATTTGGTGAAAAATAATACCTGTGATACATTAATGAAACATAATGAGATATAAATCTGATCTAAAATAACATTTAAACAAGATTCTATAAAACTTTTTCTTCACATTAAAACAACCATAATTTTCTAGTAATATTGCAACTAATCACCTTATACTTTGTTTCATTATGAATTCTCAATTTCAAGTTTATCAGTAGGTGTTAATTCTTACATAGAGGGTGAAGAGTACCCCATTAGGAAAAATTAGTAAGAATTAAATTAAGCTCAAGAAGTTTTCTGAGTTCCCTATTAGTACATGATAAAGTTTAGAGGATATTAAACAACTCAAAACATATCAAGAAGATGGATCGACGACGGGGAAATATTCATGAAGTGAAAATGAATGAAAGATAAGAAATCTACAAGATTAATTGAATTTTTGCTGGAGATAGTAAACCAATGGATGATATCACATCCACAAAAGATCTGACGTTCTAGAAACAATCCCACAAGAGAAAGGTGCAAGGAAGATAAAGAATCTGCAAAGATAAAATGAGATTTGCATCTGATCTCAGATCAACAGTCAAGAATAAATCCATAAAAAATCAACGGCTCAAGAGAGTTGCAGAAAAGGAATTGCAAGAAGGAAATTTTAGAAGTTCAACTTCGGGAAAAATTGGTTCCGTAATCCATAATCCACAAAAATAAACGGTCGGAAAAGGATAAATACACAAAAAAATCAACGGCTCAGAGAAATGAGGACCATGAATTGCGGAAGTGAAATTGTGGGAGTTAAAATTAGAAATTTAGGTTTTCTGAAACCCGCAATCCGCAAAATCAATGGTCCTAAAGAAATGCAGAAAATTAATGGCAGATGTCACGTCCCCAACCCTTACTCGACAGAGAGGACACGAGTAGCATCTATCAACCCAGAAAATCTAAGCCCCCCAACCCCCCCCCCCCACACACACACACATATATGTATTGAACTTAAAACATACATAAGTATAAACAGATGCATAATGCAATGTACATGAAATATATAGTGGAAGCAAATCATTCATTCAACACATTCATGCATTCAACATGTTCATGATAATTTCATAATAATTCATAAGCAAATATAGTTTCTGAACTTAAATACATAAGAATACTTATCTTTGAAAGAAGCTTGTCCCGTAACTAGCAATGTCGCTGCAATGTTCCACCCAACCATAGGCCAGTGTTCTCTTTAATCTCTTAGCAACACTGCCACCCTCGAGTTGGGAATGATCTTCCCCAAGAAATAAGGAACACTAGCAGACTTCACACATAGCCAAGGATACAATTAAAACTAGGTCAAGACAACAAAATTGGGTTTATCAGACTTACACAGGAAGTGGTTTACACTTAGCCAAATTCCCATGAGACAAAACCAAGCCAACAGATGGGTTTATCAGGCTACTGACCAAGCCATCCTTCCACTTGGGTTTATTAGGATGCCAAGGAGGTGGAAATATTGACTAATAAGCTAGTGAGATCAACCCTAGAGCTATGAACACCCACACTGAATCTAGCCTGATTTATAAAAAATTACACATCCAATACAAGGAAGCATTCACTTCTCTGCTACATAGTCCCTCATGCCATACCTTCCCTTCCAGTGCTATTCAGGGAATGCAAAGAAGAAAAACAACCTTCTAGATTGGTCTGTGAGGTTCTTTCACACACTAGGTTTATCAAGCAAGTCTAGAATCTATTTCCATTACTTCAATCAATTCAGATGCCAAATGTGGATGCACACACAGTGATCTCAGTTCTGGGAATTATCAAAACGTAGCAGATGTTAGGGATTACATACACACAGATAAATTTATGAATTTATGAACATTGCTGGTGCCAGACCGATTGCTGCAAAATACCAAAATGAAAACGTTGCTGGTCTTTCAAATCAAATACACAAAATTGGATTCAGGGAAATCATGTTTAGGAAAACAGCTAGCAGACAAGAGAAAATGTGAGAGAGAACAATTCACACAGGAAAACAAAAACCATGAAGGATCGAGATCACTGGATAGCATAAATTCATGAAAGGTTCAGACTCAGAATCATTTTTACTTGCTTGCTGCTGTGTGAATTCCTAACTAGGTTTCCAAAAAAGTTTTTCCCTTCCAAAATCATGAGGGAAGGTGAAACGCTGCCGCATGAGGGAAAGGTGGCCATTTTTGGTGTTTTTGTCCCCAAGAAAATTTAAAAAATGTTTTTCCCGAAGTTGTGCTCTGCCCAATTCGAATTTATTCCCACTCTTCCAATTCCCCCCCGTTACACTTATGAAAAATCATGCCCCCATATCATTTTGTTTTGTTGACATAGCCGGCTATGCGTTTTCAATTAAAATTGAAAATTTAACACGATGTCCATCTTTTTAATGTTTAGCTAGCATAAAATACCATCAGTTCAACCTTAATTTCCGAAACATAAACACTAAATCAATGGTGGGGATTTTTCCTAGCTCCACACCATGATTATTTACATCATAATATTTAAATGCAAACGGGGTCAAAACTAGGGTGTTACATTCCCCTCCCCCTTCAACAACACTGTCCTCAGTGCTTCACAACATTGAACAAAAATGCATGCCGGTAGTGACCTCAACAATCCGCAGATTCAAATAAAAATGGATGTGCTAGTCACATGGCTTCCTCCAGCTCCCATATAGCTTCTTCAGGACTGTAGTGCTCCCATTGCACCTTCACCTGTCCTATTTCTTGGTTCTGGAGCATTGTGACCTTCCTGGCGAGGATGTGCATAGGATCGATTTGGAACTCTCCCGCTGGTTCCACCTATATCACATCCCAATTTATTACATGGTTAGGATCATGTGCATATTTCTTAAGCAAAGAAACATGAAAAAAATTATAAGCTCTAGTGCTGATAGGCAATGCAAGTCTATATGCAACTGGACCTATTCTTTCAAGCACTTCAAACGACCCACAGTGTCCAGGTGACAACTTGGCACAACTTCCAAGCTTCAAGGAACTCTTCTTTGCTTTCACTCTGAGGTAAACATGATCCCCAACACTGAACTCTCTGTTCACCCTATGCTTATCTGCATAAATTTTATGTCTGTCATGGGTTTCCTTCAAACTCTTCCTGATATTTACAAATTCCTCCTCCATCTCCTTGAGTAATTTTGGACCAAGCATAACCCTTTTCACTAGATTATCCCAAGTCACTGGTGTCCTACACCTTCTACAATGCAAAGCTTCATATGGACTCATCACCAAGGACGTTTGTTGTCCATTGTTATAAGCAAAATCTACCAGGTGTAAATAATCTTCCCACTTGGTTGGTTTGTCCATCACATACATGCGAAGCTCCGGCTTCTTTTTCTACCCGTCATCGTGTCGGATCTTTCCTTTTCTTTCTCCCGCCGTAGTGGCTCTTTCGCAAACTCTGACCCACAAATACGGGCCTGATCTTCTTTTTCCCATCATCGCCAAGCCAACACTTAGTTAATTTTCTTTCTTTCAGTGGAAAAAATATTAGTTCCTACCCATTGTTGCGGCTTGAGCCCCGACTTCCGTTCGCTATTGTAGCTCGAAGCTTGACTTCCACCTGTCGTTGGGGCTCGAAGTCTAACTTTCTCCCACTGTTGTGGATCAAAGCCTAAATTACACCCATTTTTGTGGCTTGGTTCTTGGCTTCCACCCACCGTGAATCAATGCTTTTGAGCCGACATGGAAGAATTTTCATACTTAGATAAATTTCCAAAACTTTTTGTCGGCTCATCTCACCAAACACCCATCCGCTCCTTCTGGGTGACCCAGTCGCTACAACGGCTCACTCTTTTCTTTTCTGCCGCCATTGCGGCTCAATCAACAAAACTTGCTCACTGTTTCTACAAATAAATATAGTCATAGCCGCCATTGTGACTCTCTTCAGGTTTCTCAGCCACCACACAAATAATTATTTTCTCCAATTCTTAGAAAAAATTATACTTAGAATAATTTCAGAAAAAAAACAAAAAAAAAATTCTTGTCTGCCTCTTCTTCCTATTGATCACAGGGGCTAGTTCTTCATGGCCTATTGAGGCCCAAAGGTGCAACAAGTTCTTTGATACCATATTATCACGCCCCCAACCCTTACTTGATGGAGAGAACATGACTAACATGTATCAATCCAGCAATCTAAGTGCAATGAACATATATATATATATATATATATATTGAACTTAAAACATACATAAGTATAAACAAATGCATAATGCAATGTACATGAAATTTACAGCGGAAGAAAATCATTCATTCAACACATTCATGCATTCAACATGTTCATGATAATTTCATAATAATGGCATAAGCAAATACAGTTGCAGAACTTAAATACACAAGAATACTTATCTTTGAAAGACGATCGTCCCACAACCAGCTATGTCGCTGCAACATTCAATCCAACCATAAGCTAGTGTGCTATTTAATCTCTTAGCAATACTGCCACCCCTGATCTGGGCATGATCTTCCCCAAGGAATAAGGAACACTAATAGACTTCACCCATAGCCAAGGATACAATTAAAACTCGATCAAGCCAACACAGTTGGGTTTATTAGACTTACATAGGCAGTGGTTTACACTTAGCCAAATTACCATGAGACATGTCCAAGCCAACAGATGGGTTTATCAGGCTACGAGCCAAGACATCCTTCCACTTGGGTTTATCAGGATGCTAAGGAGGTGGAAAGCTTGACTGCGAAGCTAGTGAGATCAACCCCAGAGCTATGAACACCCACACTGGATCTATCCTGACTTCTGAACAATTACACACCCAACACAAGGAAGCATTCCCTTCTCTGCTACACAGTCCCTCAGGCCACGCCTTCCCTTCTAGTGCTATTCAGGGCATTCAAAGAAGAAAACCAACCTTCTAGATTGGTCTGTGAGGTTCCTTCACACACTAGGTTTATCAAGCAAGTATAGACTCTATTTCCATTCCTTCAATCAATTCAGATGCCAAACGTGGATGCACACATAGTGATCTCATTCTTGAGATTTATCAAAATGTGGGAGACGCCAGGGATTACATACACACATAGAAATTTATGAATTTATGAACATTGCTGGTGCCATACCGATTGCTGCAAAATACCAAAACGAAAACGTTGCAGGTCTTTCAAATCAAAGACACAAAATCAAATTTAGGGCAATAGTGTTCAAGAAAAAAACTAGTAGGAAGGAGAAAACGTGAGAGAGAACAATCCACATAGGAAAATAAAAAATAAGAAGGATTTAGATCGCCATACAGGAGAAATTCATGAAAGGTTCAGACTCAGAATCAGTTTTGCTTGCTTGTTGCTGCGTGAATGCCCAACTGGGTTTCCAAAACGTTTTTCCTTTCCAAAATCATGAGGGAAGGTGAAACGCTACCACATGAGGGAAAGGTGGTCATTTTTGGTGTTTTCTTCCCCAAGAAAATTTAAAAAACATTTTTCCCTAAGTGGTGCTCTGCCCAATTCGAATTTCTTCCCACTCTTCCAATTGCCCCCCCTTACCCTTAGGAAAAATCATGCCCCCATATCATTTTTTTTGCGTTGACATAGCCGACTATGGGTTTTTAATTAAAATTGCAAATTCAACATGATGTCCAACTTTTTAATGTTTAGCTAGCATAAAATACCATTGGCTCAACCTTAACTGCTGAAACATAAACACTAAATCAATGGTGGGGATTTTTCCTAGGTCCACGCCATGATTATTTACATCATAATATTTAAATGCAAACAGGGTCAAAATTGGGGTGTTATATTCCCCTCCCCCTTCAACAAAACTTTCCTTAGTGCTTTACAACATTGAACAAAAATGCTTGTTGGTACTGCCCTCAGCAATTCGTAGATTCAACAAAAACAGATGTGCCAATCACATGGCATCCTCCAGCTCCCACGTAGCTTCTTCAAGACCGTAGTGCTCCCATGCACATTCACCTGTCCTATTGTTCGGTTTCAGAGCATTTTGACCTTCCTGGCAAGGATGCGCATAGGCTCGATTTGGAACTCTCCCTCTGGTTCCACCTGTATCACATCCCACTTTATTACATGGTTAGGATCATGTATATATTTCTTAAGAAAAGAAACATGAAAAACATTATGAGCTCTAGTGCTAGCAGGAAATGCAAGTCTATATGCAACTGGCCCTATTCTTTCAAGCACTTCAAATGACCCACGGTATCTAGGTGACAACTTGGAACAACTTCCAAGCTTCAAGGAACTCTTCTTTGCTTTCACTCTAAGGTAAACATGATCCCCAATACTGAACTCTCTGTTCACCCTATGCTTATCTGCATAAATTTTATGTCTATCTTGGGCTACCTTCAAATTCTTCTTGATCTTTACGACTTCCTGCTCTATCTCCTTGAGCAATCCTAGGCAAGGAACACCCTGTTCATTGGATTATCCCAAGTCACTAGTGTCCTACACCTTTTGCCATACAAAGATTCATATGGACTCATCCCCAAGGACACTTGCTATCCATTGTTATAAGCAAACTCTACAAGGTGTAAATAATCTTCCCACTTGGTTGGTTTGTCCATCACATACATGCAATGAATGTCTTCTAGCACCGGGTTAACTCTATCGGTCTGAGGATGGTAGGCAGTGCTGAAATTCAACTTTGTACCCAAATCCACAAACAACACCTTCCAAAAATTTGAAGTGAACTTGAGATCTCTGTCAGAGACTATTGACTTAGGCAATCCCTGTAGTTTGAAAATCTTCTACATGAATATATTTGTAATGAAATCAGTCTTATGCGTAGACTTAACCGGTATAAAATGTGATACCTTTGTCAACTTGTCTACCAAAACCATGATGGAATCATGTTGTCTACAAGTCATTGGCAATCCTATAATAAAATCCATGGAAATAACTTCCCATTTCCATTATGGAACTTGAAAAGGCTGCAACAAACCTATTGGGTGTTGATGTTCAACCTTCATTTGTTGACACTTCATGCACATTGAAATATATTCAGCCATATCCTTTTTCATTCTTGGCCAAAATTACGGCTTTCTAGCTCTAGCAATCGTCTTCTGATATCCTGGATGACCAGAATACGGAGCTTGATGGATCTCATCCATAACAACCCTCCTCAAATCTGTTACATTTGGAATATAAATTCTGTTCTTATAGGTGAGAAGTCCATCTTCTTCCAATTTATATCGCTCATACTTCTTTTCAAGGCTTTGCTGCTGCAACTTGTCCTTGACTTGTGCATACAATTCATCTACAACAACATGATTAGAAATCTGCTGCCTCAAATCTGATTGAAAAATACTAATGGATGCCATATGCATTTCATGCACCTTCCTACTGAGTGCATCAGCTACCTTTTTCTCTTTTCCTTTTATGTGCTTGATTTCAAAATCAAACTCACATAAAAACTCCAACCATCTCGCTTGCCTAGCATTCAAAGTAGGCTGATCAAACAAATACTTCAGACCACAATGGCCTATTCTTAGCTCAAATATTCTGCCCATCAAGTAATGTGTCCACATCTTGAGAGCATGTACTATGGCTGCAAGTTCTAGATCATGAGTGGCATAGTTCCTTTCATGCTCCTTCAGCTTCCTGGATTCATAACATATCACATGGTTGTCCTGCATAAAAACTTCTCCAAGTCCTTGACCGCATGCATCCGCACATACCACAAAATATTTCTCTGGGTCTGCAACTTTTAAGACCAGTGTGCTTGTGAGAAGATACTTCAACCGCTGGAAACTTTCTTCAGAATTCGAGGTCAATTCGAACTTTATACCCCTCCTTTGCAAGGAAGTGATAGCATGTGCAACCTTGGAGAATCCTTTAATGAATCTCCTGTAGTATCCTGCAAGCCCCATAAAATATCTTACCTCTGTCACATTCTTTGGAGTAGGCCAATTCTTAATAGCTTCAATCTTGTCAGGGTCTACAAATATACCCTCCTCTGAAATAATGTGACCCAAGTACTGAATTCTATCCCTATAGAAGTCACACTTGCTCAGCTTTGCATACAAATGATGTTCTTTGAGAAATGTTGGGGCTTAGACCTTGAAGGTCCTTAATTTTGGCAACTCCACGGTTTTGGTGTGAAGCTTGTAAGCGGAGTTGTGGTCCTAAATAGTCTTAGGGGCTTTGGGGTTGCGTCGAAGCCCCTCTTTTTGTAAATGTCCCATGGTTTTTGGGTACCCATGGTTAAGCCCATGGTATTGTAATAGTGCACTTGTATAAATAGGCACTTATGTAAAGGAGTCAAGTAGGTTTTTGTGCATGATAATGTGATGCGAAGAAGCTAAGGCCTATTTTGGGTTTAAGGTTAAGTCCCAGCTGAGTGCGTGGATGACCTCTGCAGCTAAGTGCGCAGAGGGTTTTGAAGAAAGGTTCTGCAGCTGAGTGTGTAGTTTTGGGTTTTTGAGAAGATTTGCAGCTGAGTGCGCAGATCAGAACTGTGTCTTTTGTAAACTGTTGAATATAAAACGCAGTTCTATGGACGTAGCCCCTACCCTGGGGGTGAACCACGTATATCTTGTGTTGTGGTGGTTCTTTTTAGTTTGTTCCTGTTATTTTTTTATGCATTTGATACGTAGATGAATGATAAAGTAAGATAAAATGCTAAGTATTAACTTCGCTGTGAACTCCCAGTCAAGGGTTAAGCAAGAAACTGTCTTTTTATATAAAATGTGAAGCTTTTTAAGTGAATATTGAAGCTTTGTGTTGCATGATTATTATTTGTTAAGGATAATGGTGCATTAATATCCCTCTTTTGCATGCAGAAACCTGATTCTGTGGCACCCCATAGCTATTTCGGGTGAGACTGCAACCTGTTCGCAGGTTGTTGCCGAAAGGGCCAACACTGTGGGTCTGTTTGTTGGTGCGAAGATAAAAGTATAAGAACCTGGGTCTTCCCAACACCCAACAAATTGGTTCCGTTGCCAGTTGAACTAGTAATTGCTTCAAGAGGGATCTATGTCGTACCTAGAGGGATATGTTTTGGAGGCCCTCAGTAAAAGAAACCAGTGAGTGGGTTGAAGATACTTATCTGAAATTTGCTGAACAAGAGAATAAGGATCCTCGTCGTAGCTCAGACGACTTCTTACAAAGGTACGTTTTTTCTGATATTTATGAAATTTTCTTTGCTAGTATCCACATAGAATTACACCAGTGGTTATCCAAGTTGACAGAAAGAAAGACAAACTTCAAAACAGATCAGTCTCCTAACTGGACCCCAGAAAGAATTAAGCTATTGAAAAGTGTGAACAATGCGGTATCAAGAGCTATTGACTTTTGGACAACGCAAACCCTTGACGCATTTGTGACGAAGTTCACCATCGACACACATACTTCTTTCAGCGAAGAAGAAAGACTGTTTTTCAAAGGACCAAGGGGTAAGTACCTGAATTCATTTAGTCTGAAAATTAAAATGCTCTTGGCTGAGAAAGGTATATGGCTTATCGAATCAGATTGCTAGATTTATTGCTACTAACCTATGTTTGGAAGTGAAAGTGACTTCGATGAACAAAGTGGTTTGCTTTGCAATGGTAAAAGATACAAGAGAAATATTAGATCCTATACCCTAGGCCAGAATACCGATTATACCCCATAAATTCTAGAAGAATCTGAATCTGAAGAAACCCCTTTTGTTAGAAACACTCATGATAACTCCGCAGCAAATATCTGTTATCCCTGAGAACCCGTCGCAGTCTGAAAGTAACCCTAGCCTGAGTAGTCCTATCGCAGGTCAGTCTACCTCGGCAAGTTCCCTTCCCCTTGTTACCAGTCTTCCCCCTCCTCCCCCCCCCCTCGATCCAATATGTCGCATGTGAATGATGATATCAAGCTCCCAATGTTTAAAGGAACTGGATCAGAGGATCCAGAGCTGTTTTGGTTCTTATGCGAAGCTGTTTGGACTGCTAAGAATATTATGGATCAAAATACAAGAAGAGCGCAGCTGGTCACCTCTTTTAGAGACTGAGCTTTGACTTGGTTTATGAATTTGTCCAGTACTCAGAACTATGCCTTGGATGATATTAAAAAATCAATGATCAAAGAATTCAAGAAGCCTAAATCAGAGTCATAGTGTATAACTGAACTGAAAGAAATTCAGCAGAAGTGAGGTGAATCAATTTGGGACTTTGATCAGAGGTTCAAGGTTATGTTGGATCAAGTTAGCTTCACCATTGGACCAAAACAACATAAATAATGGTTCATTGCAACACTATTACCTCATATTAGGACCCCACTTATGTAACAGAAGGTCGCTGATCAGCAAGAGACGTTGGAAATTGCTATGAAACTTGAAACAACTCCTGTTGGAGATAATTTTGGAATAGCCCAGATACAGGAACAGTTAGCAGAAATGGCCTTGGAGCTTAGTGACATGAAAAAAGGGAACTATATTTGAGAATAGGTTTGGTGTACACGATGTAAGACAGAAGGTCATGACAAAGAATAGTGTCCTGCACTAAGAAATTATTTGAATACTGGTGCACCGAACCCGTTTAACCCTAATATCCTATATTGTGAGATCTGTAGAACAACTGGCCAGCATCGAATTGAAGATTGATATCTACTGCAGAGATATGTTCAAGTACCTAAGAATCCCTACTGCAAGTTCTGTAAGTCAGTTGGACACAACAAAGACGAATGTCACAGCTTTGACCTCATGAGAGAGAAAACCTATGATGCTTATAGGGTACAACCCGATGCACAAGGCAATGATGGATATGGTTACCGTGGTAGTACACCAGGTTGAGGTAATTTTAGAGGTAGAGTTCATGGTGGTATGCCTGGAAGAGGACGAGGCCAGGTTATTTGCTATAACTGTAATAAGGTAGGACATGTAGCTAGAGACTGTCAGAACCCAACTACGACATGTTGATACAGCAAAGCAGTCGATCATGTGATTGAGCAATGCCCACATTTGATAGCCAAGATACAAGAAATAAATGGTGCTCCTACTCAGAATGTTCAGATGATTGTTGTAGACAAAATACCTGTCCCTGCCCTTAAATTTGGTACAAGGAGTGGAGCTACGATGCAGGTACAAAATAAGGGGAAATAGCCCGACGAGGCTTGGGTCCGTAAGACCCAGAGAAAATTCCATCCTTCAATGTTGGAAGAGAAAAAGGGACATTTATGGAAGCTAAAAAATACTTTGCTGATCCGTGAACATCAGTAACAACTACGCAACAGCATCAACAACAGTTACAGTTTCAAGAAGCTTCGCTGGATCAAGTAAGTACACTGTCATCATTTTTACAGAGTTGTATGAAGCTATTAAGAAATCAGAATGCTTTGAGTGAGTTACAGAAAGTTATTGTGTCTTGCGAACCTCAGCAAAGCTATGATAGAGGAAAAACAATTAATAGAGTTAGAAGGACTGGAAGAGAAATGAGATTGCATGCTCAAATAGGAGATTATGACATGACTGATATCATTTTAGACCTGGGATCAGAAGTGAATGTCCTAACTAAGAAAACATGGGAACAAATGGGAAAACCTACGCTTGAATGGTCCCCTATACAGTTGAGATTAGCTAATCAACAAAATATTGTGCCCTTGGGAAGATTCCCTAGTGTACTAGTGGACATTGATGGAGTCAGTACCTTAGTAGATTTTGAAGTCATTGAAATAATTGATGATAGCAACCCCTATCCAACATTACTAGGAATTGAATGGGCAATAGAAAATTATGTAGTAATCAACCTTAAGAATAGACAGATGAATTTTGAAGGAAAATGCTTGAGAGTCATAGTACCGTTGGACCCTTCTCAAGGAGAAAGGTATACAGATCCAATCAAAGATGAAGATCAGGATGTTTTGGATCATATTTACAACATCACAGCTAAAGAAGAAGACTATGTTAACCCTAGTACTGAAGGTATAATGGATTGGCAGTGTGACAGTTCTTGCATGACTGATTCAGACGAAGGCCTAGAGAATTGGTAGAATAGACTTTATGAGCTACATGGACATCGATGTGCAAGAATTACCAAGTCTATCAGATGGGTTGGCTCACAGACAAAAATATTACCTACTTTTGATGGCTTGACAGACCCAGAATATTTTATTGTACAATTCTCAGAGCAAGTACTAGATTCACAAAAAATGGAGACTCTAGATTCAGTATTCAGAGCCGCAGCTTCCAGATGGTGGAATGGTCATAAAAAGTATATCCGTAGTTGGAGAGCTTGTCAAAATTTTCTTCACCTGAGATTCATGGATCAACCTCAGGAGGTATGAAACAGATTTAATGGTAAGACTAGCCCTCAGGAACATTTGGAGCAGTGTTATGAAGCATGGAAGCATGTACCTTGTGAAGAATGGGTACACAGGTTTGTAAACACTCTGGAACCTGTAGCAAAGAACTGGTATGCGGAGGTGGCGCTTCGCCATGGTACTGTAAGTTGGGTTAGCCTTTTTGATAGTTTTGTGCTCACATTTTCTATTAATGAGGTTTTCCCTGCTTTGGACACAACTATTAGGGTGATCCATACTAAGGTGTTTAATGATAAAGAAATAGCCGAGTACCAACCTGATTGGAAGGAACAAGAAGCTAATGCAATAGAATTCTATAACCTCGCCATTGACGAAGACGATGACCCTCGCAATATTAATATTCCCGAGTCAAAAGGACATTGCAAAGTACATGGACCAACATTCGAATCCCCTGAAGTAACTCAGCCCTTGAAGACAAGGAAAGTAAACATTGGATCAGAAGAAATGCCTAAGTACGCTACCATTGGATATTATTGGCACGAAGAAATGGTGAAAAAAGTGACTGAACCCCTTCATGAGTATCAGGACTTATTTTTGATGAAGTTCTCAGAAATGAAAAGGTATCCATGGTGATATAGGAGTGATAAAAATCCCTTTGAAATCTGATGCGAAGCCTGTGAAGCAGCGCCCTTATAGGCTGAACCCTAAGTATAAAGAAATAGTCAGGATGGAGCTAGATAAGATGCTCGCTGCAGGAATCGTTGAGCCTATCGAAGAGTTCAAATGGGTCATCCATATGGTGGTACAAGAAACGAAGACCAAGGGAGAAATCAGAATCTATGTTGACCTGAGGAAGCTGAATGATGCCTGTTTACATGATCCTTTCCCTACTCCCTTTACAGATGAATTTTTTAGACAATGTCGAAGGTCAAGAAGTGTATTCTTTCACTGATGGATTTTTAGGTTACCATCAGATTAGAATCACTCCAGAGGATTGACATAAAACAACCTTCACTATAGAAATGGGATCTTTTCAGTATACGTTTATGCCCTTTGGATTGAAGAATGCACCTGCTATGTTTTCCATAGTAGTCATATCTGCATTTAAGGAATTTATTCATAAATTCTTGGAAGTTTACTTTGATGATTGGACTATCTTTGGTTTATTAAAAGACCATATAGCCAGTTTAATACTTATGCTGGACAAGTGTAGACAACATCATATTTCATTGAACCTGAAGAAGTGTATCTTTTATGCACCTTTTGGAATTCTGCTAGGTCACATTGTATGCAAGCAAGGATTGATGGTGGATCCTGGGAAGATAGACATTATTGTGAACTTGCCACCTACGAAGTCTATTAAGAAACTTCGCACTATGCCTGGTCATACTGGATATTACAGGAAATTCATTAAAGGATATGCTTAGATTACAGCCCCTATGGAAAAGAAATTGAAGAAAGATATTAAGTTTGAGTGGACACCTGAATGTCAGGAAAGCTTGGATATTTTGAAAGAAAATATGGTAACTGCCCCTATCTTAGTATTCCCTGACTGGAGTAAGGAGTTTCATGTTCATGTCAATGCATCTTCCATTGCTTTAGGTGTAGTATTGGCTCAGCCAAATGAAGGTAATATTGATCACCCTATTTCTTTTGCAAGTAGAAAATTTTCCACAGCAGAAAAGAATTATACTACGATAGATCGAGAAGGTCTAGCTATGGTTTATGCTTTGCATAAATTTCGACATTATTTGTTAGGATCTCATTTCAAGATGTTCACTGACCATTCCGATTTGATGTATTTGGTTAACAAACCTGTGTTAGGTGGAAGGATATGCAGATGGCTGATTTTGTTTCAGGAGTATGACTTTGAGATCATAGTTAAGCTAGGAAGACTTAACCTAGGGCCTGACCACTTGTTAAGGCTCGAGTCAAGAGAAGAGCCCAGTAGTTTGGATGAAGGTCTTCCTAATGCCCAGTTGTTTGCCATCCAGATGGTTGATGACTATTTTCAGGATATTGTTTAGTACTTGTCTACAGGTTTTGCACCCTCTGAGATGACAACACAGTAGAAGAAGTAGCTGGTGGTTAGAGCAGCTGAATTTACCTTGATAGCAGGACAACTATATAAAATGGGACCAGATGAAATACTACGTTGATGTGTCCTGGAGCATGAAAAGCCATTGATTTTGACTGAGGCACATTCTGGAGCAGCAGAGGTCATTATGTAGGAAAAGCTACGGCACAGAAGATTCTGACAGCTGGATTGTGGTGGCCTATGACTCATAAGGATGCAAGAGAGTATTTCCACAGCTGTGATATCTTTCAGAGGACAGGAAAACCATCAAGGAGGGATGAGATGCCTCTGGTTCCACAGGTAACTTTACAAGCATTTGAAAAATGAGCTATTGATTTTGTTGGACCAATCAATCCCCCTGCAAAGAAATCTGAAGCAATATACATTATTACAACAACTGATTACCTTACTCATTGGGCTGAAGCTCAACCAGTCAAGGACTGCAGTGCTGCTACAGCTGCAAAGTTCATCTTTGATAATATCTTGTCGAGGTTTGGGTGTCCTAGAATTCTTATGAGTGATCAAGGATCACATTTTCTGAATAAGACTATTGAAGCATTGACTGAAGAATTTCAAGTATATCATCAGAAGAGTACTGCATACCATCCTCAAGCAAATGGAACTATCGAAGCCTTTAACAAGATTCTAGAGCATGCTCTGACGAAGGTTTGCAATGTTAACAAAAATGATTGAGATCTTAGAATTCTAGCAGTATTATGGGCCTATAGAACCACTTGCAAGAAGTTGACAGGCCACACACCTTTTAGGATGGTATATGGACAAGAAGAAGTTATTCCCATGGATTACATTGTTCCTAGCCTCAAAATATCTGCCTTCACAGAGATGGATGATCCAGCCATGTTGAATGAAAGACTGGCGAAGATACTGGAACTAGAGGAAGACAAATTCATTGCAGGTTTCTAGCAGCAAGTACAGAAAGCTAGAGAAAAAGCATGGAATGATAGACACATTAAGAAGAAGCATTTTCAGAATGGTGATCTTGTGCTCTTGTACGACAGTAAATTCATGAAGTTCCCAAGTAAGTTCAAGACACATTGGAAAGGACCATACATAGTTCAGAAAGTTACTGATGGTGGTGCAGTTCGGTTAGCTAAATTGAATGGAGAAATTTTTCCCTCCATGGTGAATGGAAGTAGATTAAAGAAGTACAGAGACGGGCCTGTACCCCCTGATCAGAAGTAATACCAAGAAGAAGAGTCTAAGTACCAAGAACAGTTGAAATTGGGTACTAGACTATAATGAAGCTGTTCTTAGAGAACTTTGGAAGATTGTTGAAAATTTTACGAAGTGTCGAAGGTTGTCAAAGAAATTCTATCGTGGGTTGAAGCTCAAAGCTCTGTCGAAGCTTGTGTCAGGATGTGTCGAAGGTTTGTATTGTGTCGAATTGTGGTGAAGCCAAAGTTACTGGTTGTGCCGAAGAAGAAAGGTGTGTCGGAGCTTAAAATGCGACCGTTGAGAAAAATGAAATTTGGTGGCACCGGTATGTTAACTACATTAACTGCCTATAATGATGAGATTTTGGAGAAATCTAGCGGCGTTTGGACAAGATCTACCGTTGCTCGGTCATATTTGGTGTCTTTAATGCACAATTATGGTAGATTTGGTCATTGGATTCTATAAGAAGATACCCATACCTGCGAATTTCACATTACACATTTTCTTGAGTTGAGTCCATGTCAGCTGATCGCAAAGTCTAGGAATTGTTGAGAGAATTCAGACAGAGGGGTCTGCAGAACCTTATGAGCAATCCACCTACATCTGCACCTTGCGAAGAGACTCCCCCAGTGCTGAATTATCCAATGTAGACACGATCAACTAGAAAGAAATTTAAGGCAGAAATTCATTCTAAGCAAAACGAAGAAAGGCACAAGCCATCAGGAAAGACACCGGAGGATCTCGAGATGAATCCTCCTGGTTTGGCAGAGCTCCCACCTGAAGTTTTTGAAGACTTTGGTGAGGATGAGAATGTTGCATCGCAGTGTCCACCATATCTTCCACCTATTTGACCAGGATTTAAGCCACCTCGACGGATAGCCAAGTTCACGTTACGCACCCCTTCACTGCCATAGGGTGTGTAGTTGGTCGGAACGATGATAGGAAAATTAGACTGGATCAAGTACGCAGACCACGATATGAATGATCGTGGGAAGTTTCCACAGTTCACACCTGGGAAATACTTGCACTCTGTCCATTATTTGGAGGCTGGAATGACATTACTAGAAGTGAAACATTGGGATTCTGGCTTGGAGCAAGCTGGCTTATTGAAGATGCTAAATGTCCCCCACTTTGGTCGCAGCATGCAGGTTACCATGGTGGTCAAGCAGCTATTGGTGTTGCTGCATTATGGGCACCTATGGATAGGAAGCCAGAAAATAAATATTGATGGAGAACTTATTCATAGGATTACAGGCTTGCCGAAGGAAGGGCTTGATCTTGGGATTAAGTTTGTCGAAAAACACGAGGATACGAAGCTGGCACAGCACATGAAGGACCGCTTCAGTTTGATGAAAGGAAAGCGAGGGTATCAAACCTTGACAATTTGACACCAAAAAATTCGCTTCGCCGCAGAGCTCCTAGCATGCAAATTAATGCAGAAATGAAGACCGAATGAAGTACCTACCCTGATTGTCAGTATTGCTGCGAACTGTGCCGAAGGTTACAGTTACAAATGGGCAGAGTACATTGCTAAGGAATTCCTCAAAGATGTCCACAATGCACGGGAGAAAGGTAGACCCTTTCATTACTCATGGTTGTTAGTGCTTATTGCACTGGTAGGATGGAGAGAACCTACCGAGGCACAGTTTGTTGATGTGCCTCCAGAGATGCCTGGTGTAGCAAGGTACGCATCTCTTTGGGTTTCACAGGATAAATCCTTATAGCAGATGGCGAACTACATGTTTTCCTTCTATGCGATGAATATTTCCTATGAGATTCTGAAAACACCGTGGCTCAGTAATGAGCTATTTTCTCAGTATACGGGAGTGGCAACCTTCAAGGCTGACATGCATAATGTCTTCATCCAGGCCCACACAGATAACAAGAATAAATGGTCAAAGTTTCCATACATGGTGAACCAAGAAGACATCCTCGCAGTATTCTAGCAGTGTCCAGCTGAATGGATGAAGGACATGGGAACAAGGCCCAACATACTAGTCCCCCCAGTGACAGATGTGGGCGCAGGTCCTATTTAGCCGCCGCAGAGTGACCCACCAGAAGAAAGCGAAGAACACGATGAGTCACAGCAGAGTGGAGATGACCATGGTGGCGATGATGGAGCTAATGAAGAAGAAGAAGAATTAGTTAAGACAATTTCTGACCCTAATCGCCCAGATAAGCGCAAGTCTCCAGAAGTGGAGGAATTTACGAAGCCTTTGCCCAGAAAGAAAGCTAAGGCGTCGAAGGGAAAGAATATCATTGAAGAGCCCACTTTGATGATTGATGAGCTTGATCAGGCTCTAACAAAGTCCACAGAAGTATTATCCAGCAAGTGGGCAGAGTTTGCAGCTACACACCTTGATGCGCTCGCTGGCATAGCACAGCGAATTGCAGAACTGAAGGAGTTCATAAAAAGATCAACAACTAGTGTCGCAGCAAGTAGTGCCCCAGTAGGCGCGCAGCCAAATACAAGGCAATGGACAGCCATAAACAACAGAGTGCAAGTACCAAGTGCAACCCTTACAATAACTGACGCAGCATCTCGATCGCAGATGAGGATGACAGTTGAGATAGACTACACCAAGTTGTCTACATCGGAGATGCATCTTTGTCAATTGAAAATCATTAACAAGATTTGAGAACGAGACAGCTACTCACACATGTAGTTAGAGAATACCATGAAGCAGAGTGAGAGCCTTACAGCGCAGTTGGCAGAAGCTGAGCAGAAGAAGAGGGAAGCAGAAAAAAAGTGGGCTACACTAGCGTGAGTGTTGGATGAGGCGTGTCGAAGTCTCCCTAACTTCGACATGCAGGCTGAAGAAGAACCAGAGCAAATAATAGTCAAGATGAAAGACTATGCACAACAGTCTTGAAGCGAGATAGAGAATATGAAAGAAGAACATGAGGCTCAGATTGCGGAGCTTCAACTTTGCATCATTCCTGAGAGTCCACCAGAAGTCAAGGAACAACGTCGTAGAGATATTCAAGCCTCAGCAACAAAGATCTCAGATCTTGTGAGTAGTGCATCAAAGCTGCTAGATGAAAGTGTCGAGGCCTGGGAAAAATTGCAGGACAACCCAAAAGTAGAAAATTTGCAAGAAACCATCAAGCAGTGACAGACAGAGCTGGATGCAATGAAAGCAGAAATTAAGACATTTCCTCCTATGCAGAAGATGCTTAAGGTGAAGCATAGCAATGAGCTCCAACAAGAAATTGAGTCTTGCAGAAGGAAAGAGACACTGTTAGTGAGCTCTGTGCAGCCCCTCATTGACGAGGCTTTGGAGTTGAGAACTGTTGCGGACAACTAGCTCAAAGTTTTGAAGGAGTATGATGCGTTTGCACAAGAAAAGGCTAGCGAAGCATCTACAGCAACATTGCAGGAGATAGTGGAGAAGGAGCAAGCAGCCGAAGATATCATGCGCAACCTCAACAAGCAATTTACTATCTTCACCAACAAGATTCTTCCACTAGAAAAGCATGGGAGTGTCCTGGGACGGGACACTGGTGAGTCTTAGGGGCCTGTTGGGGCTTGAACCTTGAAGCTCCTTAATTTTAACAACTCTGCAGTTTTGGTGCGATGCTTGTAAGCGAAGTTGCAGTCCTAAATAGTCTTAAGGGATTCGGGGTTGGGTCGAATCCCCTCTTTTTGTAAATGTCCCATGGTTTTAGGGTACCCATGGTTTAAGACCATGGTATTGTAATAGTGCACTTGTATAAATAGGAACTGATGTAAAGGATTCAAGTAGGTTTTTGTGCATGATAATGTGATGCGAAGAAGCTAAGGCCTATTTTGGGTTTAAGGTTAAGTCCCAGCTGAGTGCGTGGATGACCTCTGTAGCTGAGTGCGCAGAGGGTTTTGAAGAAAGGTTCTACACCTGAGTGCGTAGTTTTGGGTTGTTGAGAAGATCTGCAACTGAGTGCGTAGATCAAAACTATTTGTTTTATAAATTGTTGAATATAAAACGTAGTTCTGTGGATGTAGCCCCTACCCTAGGGGTGAACCATGTATATCTTGTGTTGTGGTGGTTCTTTTTAGTTTGTTCCTGTTATGTTTTTATGCATTTGATAAGTAGATGAATGATAAATTAAGATAAATTTCTAAGTATTAACTTCGCTGTGAACTCCCAGTTAAGGGTTAAGTAAGAAACTATCTTTTTATATAAACTGCGAAGCTTTTTAAGTGAATATCGAAGCTCTGTGTTGCATGATTATTCTTTGTTAAGGCTAAAGGTATAGTAATATCCCTCTTTTTTCTGCAGAAACCTGATTCTGCGGCACCCCATAGCTGTTTCGGGTCAGACTGCAACCTGTTTGCAGGTTGTTGCCGAAAGGGCCAACACTGTGGGTCTGTTTGTTGGTGCGAAGATAAAAGTATAAGAACCCGGGTCTGCCCAACACCCAACATAAAATTTCAATGTTAGTCTCAAATGTTCTTTATGTTCTTCTTCAATCTTAGAATAAACAAGAATGCCATCAAGGAAAAAAGGAATGAACTTGTCCAAATAACTGCTGAAGACACTATTTATAAGGCACATAAATGTTGCTGGTGCATTTGTGAGTCCAAATGGTACCACTACAAATTCATAATGTCTATACCTTGTCCTGAAGGCTGTCTTATGAATATCTTCATCCTTGATTCTCACTTGATGGTAACCCGACCTTAAGTCAATATTGGAAAATACCTTTTCTCCTTTCATTTGATAAAAGAGGTCATCAATTCTTGGCAAGGGATATTTGTTCTTCACCGTGACTTTGTTCAGCTGTCTGTAATCAATACATACTCTGAGTGTACCATCTTTCTTTTTTATGGATAGAACTGGTGCTCCCCAAGGAGACACACTCAGCCTGATATGCTTTTTATCCAACAATTCTTGCAGTTGCACCTTCAGGTCTAACATTTCTGGTGTACTCATCTTGTAGGGTGCCCTAGACATTGGTGTTGCTCATGGAACAAGTTCAATTGTGAAATCTATGTCCCTCTTTGGAGGAAGTCCTAGAACCTCATTAGTAAAAACATCCTTGAAGTCTTGCAACAGAGGATAGTCTTCCAACCTAGGAGTTTTATTCTCTGCTGCCTCCTCAATATGGGTTGCATACAACTGACAAAATTTTCTACAAAACTTCTTTAACTGCATTGCTGAAATATTCCTTACCGAGATTACCTTTTGAATGCCTCTTACAACTACTGGGTTCCATTATTCATCAATGCATTCAAAAGTCTTATTATAACAGTCACGTTTCTCTGTGAGCTTCCAACCAATCCATTCCAATGAGGACATCATAGGAACCAATTGGTAGAACATTCAGATCTACACAAGTGATCAATCCTTTCATTACCAATGGACATTTCTCCACTACTTCATTAAATTTTCTCTTAGTTCCAGTGGCTAGATGAACTAAACAATACTTGCTATGTTTACCTTCCTAAGAGCACAAACCTCCACTACTCAAGAGCAATATAACTATGAATAGAACTAGGGTCAATCAAAATAGAAATAGATTGCTCAAAAATCATACCTGCAACTTCAACCACCATTGAATGGTGATCTTTATGGTGGTCTTCCAGTGATGCATAAATTCTAGGTACGACCCTTCCTACTTGTCCCAATGTTTATTCCTATTGAATATTGTATTATGGCATTGCATTCTCATTCTCAAGTGGACACTACCTGTGCATGTGGGGTCCTCCACATTTCCAAAATTGGATTGGTCCTCTGTTCTACTGTGGATCTTTTGGCTTCTCTTCTATCACTCTAGTAGGCTGATTCTCAACCTGTGCTAGTTGCTTCTGTTGATTCCTAAAGTTAGAAGGTTTTTAACCTTTCTTCCTTTGGTCAGACTTCTCACTCATTTTTTCCTTCAATGTTTTTTGGTAATCAGGTTTGTTTTGGCTTTGATCGTAGCAATACTTATCTTTTGTTATTGCTTCTTCCAGAGTCCTAGTTTCATAGAACTCAATCATGTCTTTGTAATACTAAGGAAATCCACTCAGAAAATGCTGGATCTTCACCTTCTCATCTTTTATGTACCTGACATACCTCAACAACTCCAAAAACTTATTGGCATACTCTTCCATAGTCTGCTGTCCCAATCTCAGCTCATGGAACTCTTTGATCTTGTCATCATAGTACTTGTAAGAGAGGTGCTTCTCCTTGAAATACTTTTGGAATTGCTTCCACACAATCTTCCTTTCATTGATCTTCTTTACTTTCCTGAAATTCTCCCACCATATGGATTCTCTTCTGGCCAAATTGAAAATGGCTACTCTAGCTTTCATATTCCCAGAATAGTCTTAGACTTGGAAATATTTCCTCATTCCAAGAAGCCAAGCTTCAACTTCTTGACCATTATTTATCTTACCATTAAGGGTAAGGGGGCATTTCCTTATTAAATTCATCTCATGAGTGGTTCTGGTTCCGCCTCCTTCTCTGATTCTTGTGAGAAGAAGAACTTGAATCTCTAGTGGACCCTTCAGAGTCAGATGACTCACTAGGTGATATTTTTCTTCTTCTATAAGTGTTCTTACTCCTTTCTAGATTTTCTGTCCGGTCCTTAGAGTTCATATTTCTATGAATATCTATCAAAATTTTCAGCATGGATGAATTTAGCTGATTATGCTCCTCCTGATCCTTAACCAATATTTCATTATCTACCTTGTAACTCTGCATCTCCGCCATTAGGCTTCTCATGATGGCTGTAAAATATGGGGGAGTCTCTTACAATCTTCTCCCACTAGATTCTGTTTCAGCATTTCCAACTTGGACATTTTTTCCCATAGCATCTTCCTCATACTCATTAGGGTTTTGTACATCATCATGCATGTTGTCGGTTCTCATGGCTGAACCAAAACTCATTTTTCCCAACTGCACTATCTGGAATGCTGCTTTTGAAGGTGACCATGATTCTGCAAAATGCATTAATAACACAGTTTGTTAAATTATAAATTTATAGAATTATCATAAATTCATATAATTATCATAAATTCATAACTACTTAACTTCACTTGGAAAAATCATACATTGACCACTTTCGCAAAACACATAATTTCTTTTCACAAAGAACAATTGTCTCAGGGGGACCACGGGGGTCAAGGGGGATTGTAAATAATTCATTTTCATGCATTCTGGCACATAACTCGCTGTCATTTTTTCACTTTTCAGACCCCTGAAAATCCCACTGAAAACCTGCTAAAAATCCTTGTTTCAAAGCAAATTTCATTTTCTTTCCGACGTCTTCTTCCGCTACATCAGAAAAATTTTCGAATTTCACCCGCCATAGCGGCTCGTTCCTCTTTTCCTACCCGCCGCCGCTCGTTCCTCTTTTCTTACCTGCCTCCATAGCGGCTCCCACTTCATCTTTTCTCTGCCTTCATAGCGGCTCCTTCGCCAACTTTCAGCCACCGTTGTTGTCAGCTCCCTCTTCTTTTTCCATCTGCCACGTAGCGGCTCGATTTTTAGTTCGTAGCCACTGTAGCGGCTTTTTCCACTTTTCTCGGCCACCGTTCACCAAATTTATTTTCCTTTTTCTTCCCACCATGGTGTCCATTCTGGATTCTTTTTCCACCTGCTACCGCATCAGCTCTTTCCTTTTCTTTCTCCCATCGTAGCGACTCTTTCCCAACCTTTGAACCACAACTACGGCCTCGATCTTCTTTTGTTCGCCACTGGCAAGCCAATACATAGGTCAATTTTATTTCTTTCAGCGGTGAAAATATTGGTTTCTACCCATCATTGCGGCTTGAGCCCCAGCTTTCGCCTGCTATTGCGGCTCGAAGCCTGACTTTCGCCCACCGTTAGGGCTCAAAGCCTGACTTTTGCCCGCTATTGCGGCTCAAAGCCTGACTTTCGCCTGTCGTTGCGGCTCAGTTCTTGGCTTCCACCTACCGTGAATCAATGCTTCTTATCCGACATAGAATAATTTTCATACTTAAATAAATTTCCAAAAATTTTCGTCGCCTCGTCTCACCAGACACCCGTCAGCTCCTTCCGGGTGACCCACCCGCTACAACGGCTCATTCTTTTCTTTTCTTCCACCGCTACAGATCAATTAAAAAAATTATCTCACTATTTCAGAAAAGAAAGACAGTCATAGATTCCATTGCAACCCTCTTCAGGTTTCTCAGCCGCCACACAAAGAATTATTTTCGCCAATACTTAGAAGAATTTTAGAATTTTTTTTTATTGTCTGTCCCTTCTTCCTATTGATCACAGAGGTTGGTTCTTCATGGCCAGTTGAGGCCCAAAGCTACAACCAGTGCTCTAATACCACATTGTCATGTCCCCAACCCTTACTCGACGGAGAGGACACGACTAACATCTAACAACCCGGTCAAGGTAAGCCCCATCAAAAAAATATATAAAAAAAAAATATTTAAAATAAAACATTCATATGTATAAACAGATGCATAATGAAATGTACATGATATATACAGTGGAAGAAAATCATTCATTCAACACATTCATGCATTCAACATGTTCATGATAATTTCACAATAATTGATAAGCAAATACAGTTGTAGAACTTAAATGCACAAGAATACTTATCTTTGAAAGAAAATCGTCCCACAACCAGCTATGTCACTGCAACGTTCCACTCAACCATATTCCAGTGTGCTCTTTAATCTCTCAGCAACACTACCACCCCTGAGTTGGGCATGATCTTCCCCAAGTAATAAGGAACACTAGTAGACTTCACCCATAGTCAAGGATACAACTAAAACTCGGTCAACCCAACACAGTTGGGTTTATCAGACTTATACAGGAAGTGGTTTACACTTAGCCAAATTCTCATGAGACAAAGCCAAGTCAACAGATGGGTTTATCAGACTATGAACCAAGCCATCCTTCTAGTTGGGTTTATCAGGATGCCAAGGAGGTGGAAAGACTAACTGCTAAGCTAGTGAGCTCAACCCTATAGCTATGAACACCCACACTGGATCTATCCTAATTTCTAAACAATTACACACCCAACAAAAGGAATCATTCATGTCTCTGCTACATGGTCCCTTAGGCCATGCCTACCCTTCCAGTGCTATTCAGGGCATGCAAATAAGAAAACCAACCTTCTAGATTGGTCTGTGAGGTACTTTCACACAATAGGTTTATCAAGCAAGTCTAGACTCTATTTCCATTCCTTCATTCAATTCAGATGCCAAACGTGGATGCACACAGAGTGATCTCAGTCCTGGGATTTATCAAAACGTAGCAGATGCAAGGGATTACATACACACACAAAAATTTATGAATTTTTTAACATTGCTGGTGCAAGACCTATTGCTGCAAAATACCAAAATGAAAATGTTGCCGGTCTTTCAAATCAAAGACACAAAATTGAATTCAGGGAAATCGTGTTTAGAAAAACAACTAGTAGACATGATAAAACGTGAGAGAGAACAATCCACAAAGGAAAACAAAAAACGTGAAGGATTTAGATCGCCAGACACAAGAAATTCATGGAAGGTTCAGACTTAGAATCATTTTTGTTTGCTTGCTGCCATGTGAATGCCCAATAGGGTTTCCAAAAATGTTTTTCTCTTCTAAAATCGTGAGGGAAGGTAAAACGTTGTCGCATGAGGGAAAGGTGGCCATTTTTTGTGTTTTCTTCCCCAAGAAAATTTAAAAACATTTTTCTCGAAGTGGTGCTCTACCCAATCGAATTTCTTCCCACTCTTCCAGTGCTATCATGCTCATGGACGAAGATGAACCTTGTTGACATTTGTTGTTTTGACAACTCTTTTGATATGATGGTTTATTTCTCCAACATCATTTCTTTAATTCAAGACTGAATATTTCATAATTTTGAATTTTCAATATAATCCTTTTGGCCCCATTGATTTGTAGCATGGGATCATTTTGAATTCTATATATCCATCAGATCCACTTCCTTTAAGTGGGTCCTTTATGGTATGCTTCTTGAGACATTTTTTAATGTGAGAATGGATGGAACCACAAGATAATACTCTAAACCTCATGAGTCTTATTTATTTCACAGGGGTTATAATGATTCAAATGTGGTCTTGAAGCTTCGCTTCCCTTCCTATCATCTGTCAACAGTCAAAGAATCTCATATTTTTCGAACTTTACCACTTGCTCGTTCCCATAATCAATTCTTGTCTTTCAAATATCTTCGATTTTAATCAGATTCCTATATTCCCAAGACCCAAAAAAATTGAGTTGATTTATTATAAGAAAACAAACTAGGGATATGAATCAAAGAAAATCAGAAAAGAAAAAAAAAACTAGAAAGAACTTAAGAAAATAAAAGTTTTATTTATGTACAAAATTGTTCCCAAATCCTAGGTGAAGTACTATTTGAGAACAAGGCCATTTATAGGAAGGTTCTTCCTACCCTTGTAAATATTGAAACTTCTAAGTTGAGGGGCCAAGCTTCTCAGCAATTTGATAGGGGCCAGCCCATAGATGTTGAAATTTTTTGTGCTTTCCCTTCTCGTCATGTGAGTGATCCCACTTTAATACCAAGTCTCCTATTTCAAAGTTCCCCTTCCTGTATTTTTCGTTTATCAAACCATATCTTGATAACGTCCTGATTTTGGGTAAATCTATCTTTGGCCTTTTGTATGGATTCTTCAAGCTTCAATAGAGTATTAATGTGTGCTTGTGAGATATCGATACCGGAACCTTGTGAGGCTTGAGATATTTGTAATGATGGAAGCATAATGTTTGGGGGTAAAATAACTTCCTTCCCATATACCAGAGTATAGGGAGACACTCCTAAGGAGTTCTTTGGGGTGACCCTATTTACCCATAGTGCATTTGGAAGGGATGTGTGCCAATATCCTTGATTTTCAATAATGGTTTTCTTGAAAATTCAGATGAGATTCTTGTTTGTTGATTCTACTAACCCATTTCCCCGAGGATAATAATTTGATAAATAATGTAATTTAATTCAATTTTCATAAGAAAAATCAGTTATCTTTACAGATGAGAAATAAGATGATTTAGAAAAAACAAGAGAAATTGGAACCCCAAACCTGGTCATAATTTTCTCTTGCAGAAAGTTGATGACCACATCCTCATTCACTTTGGGGAACATAATTACTTCAACCCATTGTATGAAATAATATGTAGCTGTAAGGATATACTGATGTTGTAGTGAAGAGTTCAGATTGATTTCCCCAATGATATCTATGCCCCACTGTGCAAATGGTTCTGAAATAATAATGGGTTGTAATGATCCAGTTGCTTTTGAAAATTTTCCACCACTCCTTTTCCACACATCACACTTTCTTGCATAAGCATGAGCATATTTTAATAGAGTGGTCCAATAGCATCCATCTCTGAGAATATTATGAGTGGTGGTATCTCTAGAGAAATTTCCTCCCTCAGGACTGTCATGTAGTTCTTAAACTACTTTGGATGCATCTTCTTGATCGATGCATCTAAGAAAGACTCCATCGAAATTATTCCTGAAAATCACTTCACTAATTATCTGGTAAGAGACCGACTTCAATTGAAGTGCCCTTCTCTGCTTGGAATTCCAATGTTCTGGTTGATGTCCTTGATGAAGATAATGCATTAGATCTTTGTACCATGATTCAGGAGTAGTGAAAATAGGACATAAATCAATAAAGTTTAATTCAACTGCATTCTCCCGATCATAATCCTCATTAGCATGACCTTCCACAAGCAAATTTCATAGCCCTTGACCTTTAATGATAGTAGTTGGCTTGAATTCTAAATCATATTCTTGCAATGGTGTCACCTAGTTTCCTCTTCGCTCACCCAATTCTTTCTATACAAGGAGGGACCTGAAAACTGGACGAGGAACAATCACTTTTGTCCTTTTTTTAAGATATAGGGTCTGAATTTCTTTACTGCTTTGAAAAATGCGTACTCTTATTTGTCTACAATAGGGTACTTCAATTCAGCCCCTTGTATTTAGTGCTCATAAATTTTATTGGGTATTCATATCCCAATTATCCTTTTTGAGTGAGCACCGTTGCGAGAGAGTTATCTGAAGCAAAAGTATAAAGAATAAAATCCTTTTCAAAGTCAGAACTCTTTAAAGAAGGAGCATGAGCTATTACTGTTTTGGTGTCTTTAAAATCGACATTCTCGATATCAGTCCACTTGAATTGTACGCTTTGCTTCACCATTTGCTGTAAGGGTTTTATAATTTGTGCAAAATATGGTACAAACCTTCGAACAAAATTTATTGTACCCATAAATGATTGCATAGATTTTTTATTATGGGGTAAGGGAATCTGAGATATAACTTCAACTTTCTCTCGGTCTATGGATATTCCCTTCTTTGAAATGATGTGACCCAATAGTTTTCCTTCTAGGACTGCGAAAATGCTCTTCTTTGTATTTAAAGATATGCCATATTTTCTACAACAATCAAAAATTTGTTTCAAGTGAAAAATATGATATTCTCTTTTCTTAGAGAGAATTGTCACATCATCTAAGTATACCACTACACAGTGGATGATTAGTGATCAGAATGCAATTTCCATGGCCCTCTGAAAATTAGTTCCAACATTTATGAGGCCAAACGACATTCTCCTATAAGTGAACGTTCCCCACTTAGTGCGAAATGTAGTCTTCAGTCTATCTTGTTCAGACACCAATACTTGGTTATAACTGGAAAACCCATCTAATAAGGAGAAAAATTCTGAAACTGATACCAGTTGAATAATTTTCCCCATCGGTGGAACTGGATTATTGTCTTTATCTGACACTCTATTCAGATTTTGGAATTCAACACACAACCTTATCTCTCATGACTTCTTCCGTACTGGAACTAAATTAGCCACCCATTCAGAATGTCGAACTCTGAAGATAATCTTTGCATTTAGTAACTTCCTCACTTTGCTTTGGATTAAAGGCTCTAACTTAGGATGCATTTTCTATCTTAATAGGAATTATATGTTGAATGATGCGCATGTCATATGTCTTTAGGTATTCATACTGTTATAGCTAGTTTTTGTTTTCTATTTTTAGACCTTATGCTTATTTTTAAAACGTGGTTTCTCTTATTGCTTTAAGATTCTGAGTTTGGTTTTTGAAGTATTTTGATAGCATGCTTATTTTTATTTTTTGATTTTATAGGTTTTTATTTTAAATTTACTTAGTTTTTTTCATACTTTTAATGAGCTTATTAGGTGTATGTATTTCTGAAAGGTTGTAAAAAGATATCATAAGGTTTTATCAAAGGTTGATTACACAATTTAACCCTTTCTTTTTTAATCCTTTTGTCAAAAAACATTAATCAAACATTCCTGTAGCGCAAAGGCAGAAAAAATGAACTAGAGCGCTACAAGAAAGTCGTGGCTTTCAAAAAATTGTAAGTTTGCTCGGGAGTTTTAAAATTTGTAAATGAGGGGAGTTTTTCCACATCTATAAAGGAAAATGATACGTGTTTAAAAATTACTAATACTTTTGACAAGTGTTTGAGTTAATGCAAGAATGATTTAGATGAGTTGCAGCTATCCAGTATGTGGAAAATTGAGATCCATTAAAACATTAATGATGGTGCACGATGGGAGTAATTCATTATGAGTTATGAATTTCTTGAATGTATGAAAGATTATAGAGACCATGCCGATATTTGGCAGTCCGTGATTGGAAGAGATTGTGATGAAGGCAGTTAGAGGTTTAGGGTTTGTAGAGTAATTGACTGGTGCAATCATGGCAGTTGAAGATAGAGTTATGAAAGTTACTGGACACCTGGGAAGACAAGAGAGCAGATTTTTAGAAACTGAATCCATTATTACGACAGGTATGAAACAGATTGCTGACATCATCCATGAATTGAGTCTCGCTTTGACAGAGGATTAGTTATTGGTGTTGATTAATAAGTGCAAGTTTATGAACCCAATTTTTGCTCAATTATTATTCTATTATCTTAGTGGAATTGTTCTGAAATACTTATCAGTTTTCTGAAGGAAAATTCATATCACGGGTTCTAATTTTCTCAGCTTCTGGTTGACTGTTAAAATAACATAATTTCAAATAGTTTTAACTCTTTGCGGAAGAACAAATTCAAATAGTTGATACAAAGCAGGAAGGGGGTAAAATTCCTTTAGAACATAATAAAAAATCACAGGTATACAAGAAAGTATAGTGGAATTTCATGTCATAGATAATTTGAAAGCTGATAACCCACATAGTTTAGGTGAAAAATCTAAAGAAGAGTTATTTGCAGTGGGATTAAAATGTGAAATGGTACAACTTTCAGATGTTAGGTATCAAGGAAAATCATTAGTGATGTTATGAGGAGCTGAAACAAGATGGAGACCAGAAGCTAGTAGCAAAAGAAGCCCTTGAAATAAAAAATAAAATGCATAGTTATGCTCTGTCTTTTCCTGTTTTGGTCATTGCAATTGAGCACGGATTACGAGCTGATGGAGTTGAATTTTAGAAAACAAAAAGAGGTTTTTGTTCACAAGAGCACCATTCACAAAAAAATCTCTCATATTTGCAACAGCTGTCAAGGTTTGAAAGATTCAATTTAATCTTTATAGCCTATTTTTCAGGGTTTAAAAATATTTAATATTTTCCTGTTTTAGTCTTCATATTGCGGGGAATATTATGATTGATTGGAGATGAAGTTTTAAAAATAAAGAGAGGTTGTTTTTCATCATGGACCCATTCACAAAAAACTCTATCATTTTGTGCACATGTGTCATAGATCGAGAGATATGGAAGCTTCTTTGAGACCTATTTTTCAGAAATTCTCCAAATTTACAAGGAATCTGATTTTGCTATTTTTAGTCAATTAGTTGAAAGTTGGTTAATGTAACTGCTGAGTAGTTTTAAATTAGACCTAATGAAGGGAAGATAGAGCTACGTATTTGTAATTATATAAAGGGGTGGGATAAACAGAGAATAGGTTTGAATTTTTTTACAAGGGGAGGCTTTCAACTACTATACAGAGCTAAGTTTCAGAAAACTCTTATGCATGTTGGATTACTGATTATGTTATATATGAAATCTATAAGCCCATTTTATCTTCTATGCTGGTTTCATTTCTGATTAGTGTGATCACTCAGTTTATGAATTAATTTCTTGTTTAAGTTTGTTTCTCATGGAATGCTTATGTACTGTGGATGAAACTTAGTTATGTGCTTATGTTTTTCTGGTTTATGTTACATATATTATACATCTCAGTCTTATATTGTGCATGATTTAGTATTTTTCTTAGCCTTATGAGTTTTTTCTCTCTCGTTTACAAACTGCAAAACAAAAACCCTAAAAACATGTTTATTTATTTTTATTTCATGAGATTGTGTTGGCTTGTTCTTTAGTAGTCTGAGAACAATTTTTGGCACTAACACATACTTCTAGGAAAATATTTATTTATATTGCTGAGAAAATTTAATAAACTAACACCTTTCTCCATGCGAGTAACAAGTTCCCAAATTTACAAACTTGGGATCAACTTCCATCCTAAAATTTATCAGCTCATATTACATAGATGAACTATTGGTTTTGATGTAGGCTGGTTTTCTGAAATTTTTATGCATATCAAACATTCCCTCAAGCATATTTACTCCTTTGGGCATGAAATTTCCTTTGGTCACCTCTCCATTTTGTAAATCTGTTTGATGTTCTTAATCATCAATTACAGATTCTTTGGAAACTTCGTCATTGGTCAAAAAATTGATAATCTGTTCATCATCATCAAACACTCTCATATTTTTGATATTATCAGCTACTGATGGCCTAAAAATAAGTTCAATGGAACACTTATTATTATTTGGAACTAACCTAGAAGTAGAAGCAGTTAATAAATCAGTTGCAACATTTTGTAATCTAGGAATTGAGTTTATATGAAAATCATTAAAATGTGCTATCAAATTCCATAGTTCAGCTTGATATCCTTCTAGGTGTGGAGATAAATAATGAATAGTGTCTCTAAATTTCCTAACCACTATCTTATAATCACCAAAAACTTTTAAATTTTTTACATTTAGTTCAATGACTTTCTTCAGGCCCTGGACTAGAGCTTCATATTCGTCGATATTGTTTGTGCATTCAAACTCTAGCCTACAAGAGAGAAGTTGTTGTTTATTTTTAGGATCAATCAGGATAAAACTAGATCCTGATCCCTCTTGTATTTTAGAACCATCAAAATACTAAAACAAAACCTATCTTCTAACTCTACCTGGTTAGTATCATTTCCTACGTTAGTGACTAAATTTACTATGTTACAGGAAACACCATCAGTCCGTGAAAAATGAAGGAGATCAGACTGTGTATCTGATTCACAACTAACTTCTTAATCTTGGTAATTCCCTGGTTTAAGATCTAAAAAGTAGTTTCCCAAAACTGAAGATGAGAAATTTACAAGCTCATTCTTTTCTTCCAATTGAGTTACGTTTTGTTTCATATGTGGTTCCCTCGGTATCTTAATCTGATTTTGATTATTTTAGTATGGAAACAACATGTGAGACCAATCGGTTGCAAAGTAACCATTAATTTTCGTTGACCAATCCCTCCTCAACATTAATCCATAAGCATATGGTATATATACCACCATAATATCTATGAACTAGCATACTCTAGGATCTGTAGACAATCGAATCAACACATATTTCATCTCCCCTATAACCTTAACAACAAACCTATCTAGTTGAATTATTTGAGAGGGGGATGGTGTTGGTTGAACATTGATCTTATTACATATCGAAAGTGGCATAACATTGGATGAGGCTCCAAAATCTACCAAAAAATTATGTACGTTGTGATTAAAAATCTCAAATGATAACAGAAAAGGAAAAGTCTGATATTTAGATTTTCCACCAATGCTTACTTCATAATCTCAGTATCAGATTCAATGGCTTCTGAAGTACTGTTGGGTTGCAGATCAAAGGATTCCAATAGTTTATTTCTTTGCTGAGGCATATTACATCATTCAAATAAATATATTTTTCCTTTAGTTTTCTTAATGTCTTCCACGATATCATAACCCAAGTCGTGTTCCACCAAACCTTTCTTAGTTCATTCTGTTTAATTTTCCAAGGTATTCACAGGTTTGTTAACTACTAGATTTGTCTCTTTCATGTTTACCAGATTAGACTTAGGTGATGTTTGAGTAGTGTTGATAATTTTCTTCATGGTGTCTTTTATCTTCTTTGTTTTAGGCAGCAATAAAATTTTATCCATAACCACTCCTTTACTTCTTGTTGTAACATTGATCACTCATACTTGTATTTCTTCATCCTGCTCTTCCTCGCTCAACCCCAATGTGGGTACCCAATCCCATAATACCATCATGGTTTCTTCATTTGTTTCTTCCAGATCATTTGTTTGGTCTTCTTCCACCTCAGGCTCTTTCAATTGGGCATATAATAGTTGATGCATAACCAGAGTCATCGAATTTATCCACCACGGGAATTGTTTTTAGAATGATGCTCTTGATGAAAAGTACATAAATGGTCCATGCATACTTCATTAAAATTTAAAACAACATAATTAATTAAAGGAGGTTGAGATTGCCCACTTTATTCCCTTTTCTTGTGATAAGGCTTGAATGGCTTTCTAGATGAACTAGATCCCTTGTCCTTTTCTAAGTCTACTATCTTATTTGATAACTTCGCTACCATCTTGACCACATTTTATAACTCATTAAAGTGTTCTTCCTTGGGCCTTGTTAACAACAAAGGTTTTTTACTGGCTGTGGTTTTCACTTATGGTTCTGAAGTGTGCTTTGATATACCATCAAGATCATCTTCCACCCTATTGGATTCATCATAATTTTCTACCGGCGTAGGATTGACTGCGCTTTTCACAAACATTGCTATAGGTGGATATAGTGTTGTAGTATAATATTCTACCAAAACTTCTTTAGCTGGTTTTGTTGCAGCACTAAAACTGCTTGAAAGAGTAGTAAACCTTTGATTGAAATCTTGAACTTTTTCTTTCTTTTCCATCCTCATAAACAGTAACTCATTCATAAGGGTAACTACAATTTTTTTATTACTGAATTTGCTTTTAAAAACCCTTTCAAAAGTATCCCAGTTTGATAATGAATTGGTTTGTAGACTAAAGAACCAAGAAGATTCTTTAGGCTCAAAATTATATGGAAATAATCTGCATACAACATATTCATGTTCAACATTTAAAATATCCAAAGTGAGATAAAAAAAATTCAAATGGTCTTCTGCAGATTTCCGGGATCAAACTTTGGTAACAATCATTCTGGGTGATTAGGTAAATCATGCAAATGTGCAACTAGATTAAGTGGTGTTCTGGCCCTCCATGCCAGTTGATTAACAACTGAAACCATAAATTAAGGTGGATAATTTGGTGGAGAATGTGGGAAAAATTCAGCTGTAGGAGACTCTAGTCCCAACTGATCAATAGGTCGAGTGATTTATTGGATAGATATCTTCTAAATTTTCCACAAGGATCAAATCTTGAGTATAAGAGATTGCTTTCTTGGAAGCCTGCCCTCTTGGTAGCACATGGATGACTTTCAATCCTCCAATTTTATTAACATAAGATCATGTATTCCTTCAAAAGTGTTCAACTTATTCAAATGGGACATCGTACAAATGTTTAGAGCCTTCTTCTTCAGAACTTATCTTTTCTTGTTCTTCAGATTCACTGGAATAAAATATTCAGGGAAAGGTGTTTCAGATGTTTTTCAAGTGGAGTCTTTTCTTACAAATGGATTTCCTCTGCTAGCCATGCACTGGAGGCCCTCCTTCTAGTGCCAAATCTATTGATGCCTAGAAAATTTCCTAGGTACCGACAATAGGGATTCTCCCCGATGATCGATCCCAATTAGATCGTCCACCGTTTGGTATGGGGAATCCGTCCGATCAACGATCCTGCTACCATAGATTAATTTGTTTTAAATCTCTACCGGTTACGGCCCGGTCCACCATTTATGTACTTTTCTTTTTAAAGATGAGATGCAAGTGCATAAATGCATATAACTGATGAGCAGAAATCTCACAGGTGATGCGCAGGTTTACTTGTCATATACCATTCCTTCTCAATTATTCTTATAAATTTAATACTAAGATAATCTATCCTATCCCCGCAGGGACAAAATTTAGAGTTCAGAGTAATATACTACAAATTGTTCATATAAGTCTAAAAGATAGTTGTTCCAACACAATATTAACATTTACAGCAGAAAGGATACCAGAGATAGATCTGATATAGTGAAATTGTTTATTACTTATTCATTACACATACATTTACATAGACAACGAATCCATTCATAACCAAAGATTTAGTTCCAAGAAGTTAGAACAATCTTAATGTATAATGTATAGTAGAAAGAAGAAACAATTCCATAGGATGCATTCCACACATTCCAAGTAAATTTATGTGCAGGCCTTTGTTCCAGCCAATTGATCTGTCTTATTTAAAAATAATTATTTATTTTACACAATAGTCTAATCCCCCTTATGCCAGTAAAAATCCCTTCTATCATCATTTGCACTCGTATTTATTACAATCTGAACCCATTGCTTTGTGACCTTTGGTATACCCTAACCCTAGAAATTCCCAAACTTTTCCCTTGGTGTTTTACATGGGAGAATACAAACAGTTTCATAAGAAATGAAATATATATGGGCCCTTCCCTTCTGGAAACACAGGAAGACCATCTGTTCTCCTTCCCCACAATTGCATTATATTTTATTAGCTTAAGCACCAGTAAGGTTACTGCGTCTCCAGGTGTGCCACTTCTTAGTCACGATTCTCTTTCCCGTACGTCAGCTTCATGCTCTCCTTAATGATCCAATCTAATTTGGTGAAAAATAATACTCGTGATACATGAACTAAACATAATGAGATATAAATATGATCTAAAATAACATTTAAACAATATTCTATAAAACTTCTCCTTCTTCACATTAAAACAACCATACTTTGCTAGTAATATTGCGACTAATCCCCTTATCCTCTGTTTCATTATGCATTCTCAATTTCAAGTTTATTAGTAGATGTTGCTTCTTACACAAAGGGTGAAGAGTACCCAATTAGGAAAAAATAGTAACAATTAAATTAATCTCGAAAATATTCCTCAGTTCCCTATTATTCCATGATAAAGTTTAGTAGAGATTAAACAGGTCGAAACATCTCAAGAAGATGGATCAACGGTGGGGAAAGATTCATGAAGTGAAAATGAATGAAAGATAATAAATATGCAAGGTTAAGTGAATTCCACTGGAGATAGTAAAGAAATGGATGAGATCAAATTCGCAAAAGATTTGACGTTCCAGAAACAATCCCACAAGAGAAAGGTGCAAGCAAGATAATGGATCCGCAAAGATAAGATGAGGTCCACATTTGATATCAGATCAACGGTGAAGAATAGATCTAGAAAAAATCAAAGGATCAAAAGAGTTGTGGAAAAGGAATTGCAGGAAGGAAATTTCAGAACTTCAACTTCGGGAAAGTTTGGTTCCACAAACCGCAATCCACAAAATTCAATGGCCGGGAAAGGATAAATATGAAAAAAATCAACGGCTCAGAGAAGTACGGATTAGGAATTGTAGAAGGGAAATTGTGGGAGTTAAAATTAGAAATTTGGGTTTTCCAGAATTTGCAATCCGCAATCCGCAAAATCAACGGTCGGGAAAGAATATGCAAGAAATCAATGGTCGACAAGAAACGCAAAAAAGGAATGGCGGAAGGGAAATTGTAGACATTCAACTTCGGAAAACGTTGGATCTGCAATCCAAAAGCCATAAAATATCAGACGCCCTAGAAGAATATTGCATTTGATCTCAGATCAATGGTTAGGGATGAATCCGAAAAAAATAAATGGCTCAGATAATTGTGGAAAAGGAATTGCGTGAAGGAAAATTACGGAAGTCAAAAGTGAAAACTAGGGATTTCCACAATCCACAATCCACAATTGCAGAAATTGAGTTGAGGCCACAAAATTGTGGAAAGGGGATTGCGGAAAGTTTGAATATGCGGAAAGACTGAGGTTGTGGAAAGCAAAGAATTGCAAAAATATTCTTTTGCTAAAGTTTTTGAAAAAAATTAAGTGTGCAGGGAGGGCTTATCCGAGTTGGGAAACTAGTGTAAGTGCGCCTTCAAATAAAAATAGAAGGAGAGGCCCTAAAAAATAAAAAATAAAAATTGGGGAATCAGTTGCAGCAGCAACAAGTTGTATTTCCCCGAACAACACCACTCTTTTTCCTCTAATTCCAGATCACATATAACAAATCATTTCACCTATCATCCCCTTCTACCTTCATACTTTGGAGGGGAATCTGTTACACCTATAATTGGTAGACATGCTCAATCCCCTGAAGTGGCATGACTAGGACATCTTTGGAGAAATGTTTTCCCATTCCAAGGTTGTCTAACACACGTTGTCTCGTGACATAGGGATTCAGACCTGCTTGACACCTTCTTCCTGTGGACATAGTGTGCCAGTGACACCTTTTCCATCAATACAAAGAGCATTGAAATTACTTTCCCATATGTAGAGAGAGTCAGTACTACCAAAAAATTAAAAAAATGAGGTTTCAAGAACGTTCTAGTCAAAAGTCCTCGTAGAAGTTGATCCCAATTGCTTGGAATATGTGGCACTTGGGTCCCTATCATCTAAGGATCATTCCATAGCTTCCTCCCAAAATACCTCAACCACTTTAGGTTTCCCTTGGCATATTTATACAAGCTTCCTCTCATGAGTGAAAAGAGGAAGAAGGGCCAAGAGAGCATCTTCATGCTGCTGGAATCATAGCTGGTATAGGAGGCAAGAGAGTGTGATTGTGAGTGAGGATTTATAAATCTTGTAGGGTGTGTGTAAGAGTGATGTCAAAAATATTATGAGATTGAGGATTCAATGTCAAGGCTTTGATGGTAGCTTATTACTCTTTATATTAGTAATACAAACATGTTCTCCTTTTCCATAAATGATTTGGGTTAATATCAATTGTTTATTACTTTTCTCCTTAACTATTAGTATAGATATTGGGATTGTCTTGTTGCTTTGACTTTTTTGTCTTGTTCTTCATGTTCTTTGTAGGTACATTTTATCGCAAAGGATACTTAAGGAAAAGACAACCTCCATCACTAAGGAAAGTAAAGCTTAACATTCAAGTAGTTCAATTATCTAGGATAAGGATGCATCATTGTGGATTTTTGTTCTAGATCTACCCCATGCATACTAGGGGAACAAACTATGCCCGCACTGATTGAAATATTCCTGGTAACAACTCAAAAATGTATTCTTCATACCTAGAAAAAAGTAATGGATTCTTACCGTTGTGATAGTATTTTGATATCCAATATGTCTTGCATATGGAACCTTATGTATTTCATCCATTAATAGCTTCTTTAATTTTGCATAATTAGGACTGTAAATTATGTTATTATTAAGAATCCCATCTATTTCCAACCTGTATCCTTTAAATTTATGTTGTATATTTTTCCATTGTAATCCTTATTTCACTTAAATATAATTTGGATACGAAATAACATATTCAATAATTTTGTTTTTTAAATATGATTTGCACATAGAGAATTTCATCATGCTGCTGATTATAAGGAATTTATAAACACTCTTGCAGATATAATTTCTCTGAAGAATTTATAAACACTCTCGCAGATATAGTTTCTATGTTCTTGGATTATTACATATACTCTATCTCTCCTTCATTTCACTCTTCTGTAGTTCCACTCTTCATTTGTCTAACCAACTTTGTCATTCATACTACATCTCTACTTCCATTCGACCTCTTTTCTTTGTTTCATTAACCATTGTTTACATGAAACTGTCGACACTGTCTTGGAAGTCTTCATAATAGTCATTCTTGTTGTTTTATCATCCAAGTCCATCTCATCCATTGTATTTGTTATAAATGAACTTTTATGACATCATCATTAGGATACCATCATATTCCATGTCATCATATGTGTCATGCCACATCCTCAAATATGCCATGCCATGCCATCACTAGCTTAGTCTTTCACTGAGTTTGTCCTGTCATCATATCCACTGGTTATTCCTTTTTCATTCGTGAACACCTTTGACATCAATGACAGCTATATACTCAACAACTCCTTTGTTTCTCGTCATTGCAGTAGGGCCCTTCACCAAGTGGGGGGTAGATTACATGACATGTAACCCAGTTTCTGTTGGGGGGCACAAATACATCATTGTCGTTGTAGGCTACTTCACAAAGTGGGAAGAGGTAATGCCTACCTTCAAAGCCGATGGCGAAACAAAAGATTACTTTGTATTCAACCAAATCATTTCTCATTTTGGTATACCAAAGCAGATTGTCACTGACCATGGCATTCATTTCAAAACAATATGATGACTAAGTTAACCACCATTCTAAGGTTTAGGAAATATCATTCATATTCCTTTTAACCTCTAGCGAATGGACAAGTAGAGGTAATTAATAAAATCTTGAAAACCATTCTAAAGTGCACTATCAATGCAAGCAGGTCAAATTGGCACATCATGTTGTACCGTGTAATTTGGGCATACTGAACTAATGTCAAGACTGCTACTGGTTTCTCGCCATTCCAGCTCATTCATGGGGTGGAAGCAATCACACTGGTTGAGTGCGAGATTCCATCCCTTAAGATTGTTATTCATGTGCTTTCTAACATTACATATCTGGAAGAACATTTGATTCACCTAGAGAATCTGTATGAACAACGCAGATATGCATTGACTGCAAACAAGGCTCACAATAATCAAATCAAAAACCAATACGACAAAGCCATGAAACCGAGAGTTTTATCCGAGGGAGAACTTGTTTTTCTCTGGTATCAAAACGAGGAACCTGTGGGGGCAGGAAAATTTAAGTTAATGTGGTTAGGACCCTACATTATGTCGAAAGTTTTGAAAAATGGAGCTTATGAATTAACTAATTATGATAGAAACAAGTTGTCAGAGCCTAGAAATGGGCTCTACCTCAAGAAATATTATGCTTAGGCATTATAATTTTTCTTGTATTATTATTGTGTGTATTTTTATGTACAATAGGTTATTAGCTAGTTAGTGTTTCTTATACATTTTATTGGTTGTTTCAAATGTCATCTGAGTGGTTTGTAGGTTTTTTTGATGGAGTTAGTAGCCATACTTGTAATATGGATTCAACTGCCTGGGTTATCTATTCACCCTCCAGACAACTGGTTTCCTCTAGTGGTGCCTTCTTAGGTCCTGCAACTAATAATGTGGCTGAATAGAGTGCAGTTATTGAGTTGTTACGGGATGCTACACTACATGGCATTACCTGTCTGGAGGTCAGACTTGACTCATAGCTCATGGTTTCCCAACTCAATGGTGATTATCAGGTGTGAAACGCTAACTTATTACGTGTAATATTACTTGAAATAAACTTTGAATATATTTCATTCCATCACATTTCAAGAAATGAAAATAGAATTACTGATGTATATGCAAATTACATACTTGATTGACACTTAACACACACATCATAAAATAAAGTATAATAGACACATTTGAAGCACATGTACACAACTAGAAATATATATATATATATATATATATATATATATATATATATATATGTATGTATGNAAATATGTCCATAGATATAGCGAGTCTAATCTGAAGATCATGTCACAAGTGTATCAATATACAAAAAATATGGCCATAGTCTATATATGCCTGAGTCTAGGCCTGATCCTCATCCTTCTTGGCTGTGGATTCCTCTAAAACCTCCCTGTAATGTAGTACGACCCTAGCCATCCTTCTGAGAAGGTGTAGCCACGTCGACAGAACCCCAACAACATAATACGGATTGAGCATAGGGATCTGATCTATCCGAAGTGTAGGTACATCATGGCTGATCCTGGATAGCTTCCCCTCAATAAAACGTAGCATACTGTCATCACCACCACCTTGTATGGGCCACACGAAGGTCCTGGTATGCCCATCGAGGCGAATAGGTACAACATCTGCATATGAAACATAAAGAAGGATCAAAATCATATACATATGTATATATAAATTTATGAACAAAAATCATAAAAATAAAATAATATAGAAAGATAAAAACATACCTATCTCTCCCCATTCTCCCCCTGGAGGGAGTATGAGTTCAGCGTCTCCTCAAAAATATATTTTGGAAAATGGAAATTACTCGAGAGCATGCACCTATCTATCCCACCAAGAATAGAAGTCATCATCGTAGCCACTTTGGATCTCTCCTCCACCACCTTGATGGAGGAAAATGTATCCCCACCTTGTGAGTCGAGGCTGATGAGGTGAGAGCAATGGTAATGGTACTATAGGACTAAGGGAAGAAACCCTCTCAAAGAAAAATGTCACTAAAATAATAGCATAGCCAAATTTATTTCTTCAGCCCCTCCTGTACTCAAAAAGTTGTTTCTTCATTATTGGGTTCAATCCTACACACCAATAAAACATCATTCCCTGCATACATTCCACTGCAACACACATGCGGGTCTGTGTTTCCAGATGCAAAGCAAATGAACTAGAAACCCTAGATATTGTGCTTACCATCACTTTCAATGGGAATCTAGTTATTTGTTAAATTGGGACACATGTCCCCGACTTCTATGTTCCAGGTAAACAGTAAGTATCAACATAATATTGCACGCTAAGACAGTCATTTCCCCTGCTAGTGCCCTCCAAGTTTACAGGTGTTCCCCTGTGAGAAATTCCCATGATGAAATACATATCATCTATTGTTAACCCCAAGATATCTCCTTGGAGGTCAAAGAGTCCGAGATCATGGTCCTAGTAACTCACTAAAGTATCCAGGACTTGTGCTCTCATATTAGAAGTGCAATATAAATTTACAAACCACTTATTTGTAATGCTTCCGGAGTAGGGGAATCTTGCATGGCTTCTCAGTCCATGTCTTCATGTTCCCTTTCTCTCCACTCCAGAACCATATTTTCCTACCCAATTCACATTATTAGCCATTAGAATTCATCGAAATTATTTTGCATTTATGCATTTTTTACAATAAAAGTTTGCACAGTAATTGTGACTGTGCTTTTAGCACAACATGAAGCATACATGGGCTACAGTGAAGAAACCCATGAATAAAACATGTATGTGTGACTGTAATGAAGCATACCCATGAATGCTCCAGGAAGATTTTAGAGCATGCATATAATAAACAAATTTTGCATTAAAACAAAAAATTGAATGGATAGAAAGGAAGAGAAGGGAGAGATAGCTAACCTGCAACTCGCAGAATTGAAATTGGCCCACTATTTTGTCCACTACGATCAACTTAAGTTGGAAGGTGAAAATTTCCAAATATAGTAAAATTTCCAAATGGTATGTTTAGTTTTGGTTTTGGACTATTTATAGTAAAAGTTTTAATTTTTTACCCATTGTCTATAGTTTAGAATCAATTTTTTAATATATGAACCAATACCATGGTCTTTTTTCTAGCTGCAATAGGTCCTAGATCATTAAAAAGTTGTTTTCTACCGCATATAGGGTAGGATTTGGTCTTCATTGCAGACTTTGCATTCATTCCTTATCCTTCACTTAACCCTAGGATCACTTTTTCGTCCATGGACTATGGTGTATAAACCACTTTTACATCGTACACATAATTGTTCTTCCATGGATAGGGCCTCCTTTACATGGGTACCCTAGTTTAGAACACTTGATTGTCTTTTGGTACCCATTTCATAGTTGTGTTAGGCTTGCGGGAGCCTTCTTAGTTGTTTTTCATTACAAAATGAGCCTCATTTTGCATCTTTTTATGAGATATACCCGATTATAAGGCTCCCCGCACTCATGGAGTTTTCTTTAGGCCCTGGTCTGACTCCTCAAAATAGACTATATTTCTGAGTAAAATTGTTCATTCATACTCGTTAAGATTAATTGAACGCTCATCTACATTGGTGGTAAGTTATCTCTTTCTCGAACCATGTAGATTATTTACGCGAAAGGAATTCTCTCTTTTCTGTGGAATTGAGAATCCTATCTTCAGGCACATGTTTATCTCTTTTCTAGACCCGAGGGACTAAATTTACAAAAAAGGAACACCCGATATGAGCTTAGTTTAGTCTTTTTTGTGCTATGGACCCAACATGAAAAATATTCTCAGTGTACTTTATGTCTTTGTCATGCTCGCAAAACATACAGAACAAAGCATCGAGTTTACTGTTGTAAGCCCCATTTCTCATAATCAAATGGATCTTTCTGAGTGATATTTCCTTCCTTCACACTCATTAAACTTAGGCTATATGTTGTTTTTGAAGGTGCATCGGTATGGTATTAGTTTTACCCATTTTTCAGACCTTACTGACTAAGTACAAAAAAGGTATACCTTAGTCCTTCGAGAGCTAAGAGAGTTATTCTGTGGATTGTTTTATACTTTTTCAACCCCAGGAGACTAAATTGTATGAAAAACACCCCCCTAGAGTCTTCTTCAGAGTTTTCAGACTCTCAAAACTATGAAAACACCAACGAGCATCTACTAGTTTAGGCTCATAAAATCCATGAATCAGTACTATATCAAGCATTATTCTCCCCCTCTTCAAGCTTGTCAAAAATGAAGAGAGACTCAAGTTGAATTTATTGAAATCATTAAAACTTAACAAGAAAGATAGGAAGAATTTCTCTTTTTGGGTTATAAACAGTGGAAACATGTCATCCTTGATCAAAGAACTCTATGGAATTCCTGGTACTCATGTCTCATTTTTCACTTCCAACTTAGCTATTAATTTGAGTTTTTAATCCACCTGTCCTTCATACAAGGGGAATCTGATCATGTCTCCTAGATGACATATAAGTCTAGTTGTCATATCTGCAAGTCAAAATATGCCTTGGGCCATCTCTATGTATTACTCACTATTCAAGGATATGTACCTCTATCTGATTATATTGATTTCCATCATTATCGTCTCTGATATTTCCTCATGTCTACCTTTCCTTATCTAGTTTCCTAGTCACTCTTGTGACCTATTGAAGGATCCATTGCCTTCCTCCTCACATCATGGTTTCTCATCAGCACCTCTGAAAGATGAAGACCTAGAGTGTCGATGATGGTACCTTACTATTCACTACCATTATTGGTGAACTCCTTTGCTTAAGTTGTCAATATTACTTATTCATTGACATTCTGTTGAATTCCTTCCTTGTTAAACTTCAGCTCATCTATTCACATGGAAGGAGTTGCACTGGCTACTATGTATTTGGACAAAGACCTTAGGTTCATACATCTATAACCTAAGTTGCGCAAGATTGTGTTCTGTTCAACAAAACTAATTCCGTATTTTGAAGACTCATCATTGTATATTGTGGCTCTGATACACCTTTGTAATATACGTGGCCTTGCTTCTTGTATCATATGATGTAATCAAATATTTCAAAGGAGCTAGTGTTCCACTTTATTGAACATGGAATCCTCAGATAATATTTTTTATATGACTTTGATGTGTATGGTTCAGGTACCTCTCTGCAGCCTTGGTAACTGAGCTCTCCAAGAATAAAGTTTGAAATGTGTTTCGATCATCGCTTCCCTTTGACCTCATAAATTAGGGGGAATATTTTATCCTTTGAAATGGCACTTCTCCGTCTGAGTACCAACACTCAATGTGTCGGTGCACAAAAGGAAAAAATGGATGGAAGTGGCCAAATCCCTATAGATGTGCATATGCCTACATATATCATCATATTTCCAGCCTTATCTATTTTTTTTATATCTGATTAGGGAGAATTCATAGCAATTTCCATTTAAACCCATGAATCATTCACGAGTATTGACATTACAACACACGAATACATGATCAAGGTTTGAACCCACGGGTTTCCCTTATAAAAGTCGCATATCATCCATGACTTGCTAGTATCAAAATTCGTGAATTCCCTAATCCCTAATCCAAAAATTAAAAAATTAAAAACAAGTTTAGTCGAGGATAGTTTGGATCCTAATCATGACTATCCCAACTTCCTCAACCATCTCAACCTTCATAACCTCTCTCTTTGCTCAAGTATAAAATAGAGGGTATGATTTGAGGCTAAACATGATCAATTCAGAGGAAGGTTATGCTGGTGGATTTCCTTTAGAGATCTTGGAGCAGTAGAGATTAGTTTCCTTGGCTAGCAGAGGAGCACTTGTTTCAAATACTAGTTGTAATCTTCCATCACTTGTTTATCAATAAAGAGAGACTTTCTTCCGATTTTTGACTTTGTACTCTTATGTGTTATGATTTATGAATTGTCTTGTCATTTCATTGCAAGCACATTATTTCATTAATATTCTATATAACATCTAATATATTGGAGGAAGGTTTGTCTCTTTGCAGGTGTGGAGATTATTTTAGAAGTTTTTGGAGCAATTTGGATTGAACAAGAAAGCTAGGATCAACCTCCATAAACAAGGTATGGTTACTTTATTCCTTATTTCTCTGTCAAATTCTCAAATGGTTGAATGTCTGCAAGTTTATTTAGTACGTTGGTAACCCCAGAGACCTTAGGTTATAAGGTTGTGTTGATGCCTAGAAAATTTTCTAGGTACCGACAGTAGGGATTCTCCACAATGATCAATCCCAATTAGATATTCCACTATTTGGTATGGGGAATCCGTCTGGTTAACGGTCCAACTAACATATATTAATTTGTTTTAAATCTCTACCAGTTACGGCTTGATCCATCATTTATGTAATTTTCTTTTTAAAGATGAGATGCAAGTGCCTAGATGCATATAATTGATGAGAAGAAACCTCATAGGTGATGCACAGGTTCTTACCTCTCTTATTACCATTCATTCCTTCTTAGTTATTCTTCTAAATATAAGACTAAGCTAATCTACCCTATCCCTACAGGGAGCAAATTTAGAGTTCAGAGTAATATACTGCAAAGTGTTCATATAAGTCTAACAGATAGTTTTGCCAACACAATATTCACATTTACAATAGAAAAGATACCAAAGATAGCTTTGATATAATGAAATCATTTATTACTCATTCATTACACAGACATCAAATCCATTCATAAGCAAAGAATTAGTTCCAAGAAGTTACAACAATCTCACTGTATAATGTATAGAAGCAATAAAAAACAATTCCACAGGTGCATTCCACACATTCCAAGAAAATTTATGTGCATGCCTTTGTTCCATCCAACTGATCTGTCTTATTAGCAAATAATTATTTCTTTTACACAATAGTCCAGTCCCCTTTATGCTAGAAAAAATCCCTTCTATCGTCTACTGCACCCCTATTTATTACAATCTAAACCCATTGCTTTAGACCTTTGGTATACCCTAACCCTATAAATTCCCAAACTTTGTCCTTAGTGTTTTACACAGGAGAGTACAAACGGTTTCATAAGAAATGAAATATATAGGGGCCCTTCCTTGCTGGAAACAAACACATAATATCCGTTTTGCTTCCGCATGATTGTATTGTATTTTATCATCTAAAGTGTCAGTAAGGTTACTGCGTCTCCACGTGTGCCACTTCTTAGTCACGAATCTCTTTCCCCTGCACCAGCTTCACGCTCTCCTTAATGAGCCAATCTAATTTGGTGAAAAATAATACCTCCGATACATTAATAAAACATAATGAGATATAAATCTGATCTAAAATAAAATTTAAATAAGATTCTATAAAACTTCTCCTTCTTCACATTAAAACAACCATAATTTTCCAGTAATATTGCAACTAATCACCTTATCCTCTATTTCATTATGCATTCTCAATTTCAAGTTTACCAGTAGGTGTTAATTCTTATGCAGAGGGTGAAGAGTACCCCATTAGGAAAAAATAGTAATAATTAAATTAATCTCGAGAAGTTTTCTTAGTTCCCTATTAGTACATGATAAAGTTTAGCAAAGATTAAACAACTCAAAACATATCAGGAAGATGGATCGACAACGGGGAAATATTCATGAAGTGAAAATGAATGAAAGATAAGAAATATTGTGGAGATAGTAAACCAATGGATGATATCAAATCCACAAAAGATCTGACGTTCCAAAAATAATCCCACAAGAGAAAGGTGCAAGGAAGATAACAAATAAGCAAAAATAAGATGAGATCTACATCTGATCTCAGAATAAATCCAGAAAAAATAAATGGCTCAAAATATTTGCAGAAAAGGAATTGTAGGAAGGAAATTTCAGAAGTTCAACTTCGGGAAAAATTGGTTCCGTAATCCGCAATCTGCAAAAATCAACGATCGGAAAAGGATAAATCCGCAAAAAATCAACGGCTCAGAGAAAAGAGGACCATGAATTGCGGAAGGGAAATTGCAGGAGTTAAAATTAGAAATTTGGGTTTTTTCGCAACCCACAATCTGCAAAATCAATGGTCGAGAAAGAATCTGCAGGAAATCAATGGTCCTCAAGAAATGCGGAAAAGTAATGGCAGATGTCACGTCCCCAACCCTTACTCGACGGAGAGGATGCGACTAACATCTATCAACTCGGGCAATCTAAGCCCCATGAACATATATATATATGTGTGTGTGTGTGTGTGTGTGTGTGTGTGTGTGTGTGTGTGTGTGTATGTATATATATA
>LPNX010523958.1:854166-870765 GCA_001517045.1 Pseudotsuga menziesii
TATGTATGTATATATATATACATACATATACATACATATATATATACATATATATGTATGTATATGTATTGAACTTAAAACATACACAAGTATAAACAGATGCATAATTCAATGTACATGAAACATACAGCGAAAGAAAATCATTCATTCAACACATTCATGCATTCAACCTGTTCATGATAATTTCATAATAATTCATAAGCAAATACAGTTGCAGAACTTAAATACACAAGAATACCTATCTTTGCAAGAAGCTCATCCCACAACCAGCTATGTCGCTATAACGTTCCACCCAACCATAGGCCAGTGTGCTCTTTAATATCTCAGCAACACTGCCACCCCCGAGCTAGGCATGATCTTCCACAAGGAATAAAGAACACTAGCATACTTCACCCATAGCCAAGGATGCAATTAAAAATCGGTCAAGACAACACAATTGGGTTTATCACACTTACATAAGCAATTGTTTACACTTAGCAAAATTCCCATGAGACACAACCAAGCCAACAAATGGGTTTATCAGGATTCCAATGAGGTGGAAAGACTGACTGCTATGCTAGTGAGCTCAATCCTAGATATATGAACACCCACACTGGATCTAGCCTGATTTTTAAACAATTACACACCCAACACAAGGAAGCATTCCCTTCTCTGATACACAGTCCCTCATGCCATGCCTTCTTTTCCAGTGCTATTTAGGGCATGCAAAGAAGAAAACCATCCTTCTAGATTGGTCTGTGTGGTTCTTTCACACACTATTCTTATAAAGCAAGTCTAGACTCTATTTCCATTCCTTCAATCAATTCAAATGGCAAACATGGATGCACACACAGTGATCTCAGTCTTGGGATTTATCAAAATGTAGTAGACACCAGGGATTACATACACACACATAAATTTATGAATTTCTGAACATTGTTGGTGCTAGATCGATTGTTGCAAAATACCAAAATGAAAATGTTTCCGACCTTTCAAATCAAAGACACAAAATTGGATTAAGGGAAATCGTGTTAAGGAAAACAAATAGCAGACATGAGAAAATGTGAGAGAGAACAATTCACATAGGAAAACAAAAAACATGAACGATTCATATCGCCGGATAGGAGAAATTTGTGAAAGGTTCAGACTCAGAATAATTTTTGCTTGCTTGTTGCTGCGTGAATGCCCAACTAGGTTTCCAAAAACGTTTTTCCCTTCCAAAATTGTGAGGGAAGGTGAAATGCTTCCATATGATGGAAAGGTGGCTGTTTTTGGTGTTTTCTTCCCCAAGAAAATTTAAAAAACATTTTTCCCCAAGTGGTGCTCTACCAAATTCGAATTTCTTCCCACTCTTCCAATTTCCCCCCTTACCCTTAGGAAAAATCATGCCCCCATATCATTGTGTTGCGTTGACATAGCCAGCTGTGGGATTTTAATTAAAATATCAAATTTAACATAATGTCCAGCTTTTTATTGTTTAGCTAGCATAAAATACTATCGTCTCAACCTTAATTGCTTAAACATAAAAACTAAATAAATGGTGGGGATTTTTCTTAGATCCACATCATGATTATTTACATCATAATATTTAAATGCAAATGGGGTCAAAACAGGCGTGTTACATTCCCCTCCACCTTCAACAACATTGTCCTTGGTGCTTTACAACATTGAACAAAAATGCTTGCTAATACTGCCCTCAACAATCCGTAGATTCGAACAAAAACAGATGTGCCAGTCACATGGCATCCTCCAGCTCCCACGTAGCTTCTTTAGGACCGTAGTGCTCCCATTGCACCTTCGGATGTCCTATTGCTTGGTTCTAGAGCATTGTGACCTTCCTTGGCAAGGATGTGCATAGGCTTGATTTGGAACTCTCCCTCTAGTTCCAGCTGTATCACATCCCAATTTATTACATGGTTAGGATCATGTACATATTTATTAAGCAAAGAAACATGAAAAACATTATGAGATCTAGTGCTACCAGACAATGCAAGTCTATATGCAACTGGCCCTATTCTTTCAAGCACTTCAAATGACAACTTGGCACAACTTCCAAGCTTCAAGGAAATCTTCTTTGCTTTCACTCTGAGGTAAACATGATCCCCAACACTGAACTCTCTGTTCAACCTATGCTTACCTGCATAAATTTTATATCTGTCCTGGGCTACCTTCAAATTCTTCCTGATCTTTACAACTTCTTACTCCATCTCCTTGAGCAATTCTGGACCAAGCACAACCCTGTTCACTGGATTATCCCAAGTCATTAGTGTCCTACACCTTCTGCCATACAAATATTCATATGGACTCATCCCCAAGGACTCTTGCTGTCCTTTGTTATAAGAAAACTCTACCAGGTGTAAATAATCTTCCCACTTGGTTGGTTTTTCCATCACATACATGTGAAGTTCCGGCTTCTTTTTCCACCCGTCGCTGCGTCGACTCTTTCCTTTTCTTTATCCTGCAGTACCGGCTCTTTCCCAAAATCTAACCCACAATTATGGCCGTGATATTCTTTTGCACGCCACCACCAAGCCAACACTTAGTCAATTTTATTTCTTTAGATGATGAAAATATTGGGTTCTACCCGTCATTGCAGCTCAAGCCCCGGCTTCCGCCCGCTATTGGGGCTCAAAGCCTGACTTTCGCCCACCATTGGGGCTCGAAGCTTGAATTTCTCCCATTGTTGTGGCTCAAAGCCTAAATTTCGCCCATCATTGTGGCTTAGTTTTTAGCTTCTACCTGCTACAAATCAGTGCTCTCAACCGACATTGAAGAATTTTCATACTTAGATAAAATTCCAAAAAGTTTCGTCAACTTGTCTCACCAGACGCCCGTCGGCTCCTTCTTGGCGATCGAGCCGCTACAGTGGCTCACTCTTTTATTTTATGCCACTCTTGCGGCTCAATCAACAAAGCTAGCCCAGTGTTTCGGTAAAGAAAGACAGTCATAGCTGTCGTTGCGGCTCTCTTCAGGTTTCTCAGCCGCCACACAAAGAAGTATTTTCTCCAATACTTATAAAAATTCATACTTAGAAGAATTTTAGATAATAATAATAAAAAAATTCTTGTCTACCTCTTCTTCCTGTTGATCACAGAGTCTGGTTCTTCATGTCCCATTGAGGCCCAAAGCTACAACCAGTGCTTTGATACCACACTGTCACATCCCCAACCCTTACTCGACGAAGAGGACGCAACTAACATCTATCAACCTGGGCAATCTAAGCCCCATGAACATATATATATATTGAACATAAAACATAGATAAGTATAAACAGATGCATAATGCGATGTACATGAAATATACAACGGAAGAAAATCATTCATTCAACACATTCATGCCTTCAACATGTTCATGATAATTTCATAATAATTCATAAGAAAATACAGTTGAAGAACTTAAATACACAAGAATACTTATCTTTGAAAGAATCTCGTCCCACAACCAGCTATGTCGCTGCAACATTCCACCAAACCATAGGTGAGTGTGCTCTTTAATCTTTTAGCAACACTGCCACCCCTGAGCTGGGCATGATCTTCCCCAAGGAACAATGAACAATAGCAGACTTCACCAATAACCAAGGATACAATTAAAACTCAGTCAAGCCAACACAGTTGTGTTTATCAGACTTACACTGGAAGTGTTTAAACTTAGCCAAATTCCCATGAGACACAACCAAGCCAATAGATGGGTTTATCAGGCTACGAGCCAAGCCATCCTTCTAGTTTGGTTTATCAGGCTGCCAAGTGTTAGAATTTTATCATTCAAGCTAGCATTATGTTAGGATATTTAACTAAGAGAATAACAAGTACAACAATCAAACATAAGAGACAATGAACACAATGTTTTTCCTCAGGGAAACCATAAATGGAGAAAACCCCGCAACTTCCTCAGAGATAGAATCAGCACCAAAGTAAAACCCCAAAACAATAAGATGATCTCTCAACAACAGTAGCCTCTTTCTTTCTAGCCCCAACAACTTCTTCTTCCTCAGCTATGCGCTACAACTGAGTGTGAGCGAGTGTGTGATAAATAGATAGGCTCACTCTCTATTTTTACTAATTCCCGACATGATAATGACTCACTTGGGACGACTTCACTAGGTGAGTCTAACAACCCTAGGGCCCCAGAAATGTGGGGGCTTTAACCCTTGATTAATAGGAGGGTTACCCACAATGACTTGACATGACTTATTTACATTATAGAAACTACCGATTGGGACATCAGGGCATGACATGAATCAAACACTTCTCAGAATAAACATTGGGGTACAATACATAAGATATACAAGTGAATACATTTCGAAGTTACAATTACATCAACACTCCCTCTTAACTAGAAAGGTATTCTCTCGACACAAATTATCAACACAAGTCTTCTTCTCTGTATCATCTGGATCATCATCGAGTCCTCGTCATCTTCATCTTCAAGTCATCTTCATATTTATCTAGATCATCACTGGATCTGGATCATCATCACTGTATCTGGATCATCACTCGATCTAGATCATCTCTGTTAGATCAACATCACTCAATTTGGATCATCACTCTATATGGATCATCAGTGGGTCATCATTACTAGTGCTATCTCATGATTCTTCTCATCACAGGAAGTTCTACAGAGCCAGCCCTTTTTCATGTTGGTTGTAGGCCTAGCATCCATGTAGGTTTTCTTCAGTGCTTATATCTGACCCTAAGTCAGAATGGCCCACCCAGCACTTACATCTGACCATGAGAGGAACACATCCAACACCATGTTAGAAAGGCATGCCTATCACTCACATCTGACCATGCGGGAGCACATCCCACAACCCTGTCAGAAAGGCCCAGCACTCACATCCGATCATGCGAGAACACATCGCACAAACTTATCGAAAAGGATCAAAACTTATATCTAGCCATGTAGGAACACATCCCACAACCATTCTAGAAAGGCTCTGCACTTACATCTAGCCATGCGGGAACACATCCTGCAACCATGCTAGAAGGGCTCTGCACTTACATCTAGCCATACGGGAACACATCCTACAACCATGCTTGAAGGGCTCTGCACTTACATCTAGCCATGCGAGAACACATCCTGTGACCATGCTAGAAGGGCTCTCAACCCCAGGTTGAGGATTCCTGGTAACTTACCAGGTGCCTCCATTCTCCCAGAGAATGGCATCGGCCCTTATATCTGATCAAGTGGGAACACATTCCTCAATCACATCAGAATGGCCTTGCACTTATATCTGATCATGTGGGAACACATCCCTCAATCACATTAGAATGGCCCTTAGCCCCAGACTGAGTATTCCTGGTAACTGACTAGGTGCCTCCATTCAGATAATGGCTTTCAACACTTATATCTGATCATGTAGGAACCAATCCTACAGTCACATCATAATGGGTCAACACTCACATCTGACATGGAAGGAACCAATCCTCTCACCATGACAAAATGGCTCATCCCTTACATCTAACCATGGAAGGAACCAATCCTCTCACCATGTCAGAATGGATCACGGACTCATCACTTCCCCTTGGAAGGAACCTCAATCTAGAGAACACCAAGCTTCTCCCTGAAGTATTCAAAATTCACTCTGGCTAATGGCTTCGTCAATGCATCAGCTATCTGTTCGTCCATCACAACATACTGGAGCTTCACTGCTCCTCTCTACACCATATCCATAATATAGTGATATTTGATCTCGATATGCTTTGACTTGTCATGGAACACCGGGTTCTCTGACAACTTCACACAACTCTGGTTGTCACAATATATACAAGTAGCATCCAACTGGAGATCAAATAAATCAGACAGTAGCTTCCTCAACCATACTACCTCACAACTAGCTGAACAAGATGCAACATACTCTTCTTCAGTTGTACTCAGTGCCACACAGGATCACTTCCTACTAAACCATGAGATCACACATGATCCCATACTGAAGCAACAACCTGAAGTGCTCTTCCTATCGATGGCACTGCCTGCCCAATCTGAATCAACATAACCCTCTAGGTTAATCTTTTGATTCGCCTCATACTTGAGCCCATAATCAACTGTACCGTTTAGGTACCTCAAAATATGCTTTGCAGCAATCAAGTGAACATGTCTCAGATCTGTCAAGAACTGGCTCAAGGTGTTCACAACAAAGTAAATATCTGGTCTCTTGTTTGTCAGGTACATCAAGGACCCAATCATTTGATGATACATCGTAGCATCAACCACTTCTGATGAAGCATCACTCAATATCTTCAAGTTTTATTCCATAGATGTGGTCATGGCCTTGCAGTCCATCATCCCAAATCTCTCCAGGATCTCTACCGTATATTTCCCTTGTCCTAGGGAAATTCCATCTACATTCTGCCATAGCTCCATGCCTATAAAATAATGCATCATACCCAATTCCTTCATTTCGAACTCGGCAACAAGCTTCCTATTCATATTAGCAATCAACCCATCCATACCTATTGCAAATAGATCATCTACATACAGTAGGATCATCACTAGGTTTCCATATTCAACCTTGTAGTAAAGGTTGGAATATTCTTTACTCTTGGCAAGGCCCAAACTGGATAGAAAGCTATCAATTCTACCGTACCATGTCCTGGGTGCCTGTTTCAAACCGTACAGGGCTTTATTCAATATACACATATGAGTTTCCTTGCCATGTGTCTCAAAACTGAGTGGCTGCTCCACATACACTTCCTCTTCCACTACACCATTCAAGAAAGTAGTATTGACATCCATTTGGTGTATCTTCCATTTCATCACTGTAGCCAGAGCAAGTACTGATTTGATGTAAGTGTATCTGGCTACAGGTGCAAAATTTTCTTCATAATCTATCCTTCCTTCTGGGAGAATCCACGAGCCACAAATCTTGATTTATATTTTTCTATGCTACCATCTACATCATGCTTGATCTTGTAGATTCATTTGAAAGTTACAACATACTTCCCTTCTATTCTTGGGACAACATTCCAAACATCATTCTTCATGATCGATTGATACTCTTCGATCATAGCATCCTTTCATTCTTTCTTTTCTGTCGCTTCTTCATAATTGGAAGGTTCTTTATCGATGAAATCACATAATAATGCTACATACCCGGAGTAGGACCTAGTCCTCTTTCTTTCTTTGTGATTCTCTTCTGGAGCCCCATATCTTTCCACACCTTGGATAGCTTCTCATACCCAAGCAGGTTTCCTCTTATGAGGATTCTTCTCTTGAGGTGGATCTATAGGTTCTTAAGGTTCTTCTATTTCCCTATCTTCTTCTTGATATTATTTGTTCATGGTTGTGTCATGAATTCTGGGTGCTTCTGTTTCTTCGGGATCTTCAACAGGTCTCTTTCTGGATTTGTTGTAATCTGAGTCTTCGACAAATGTTACATCCCTGCTGATATCAATATTTTTGAATCCTAGGAAGTATATTCTATAATCCTTCGAGCTTTCAGAGTATCCCACAAATATACCCTTCTTTCTTGAAGGATCTAACTTTGTCCTCTTTTCTTTTGGAATGTGTATGTACACCGGATAGATGAATATTTTGAGATGGATGACTTCTGGTTTCTTTTCGGAAAAGACTTCTTCAGGTGTCTTGTTCTTGAGTACTCTATGTGGAGTACGGTTTTGTACATACACCGTTGTTTTGGCAGCTTCTTCCCATAGATGCCTAGGAAGATCTTGATCATGAAGCATAGCCTTTGCAGCTTCCATGATCGTTCTATTCTTCCTTTCTGTAACCCCATTATGTTGTGGATTATATGGAGTAGTTAACTCCCTCTTAATCCCTGAATCTTTGCATAATGCTTTGAATTCATTTGAAATGAATTCTCCACCATTATCTGATCGAAAGGTATTGATCTTCTTTTTTGTGTGGTTCTCGATCAAGGCTTTGAATTCCTTGAACTTGCTGAATACTTCATCTTTGTTCTTCATGAAGTATATCCATGTCTTCCTAGAAAAATCATCAATGAAAGAAACATAGTATACATACCCACTTAATGAACTTGATGACATTGGACCACATACATCGGAGTGAATGATTTCCAAGATTTATTTTGCCTTGCTCTCGCTACTTGGAAATGTCTTCTTTGTGTTCTTTCCTTTCGCACATCCTTTAGAGACACCATCATGTTTTGCCTGAATTTCTGGAAGACCTTCAACAGCTTTGCTTGCAAGTGGTAGTGCTCTGTAGTGCACATGTGCAAGCCTTCTATGCCAAAGTTCATTTGGATCTACTGTGTCATGGAATAAATCTTGTTTTGGATGGCCCTTCAATTTGTATAGACCTCCCTCTTGTTCCCCAATCACTACTACATCATCAAAATTCTTTCCCTTTGGCCACATGAGAACTTGGCCATCTACAAATGCAACCCTCATGCCTTTTGCATCTAATGCACTGTATGGAGAGGAGGTTCTTCTTTAGTCCTGGTACAAACAATACATCTTGCATCTTCATAGAATTTCCAGAGTCTAGCTTATAGGAGGATTCACCACTACCTTTTATTGGATAGTAGTATTCATCCCCAAGTTTCACCTTGTGAGGTGAGTGATGTTCATATAGTTTCACAAAGGATTCTTTGAATCCTGTCATATGTTTGGAAGCACCACTATCTATAATCCAATCATTGCTTCCATGTGAGATAGTTCCCGTGAGAGCGGAGATCAGCACATATTCTTCGTCACTTGAAGAATCATCACTTTCTTGTTTGATTCTCTTTGTGGAAGGTTCATCATCCTCTGCAACATGAGCATGATGTCTTCTCTTGTTTACCTTCTTCTTGTGAGAGACATTTTTGTTTCTAGGACATTCTCTAGCATAGTGTCCTTTCTCGTCACATGTATAACATCTGATTCTAGACAAATCTTTTCTAGTGTTATCTTTGTCAGAGTGCTTACTGTAGAAGGAGCAAGTCGACATAAGTCGACTTGAACGAAGACCTACTTAGTCAATCAACTGACTAAGTCGATGGGCCGACTAGTCGATTAACCGGCTAGGTCGGTCGGCCGACTAAACTAGTCTATTAAGTCAGCTAACTAACAGTCGTGTCAGTTCACCGAACCGATAGGTAGTTATTTTGTAACTGTTTTGAAAATGTATATATTAGGCTGTTGAGCCACACAAGAACTCAGTTCAGTTCTGTGCTTTGTATGAACTCTTAATAATAATCATTTTGTTCCTTCCAATCTGTTCTTGTCTCTTGTCTCTGTTTATATTTATATATGTTTTAGTGTGTATTATTGGTAACCTTATGTGATCTGTGAGATTACAACATTGGTTCCGTTGCCGGTAGTACATTTCTAGAATATATGCTCACATATGATACCAGAGCAGGAGATCAAGGACTGGTGGGAGCGTAAAATTGCCAATTATTTGCAAAATTACGCACGTAGAAACAGACTGAAAGTTGCCGAAGCAAAAGCCATATTTTTCACAGAGACTCACGAGAAGTTTGTCAAATCCGTGCCACAACTATTGAAGCAGCTCTTGGATGAGAAAGCCAGACACGAATAAAGAACAGCAGTTGCTAGATAAATTATTTCGTGGGGGACGAACAAATCTGTCGGAGTGGTTGGAGAAAATCGCCGACGACTTCTGTAAAGAGCAAGCAATTGAAGATAGAACATCAGTGGAAACTGTAAAAGCCAAATTCTACACAGAATTCACCGACCAATTTTTGTGCACCTTGCCGAGTTTGCTGTTCAAGTTTTTGATAGAAAAGGGAGCAGGCCACATCGTAGAACCTCGACCACCACTGTGCGAACCGCCACTGAATACTAACTGGGCGGAAAAATAGAGGAAGTGGGAAAAGTTTATTGCTGAAAGGGAGTGGGAATACTTCTTGAGCAAATAGATAGCACCATCTGAGCTTCTTAGAAAGCGTCGGGTAGGCTATGGGGGGGTAGCTGGTCGTGTGTCGAAGATAGAGCAGAGTGGATCCTAGTCGACCACAATCAAACCAGTAATGAAAAGTCAACCGAGGGATAGCTGAAGGAATAGTACTGTATGAAGGTATGTCAGACATTAAGAAGATCGAAAGGGACGAAAGACAACAAAGGAGGGAAGCCAGACGAGAAAGAGCCGAAGGGCTGCGTAAAGAACAAAACCCTAGGGAGACCGACCGTGATGAAATTCCGCCAGAGTCGGGTCATAACTGACAACAAGAAGGTGTAGACAAAGAACCGGCCCCTGAGGATGAAGAAGTATGGATAGAGCAGCAAGACGCTCTCCAAATAACGGTTTTCGATGAAGTAACCCTGTCCCCAGCAAATCCACATACCATAATACAGACTATTGTGGAAGATGACCTTCGACTAAGAGTTGGTGACATCACTATATGGAGTTGACTAGGCGACGAACCATACCCGGAGCGACACCTGGTCATACGTCGACCAATCGAAGGGAACTGGGTGACCTTTCAAACGACACCCTCCTTTCGAAGTATCCACTTACTCTTACCGACACATGAAGGAGCACCCCCCCTGCCACATACAACTCTCGAAGACATCAACGAAGCCGACCTGCGTACACAGAGCTATAGTGGGACATCGACTGTACAAGTTCACAACAACCCACTGTTCATCGACGAATAATCGACCCTCGACGAGAACACCAGTTCTGTCGACCAAACTTCCGCAAGACAGCAGAGATCCACAACAACACCACTTTCACCACCACCCACACCTCCAACACCGCCAAATTCAGAGAATAGTAATAGTGACTCAGACATGGGTCACGGATCTGCTCACATTCCTCTATACGAGGGGGATGAAGACCCCAGACGACATTGGTTCGTCTATGAGTCAACCTGGGAGGCAAACCGGGTCACAGATGAAGACTGACAGATGGCTCAGTTCTCCGAAGCTTTGAGGAAAAGGGCCTTAACCTGGTATATGACCTTTTCAGAAAAGCAGCCCAGAGCAACAAAAGCTAAGATAAAAGCCCAATTCTTCTCCTTTTTCAAAACCCCAGACGCCAAGCACCTGGCAGCCAAGAAGCTGAAAACAACACAACAGAAGCCAGGGGAAACAGTCTGCGATTATGACAAATGCTGGAAGGATCTATTGAGCCAGTTAGATTATGATATTGATGAACATTTACTAATTCAATGGTTCCTTGCAGGCCTATCCCAGAAAGTTCACAGACATATCAGTCTAGAAACATTTAAGACTTATGAAGAAGCACTGACAAAGCCTCTGCAGGTCGAGATGGACGAAGATATCCCTTCATACCCAACCAACCATCGACTAGAGGAACATCTCGAAAATGTACAGAAGTCCCTAAAAGAATTAACCCTCAAAAACCAAGACATCTGGTGTACCAACTGTTCCACGGCTGGACATTCAAAAGACAATTGTTGGTAGCAGTATAGTCGACAAGACGTCCGTTTTGTACATACCAAAGTGTTTTGCAACATTTGTCAGGAGCGTGGAGACCATTCAACAGCTGATTGTCCATACAACATGAAGAATGGAAAAGCTTCCTGGTGCACCATCTGTGAGACAAAGAATCACAACACACCCGACTGTCAACTGAACCTAAAGAACAGACAGAACTATCAGGTAGTCTACCAGACAAACGCAGTGGCGCAGAACAACGAGCAAGGCAATTCCAACAACCAGAACGGGCAACAAACAGAAGGTCGACGATATGAACATCGATACGACAACCAACGACAATGGTTTGGAGGAATAGGTCGATTCATGGGGAATCGCAACATACGAACTCGTCGACCCACTCATTGCTTCATTTGCTACAAAGAGGGGCACCTATGCGCAGACTATCCATACAAGGACAGAACTGACCTTAAATTTTGTACGCATTGTGGGGTAGGCGATCACTCCTTGGAGGATTTTCCTACCATGTTAGAAAAGATCAATAATAAAAAGAATGTTAATGTCTTGTCTTGTGTTCCGAAGCATGAAGTAATACCTACAAAAAATGTACAGTTTGTTACTCGAAAAGGCACAAAAAATGGGTATGATAACCCTCAGATAAGCAAAATTAAAAGTACAAACACATATCCTGATCCGAGCACAGAAAGACAGACATATCAAGAAGCCACATACATATTCCATGATATTGCACGACATGAAGACCTAGTTAACAATCGACCTGACACAGTACATCAATTAATCCAACTAGCTCAATCAGACAAATCAGTAGCCTAGTTCATTGACTTATTGCACACACTAAAAGGTACTAACATTCAAAAACAAACTAAGAACATCTGCAACCTAAATCAAAAAGACAAAAACGATGTCGACCCGCTAGTCGACCTGGAAATTGAAGGTTTTCATGTCCGACAAGTAGTGCTTGATTTCGGATCTCAGGTAAATATCATGACCAGGGATACATGGGAACAAATGGGAAGACCTCGACTCTATGATTTAGGCATTTACCTAAAACTGGCCGACCATGGACTCATTGAGCCCATTGGGGTTTGGAAAAATGTAAACACAACCATCAAAGGAATATCGACGAAGGTTGATTTCGAAATCATTAACCCAAAGGAAGGATCTAGTTCCTTCCCAGCCCTTGTAGGTCGACCTTGGGGTTGGAATATGAAAGCATCTATCTCTTTAGACAAAGAACGAATTAAGCTCAAAGGAAATGGCCAAAAGGTCATCGTACCTATTCATCCATCCCAAGGACAACCTTGGATTGAACCAATTGATGAAGAAGTCGATGTCCGACAACTTTACCAAATCCATAATAACATTGACTATACTGAACCCAATGCCCAAGGGGAACTTTACCTAGGTAACCCAGATTCAGTTGGCTATAATTCAGATGCTGAACTATATGACTGGGAGATAGAAAACTATGAAACACAAGCAAGAGGGTGCTGGACTATACAAACAGTACAGAAAAAACTCACCCGACAGTGTTTCATTGTATCAATTATCCCAAAAAAATTTGAAAAGAAACTAAGGGAACGCCCTACCTTACAACCCACGAACTTGAACATTAATCAACTACCCCAGTATAAGGAGAGGGAATCCCCAGTCATGCATGTCGAACAAGTATCTAAAAATATTGGAGAGCATGGTCGACTGCAAACCTTAGTGGAAACATTTACAGGACAAGCAACTAGATGGTGGGATACACATCAGTCGAAACTTCAGACCTGGACAACTGCTTCCACCTTCTTTGTCGAACGGTTTGGAGGGAAAAAGATAACACAGGAAGCCCAACTACCTATCTTTACCCAAGGCCAAAACCCAGAAGAACACATTAGGACCTGTGAAAAGGAGTGGAGAAGACTTGGCTACAAAGATGAGAGAATCTGGCCCCATTTGTTTCCTTCAACCTTAGATGACTTACCTAACAAATGGTATAAGATGGAGGAAGCTAGAGGAGAAACCTTCTTTTGGCAAGAATTGAGAGAAAATTTTATCAAGGACTTCCAGTTCCTACCTCAAAACAAAACATTAGCTGAAACAGCCCAACAAATCAAACAATTTCTCCAACCAACCGTAAATCAACCCTCATAGACCGCCCGATAGATCAGGGACTGTAATAATATACATACTGCCTCCAGACCCCAGTCAACCCATTTACACTTAGAGAATGAACACACCATAGGCAAGAGCTTCAGATGGAACCCTGACCACCTCCAAACTAACAAACCTATCTATTCAATCTTGAAAGTTGAGACCACAGACGAGCCTGACCTTGACAGAATGACTGTAGCCGACTTTCCTGCTACATTCTCAGAATTCAAAGAAGGAAGTCGGCCGATCAATGAAGCTAAAGCACTAGAGTGGCTGGATGCCAAAGTAAAAACTAAGGAGGTCGACATTTCAAATGACGACCGTCCAAAAATAGCTAAGCTTGGTGACTACTGGAACAAACACCAAACCACCGAAATCATAAACTTACTTAGAGAGTTCCAGGATGTCTTTGCAAGGGACTACAAATATTTAAAAGGGTTAGTCCAGGAAATGGGTGAAATGAAGATAGATACAAAACCTGATGTCCGACCTGTGAAGAAACGACCTTATAAACTAGCTCATAAGTATAAGGAAATAGTTAAGAAGGAAATAGATGACATGTTAGCCGCAGGGATCATTTACCCCATCGACCAGTCAGAATGGGAAAGTCCCATGGTAGTACATCCTAAGAAACATGACCCGACCAGATTGAGAATTTGTGTCGACTTTAGAGAGCTTAACAAAGTCACACTAACAGATCCATTCCCAACTCCCTACGCTGATGAAATCCTAAATGAAGTGGCAGGCCATGAATGCTACTCCTTCACAGATGGATTTTCCGGATATAACCAAGTACCAATAGCAAAGGAAGACCAAAAGAAAACAACATTTGTCTGTGAATTTGGCTCGTTTGCTTACAGAGTTATGCCTTTTGGGCTAAATAATGCACCTGCAGTATTTTCCCGAATTGTTGTCAAAACTTTCCAGGAATACATCTATAAAACCATGGCAGTCTACTTCGATGACTAGACTATATATTCCACCCTAAAGGATCACTGCACATGGCTCCGACTTATGCTGGAGAGATGTCGATAGATACAAATTTCTCTGAACATCAAGAAATGCATCTTTATGACCCCCATAGGCATCCTCCTAGGACATATTGTCTGCAAAAATGGTATCAAGGTCGACTTTGCCAAAATTAAAATCATCCTCGACCTGAAGCCACCAATAAACCCTAAACAGGTTCGGGTGTTATTGGGCCATACAGGATATTATAGGAAGTTGATCAGACACTATTCCGACATGACCTACCCTCTAGAAGAGCTATTAAAGGAAGATCAAGACTTTAAGTGGACAGAAGAGTGCCAGATCTCCTTCGACAAAATGAAGAGAAAACTGGTCGAAGCCCCCATACTTAAATTCCCAAACTGGTCGACCAAGTTTCATGTCCACATTGATGCATCAGGAATAGCAATTGGAGAAATATTGACTCAACCAGGGGATGATGGGATGGATTACCCTATAGTCTACAGTAGTAGAAAACTCAATAAGGCTGAAAAGAACTATTCGACCACTGAGAGGGAAGCCCTAGGTATGGTATTTGCCCTTCAAAAGTATCGACATTACCTGTTACACAACCCCTTCATATTTTACACCGACCATCAAGCATTGAAATATCTTGTTAATAAACCCCTTCACCATGGAAGAATCTGTCGATGGCTACTTCTTTTTCAAGAATTTGAATTTGAAGTAGTGGTCCAACCAGGAAAGATCAATGTCAGGCCCGACCACTTATCTCATATCGACACAGGAGAGGAACCGACCGGAGTCAACGACAACTTGCCAGATGCACACTTATTTCGTATAGAAGCAGTACCAGAAGAACTGGAAGAGATAGCACAGTTCTTAGAAACAGGTCAGGCACCAGAAGGTCTAAACACTAAGAAAAAGCAAATCCTAGCTATGAAGGCTGCCCCTTACAGCCTCATCAATGGATTTCTATACAAAATGGGGTTAGACGACATAATCAGAAGATGTGTACTCGTCCACGAACGAGACCAAATTATGTATGAAGCACACTATGGACCTGCAGGAGGACATTTCCAAGCAGACACAACTGCAAAGAAAATCCAACAGTCTGGATTATGGTGGCCGATGATCCACAGGGACTGCAAAAACTTTGTTAGTCGATGTGACAGATGCCAACGACTTGGTCGACCCCGACCAAACATAGAAATGCCCTTGATATCTGTAAACCCCAGTCTCACATTTGAAATATGGGCTATAGACTTCATAGGACCATTCCCTATCCCAGCAAGACGATCAGGTGCAAGATATATCATCACTGCAGTGGAGTATGTTACTAAATGGGCAGAAGCTGAACCTGTCGAGACATGTTCAAGTGAGGTAGCTACCAAATTCATCTATGAAAACATCGTTACTCGATTCGGATGCCCACTCACATTGATCAGCGACCAAGGATCACACTTCATTAACAAAACCATCAAACATTTGACCGACTAGTTTCACATCGACCACCGAAGAAGTACAGCCTACCATCCTCAGTCGAATGGTGCAATTGAATCCTTTTAATAAAACATTAACAAGAGGATTAACCAAAATCTGTAATTCCAACAAGGATGACTGGGATGAGAGAATACCTGCAGTCTTATGGGCATACAGGACAGCATACAAACGGTCGACCGACCAAACTCCCTTTCGACTGGTATATGGACAAGAAGCAGTCGTCCCCCTCCATTTCCGATAGCAGACACCTATTGTAGCCCAACTACTACATGTCAATGTCGAACATTCACGACAAGATTGACTATTTCAACTCAGTAAACTGGAATAACATAGACTTATGGCCATCCAACACCAAGAAATACAAAAACAACAGCAGAAAGCATGGCACGACCGTAACATTAGGAACAAAAATTTGTCGGTCGGTGACCTAGCTTTACTCTACAACAGTTGAGTAAAAGGAAAACCAAAGAAACTACACACAGAATGGATGGGCCCTTACGTTGTAGAAGAAATACACCCTAATGGTTCAGTCCGTCTAAAAACATTGCAGAGCCTAATATTTCGGAAGCTCGTCAATGGAGCCTGACTTAAACAGTACAGAAACTGAAAAATATATATATATATATATATATATATATATATATATATATATATATATATATAGACC
>LPNX010523958.1:870845-894442 GCA_001517045.1 Pseudotsuga menziesii
CCGACATCAATTTCATCGACCATCTTCATCGACCAGTCATGCCGACCATTTTTACCACCGACACTGACCGTCGACCTTGAGAGTCCCATCACACATTAATGGCCTCGAGCGTCGAACTAGATCCACCAAATCGCACTCAAGTATTGAAGTTGGACTGTCAAGTCCGCCATTAATACAACCAGTTCGACACTCCACCATTCCCACGCCTATAAATAATGGACCGTTGAAGGTTCATTCACCACACCCCTTACACACAGAGCACTCGCATTCCCCGTCGACCAGAACCCACAAACCCTGTTACCATTCTGACCAGTCAGACATCATGGCACCCAAACTCACCCGAGCCGCGGCTAAAGCAAAGGAGTTGCAGGCAGAGGACACACCCTTGGTCCAAAGACTGAAGCATATCAAGCATGCCAAATTCCAGGAGGGTCCATTCCAGAAACTATGGACAAAAATACAAGAATGGGCCTTCGAAGACAAACGAGTGACTGAGGCCACTGAGAAAATCCAATATAGCACCATCTATGGCTATGCCAATGCACCTCTCATGGAAAGCTTCGGTGGGACAAAGGAAGCAGCAGTCAAGTTCATTATCAGTCGTTACCATAACGGTCGATTTTACTTCGACCAACCAATAGACATCACCGGGGATGTTATCTCCAAGCTGACAGGTCTGTCCAACAAAGGCAGCCCTGTCCCCATTGGCATCAAGGAAGGGCTGGTCGAAAGACTAACAGGTTCAGCATCAGGCAAGAACTCCAAGGGTTTAATGATTGGACATATTACAACCCGTATGCCACAGATTGTGGTTAAAATCATAGAAATCACTCTTACCTTGGCAGGTCGAAGCAGCGACCTTAAACTGGAGATGTTGGAGGCCGTCGATGCCATTGCTACCGATGGACGCATCTACAACTGGGCAGACTATGTCGCTGACTTAGTCAAGACCATCTGCGAATGCTGCCACGAGACGGGAGGTATTATCAAATTCCCGTCCCTTATCATATGGATTGTTATGTACCATATCTGTCCAGAAGGTAGTCCAATATTCTAGGAGTCGACCAGATTCCAAATGCATAGGTTTAAACCTTTCTCCCAAAAAGGAACCCTGCACGAGCTGACCCAAGGAAAAATCTTTTTAGACACTTGGTTCCAGCAGTTAAAAGTTTGAACAACGAGGTGGAGGGTGCCCCAGAACATCCGATGAAACCTCCCTGATTAGTCTCACATACAGTTAGCACTAGACCATACATCAGTATGGTACATGAGAGGTCAGGACCCCAAAGCACAAGACCTCGACTATTATTCAACAGTCGACCAGATCTTTCGAGAGTTGACCCGGCAGGCCAACACAAAAATACCTATTCCAGAGGCTACTAAACAGGTCGACTTCTCCATAGTCGAGCCACTTACAGACCGGGAGAAGGAGGAGGACTACGAGCTGAACTTGTACATCAGCACATTTGTGTCGGAGGATACCCCGACTGTGCCCACTAGTCAGGTACACTTAACTGTAAAACCTCCGACTGCAAAGGTAGTCGAATCCCAACCAACAACACAACAACCCACAGAACAACAACCAACAGAACAAACACAGCTGACAGTGCAACAGACAACTCCTCCGGCTACAGCAACTGTCGAACCAACTCAGATTCCGACAGGAGAAGTCGAGGAATACAACCCTGAATATGCTCTGTCCAGAAGCACCATTAAGAAGTTGGCTAAGGAAATAGTTGTCTCCCGAAAAAATATCAAGACATAAAAACGACATCAAGGTAAGGGTAAGCGTAAGCTTGTCCTTGCTGACTCGACCGACGACGACGAGGAACTAGCAGCCACGGCCGTCGACATTGTTGAAGATGCCCGTGCCAATAAAGTCTCTGTTGAAACCCAGTTTCAACGATTTCTGGAAGCAGGAGCACCGGAGGGTCGACCCAAGAAATCCAGAACACAGTCGACGCCTAAAAACATCGTCGACCTTGAGTCGACCACCCCACCTCCATCTCCGACAACTATAGTCGAGGAGAAAGTGATGGAACAGCAGACAAACATTCCCCAGGATGTATATGAAAGATCAATCCCGACGACCCTCAGAGCCAGGGCCAGCACGGACGCTGAGCTTAAAGTCTTCTTTGCAACTCTGCCTACATTGTTCCAGACGACACAGACAATAAAGACCACAAACCCCCTCAAATCAAGCAAAAATATCTATGGCCAACAGACAACTACATTCACAAGGATCCACGATGGAGGTGATATTATAGGACATGAGCAGACTACCACAGATTACCAAGATCCAACTACACCACTGGAAGAAAACATCTCTTCCGACCAAAGCTCACAACACACACCCATCAACCTTTCGACCCCTGTCAATACCCCCACTCCATCACCACCAGTATTATCAAACACTCCACCCCCACCTCCAACACCCCCTGATTCGCAGCCAAACCCTTCACAACTACCGGCTTCATCACAACCGGAAGTGGTCATACCACCTCCCCGACCAGAAAAACCCCCGACCACTGTACCACCCCTTCAAACACACGAACCCTCGACCTCTGCCCCACCCACTACAGGACCAAATTCCACGACTGCAGGTACTCAGGAGCCAGAAGCAGACAAGCAAAAGAAAAGGACTGAACATCATAGACCATCCCGACTGTAGATAAGTTTAAAATATGCAAGCTCGTTGACCAACACAGAGGTCGTCCAACTACTTAAAACTTTGGCCAAAGAGTCAAAGAAGAGGACGGTCACCAAAAGAAAAGAACTCAAGGACAAAGAGGCAGCAGAGGTCGAGTTTCTCGGAAAATGCAGGTCTCTTGCACAAACCGTCATCCCAGGCCCTGTCGAAGTTGCTACATATCGACCTCTGGAAAGGGCCTATCAGCTTTTTGAAGGTATGGTCTCAACCATCCAGACACATCTCCAAAAGACCAAGGCAGAACAAAAAGAGGAGACTGCCCGACTGCTCCTGACCCAACACACTGCATTTACGGAGGCTTACAAGGTCTTACAGGACCATATGGAAGAATCCATTGTTACTGAGGAAATACTAAGAGACTGGCCTACTCATTATGGGCAAGTATACCATCAAACCAGGAAGACACGACAAGGCATTCAGGCATTGGACAGCAGGAAGTCGACAGAGGCAGAACTAAGGCAGACCATTGAGGAGAAGATTGTCATGGAGACAAACAAGCTACAAAAGTTGGAAAGAGAAGCACATCAGTCGGTTCAGCAAGCTCTTCCCAACTTAGAGAAGGTCGACAACATCTGCCCGCAGATGAAGAGACTCCTTAATGCTGCGGAAGAACAAAACCAACTGTTGGGACCCAATATGGAGAACATTGCCGAAATGACCATGGCAGAAAAGATGTCGGTACTATCAAGTCTGACTACTCTGACGATCGACATCCAGAAAGCCTTGCAGACATGGACAGATTTCCAGCATCATCTTGCCATCACAGCCCCAGCCATTGTCGAAGTATGCGTGCAGAAGAGACTGACTATTCGCCTGCACAGTCCACCTCAGTAGCAGTTGCAGGGTGCAACAGGTTCCACATTTTTTGTACCTCCCTATTTCTTCGGGACGAAGAAACATTTTGTTCGTGGGGGAGATGTAGAAGGAGCAAGTTGACTTGAACGAAGACCGACTTAGTCAATCAACCGACTAAGTCGATGGGCCGACTAGTCGATTAACCGACTAGGTCGGTCGGCCGACTAAACTAGTCTATTAAGTCGGCTAACTAACAGTCGTGTTGGTTCACCGAACCGACAGGTAGTTATTTTGTAACTGTTTTGCAAATGTATATATTAGGCTGTTGAGCCACACAAGAACTCAGTTCAGTTCTGTGCTTTGTATGAACTCTTAATAATAATCATTCTGTTCCTTCCAATCTGTTCTTGTCTCTTGTCTCTGTTTATATTTATATATGTTTTAGTGTGTATTATTGGTAACCTTATGTGATCAGTGAGATTACAACACTTACCTCTGGGGTGATGAGAATTTCTTCTGTTTTTCTTGGAGTGTACCTTGAGAGCTTGATATTCACTTCCCATCTTTTCTTCTTAAGCTGCTATTCAAGCTTCTTCTTGAGAGCATTCTTCCCATAGTCTGCTGAACTTAACTAACTTCTTTCTAGCATAGATTCCTTGAATAAAGGAGTCCCATGATCTAGGGAGACCATTCAAGGTGGTCATTACAATCTATGCATTCTCCACGTCTTCATCTACTGCTTCCAGCTATTCCTTGATCTGAGAGACCCTTGTAAAGTAAGACTGGATGGTCTCTGCATTTTGGATCTTTACATTCTTTAGTTGGTTTCTCAAAGTCATCTTCTGGTTTATGTTCTTCCCTTCAAACAGTTTGATTAGGGCATATAGGTGTCTTTAGGGAGGACACTTGTGGTATGAGGTGATCCTTGATTGAATCAACAATAATCCTCTTAGCCATAACCAATTTATTCTTGTGTAAGGCCTTAGCCTCATCTCCCTCTAGAACTGGAACCTCCTCATTGATATAGGAGTCCAACTCATTTTATTCTAGGACCAGGGATATCCTATACTTCTAGGCTTGGAAGTTATCAGCTCCCTCAAGATTTTCATCAAGCTTGGTATGATGAGAAATATTAACTGAGAGCCTCAAATGGAAATACAAAAGATTTAGATCTTACCAGGTCAAAATGTTGGATCTGGATTTGGAGCTGAATTTCTGCAGTGCTGGTTCAGGCGTAGATTAGGGTTTGAATTTTCTGGAGTTCTGTCCAACCAAATGCTTTGATCTTGATCTCTAAACTTTGATTATGAGGAGGAGATCAATCCAGGCCTATGCTCACTCAAAAATTCCACTTCTGTGGAAATCCCTAATTTCTAGCAGTAGTGTCGGGTCAAAAACTGAAAATGCTCAGGATCAGATTCTGCTCTAACAGAAAGATGCGCCCTAGGGAGGAGTGTCAGCCCAACCTTATTTTGCTAAAAATATATGGAGAGAGATCCAAAAAATAAGAATCCCTAGTTCCCGCAGCTACACAATGTCTTCTTCTCAGGTTAGCTCTGATACCATGTTAGAATTTTATCATTCAAGCTAGCATTATGTTAGGATCTTTAACGGAGAGAATAACAAGTACATCAATAAAACAAAAGAGACAATGAACACAATGTTTTTCCTTAGGGAAATCATAAATGGAGAAAACTCCACAAATTCCTCATAGATAGAATCAGTACCAAAGTAAAACCCCAAAAAAGTAAGATGATCTCCCGACAGTAGTAGCCTCTTTCTTTATAGCCCCAACAACTTCTTCTTCCTTAGCTATGCGCTACAACTATGTGTGAGTGAGTGTGTGATAAATAGAGAGGATCACTCTCTATTTATACTAATTCTCGACTTGACAATGAATCACTAGGTCTGACTTCACTAGGTGATTCTAACAACCCTAGGGCCTTGAAACTGCGGGGACTTTAACCCTTGTTCAATAGGAGGGTTACCCACAATGACTTGACATGACTTATTTACATTATAGAAACTCCCGATTGGAACATCAAGGCATGACATGACTCAAAACACTTCCCAGAATAAACATTGGGGTACAATTGTTAGAATAATCAACCCATAGTTAGCTACCATAGACATTAATTAATCCAATTTTTGTCTTATTTGCCTAGTTTCCATATTCCACCTTATGCAAGTTGTTCTCCACACATCCAAAGTGGTCAAACTTGCTAAATTTGAGTCATGGAGCACTTGGGAAACCACTTGGAATCAAATCTACTTTATTCTTGGCCTTCCTAGCGCATGTCTGCTTTTTCTGCTTTATTTCCTGCTTTTTCTGAGTTTTAAGGCAATTGGGAAGTTTGAATAGGTGAAGTTAACTTCTTTTTGTCCTCATCATCCTCCACTCTTTTCTCCTAAGAAAATCATGTATGATTTGTCCTTCCATCATCTATTAGCTTGCCTAATTGATTTTGCCAATTCGTGAGCTCCTAGATAGATTTGGAAACTGCTTTATGCACCTGTGGGGGATTTGCTTAGATTTAATAAGACTTCTTTTGACAAAATTCTAATGGCATCCTTATGCATTCGAATCTCTCATGTAATTATTTATTGTGGCAGCATATGACTTCACAGGGTTGGCTATTGTACACTTATTCAATACAGATTAGTGTTCTGCTCCATATTCAGTCTCCTTTGTGTGTAATTTGCATGTGTAATTAGCAATTTTTGTGAGTGTAATTATTCTAACACCTGGGTTCAATTTCCACATGGTATCAAAGCCTTTGTAGATCAATTTCTCTCCTTCCAATTTGTATTGCAGGTTCGACATCATTGACTAGGAGCATTCTGCTGACTGAAGGGACAATTGCTAAGCTATGGATCAATCTCAGAAGATCATCTTGACTCCATTTAACTTCTTTGAATTGAAAGCAAAGATGGAGATACTATTGAGAGTGAAAGGCCTCTACAGAGTGACTATGGAAACAGAAGCAGAGCCCAATGTAGATGCAGAGAAAATTAAATTGCACAATAGGAGGGATGAGGCCTATGGTCTCCTGTGTCTAAGCATATCTAGAGACCTCCTTTTCCATCTTGATGGATTAACATCACCAAATGAAGTATGGGAGAATATTGTTGAGTTTTTTGGTAAGACATATGATATGAGGGGACATCAAATTGAAAATGAATTGATCTCCCTGAGTCCCAATATCTTTGAATCCCTGCAACTCTATTTTTCCAAGTTCAAAGCCCTTGTTTTGTAGCTAAAATAGTGTGGGATCGAAAAGAAGGAGGAGAAACTAGTTTTGGCCATACTCTCAAAGCTTGGCCCTAACTATTCAATGTTTGTCTTGACCTTCCATACCGCAAAGTTGACAGCTCAAGCCTGGAAAATGCCAAGCCTTGCATATTTCATGGAATCTCTCACACAAGAACAAGATAAATTGGTGATGATGGGCACCATCAAACCTTCCAAAGACCAAGCTTTGGTTGTTGGAGATTTGAGGGTGGATTCAAAAATCAAGAAGAAAGCTAAGAAGCCACCTGAGAAAAAGAGAGACAAGAACAAGTCTCCAGAGGAGCCCCAAGGTTCCAAGAAGAACCTCCAGAAAAAGAAGAACAAAGGAGAAATGAGCAAGTGTGCATATTGCAGTAAGGGAAATCATCCTGAAAGATCCTGCATGAAGAAGCAAATTGACATGCTGACCCAACTCCTGGAGAAGAACGGCATCTCCCTTCCTAATAGCTCAAAGAAGAGGGAAGGAGGATCAAATTCAGAAGACAGAGAGAGAGTTCATGCATTGGTTGCTGACACATCAAGCTCACCTAGTTTCATCATTGATTCTGGAGATTCAAGACATATGGTTTCAACCAAGGAGGCATTCACCTCACTTGACATGTCAAAAGGTCCACCAATTGTATTGGGGGATGACTCTCTCAATGAAATTTTGGGCAAAGGGAGGATTGATCTTTACCATGGTAAGTTCAGAAATGTATTGCATGTCCCAGGTCTTGCCTATAACTTCTTATCAGTGTATCAGATGACCCACATAGGGTCTCCAAAGAAGGTCATATTCTCCCCTGATGAAGTTGAGATCATAGAGATATCAAGTGGTAAATCCATTGCAAAAGGAGTTGCAAATCACACTTAGAAGGTATACATGTTCTCATACTTCCTACCCTACTCAAACCCCTCTACTCTTCTTATTCATGCTAATGAGGCAAGCAAGATTTGGCATGAAATATTTGACCACCTCAATTACAAGTATCTTTCTGATCTTAGTGAAAAAGAAATGGTCATAGGGTTACCAAAGATTAAGTTTTCCAAAGGAGTCTGTCAAGGTTGCATCTTAGGAAAACACCCAGAGCATAAATTTGAGAAAGAAAGTCATGAGAGAACCTCTGCACCTCTTGAGTTGATCCACAGTGATGTTGCTGGCCCATTTCCTCATATGTCAATGAGTTAGGAAAAATATGCATTGAAATTCATAGATGAATTTTCCAGGTATTGCTGGGTTTACTTCCTGAAACACAAGTCTGAAGTTTTTGGCCTCTTCAAAGTCTTTAAGGCTTTGGTTGAAAACCAGTATGGGAGGAAACTCAAGGTCCTCAGATCTGACAATGGTAGTGATTATGTCAAGTCTGAGTTCATTCAATATTGTGCAGAGGCAAGTATTCAGATGTAGCATTCTATCCCTTACACACCATAGCAAAATGGTGTTGCTGAGAGGAAGAACAGATCACTGAAAGAGATGGCAACATGCATGATGGAGGCTAAGACTTTGCCACCAAAGTTTTGGGCCGAAGCTATAAACTATGCAGCCTATATCCATAATAGGGTGCCTCATAAACAGCTTGATGTTATGACTCCTTTCAAAGCATGGAGTGGGCACAAGCCAGATGTGACCCATTTCAGGATTTTTGGCTCAAGGGCTTGGGCTAGAATTCCAACAGAAAAGAGGAAGGCTTTGCAGCCTCAAATCCAAGAGTTTCTATTTGTTGGGTACTATAAATATTCAAAAGGGTACAATCTGATCAATTTGAGCACAAACAAAGCCTTCATTGAAAGGAGTGTTATGTTCCAAGAAGAGCCTTTAGCAGCAGTGGAAGTTGGAGAATCCTCTTCACCACCAGAACCATTAAATGTAAGTGAAGAGATAGTTGAAGTTGCTGATTCTGATATGTCTGATAATTATGATTTAATTTCAGACCCTAACGGTCCTACAAGACCAAAATGGGCAGCAAATACCATTCATGCAGCTGGAGAACTAGCTAGAAATCCTAATGATCCTAGGAGGACTAGATCTCAGTTTGAGAGTGCTCTATGTGTGAAAGACCCTTTGTTTGCAGAGAAATGCTATCTGATGGTTGAATCAGACCCACTGACATATGAAAATGAAGCACATGATCCAATATGGAAAACATCCATGAAAGAATATTTCATCTCACTCCAGAAGAACCAACACTTGGGAGCTAGTTGATCTTCCCCCAGGGAGGAAGCTAGTTTAGTGTAAGTGGGTTTAAAAAACCAAATTTGCTGCTGATGGTTCACCTTTGAAATATAATTAAATATTGGTATCCAAGGGATACTCATAGTTACATGGCATAGACTACAATGAGATCTTTGCACCAGTGGCAATGATGGACTCCATCAGGCTAGCTTTAGCCATTGCAGCATCGAAGCAGTGGGAGGTACATCACATGGATGTGAAGTGTGATTTCCTAAATGGGGATCTTACTGAATATATTTACATGTAGCAGCATCAAGGATTTTCTACTAATCCATCTCTTGTGTGCAGGCTAAAGAAATCATTGTATGGGCTTAAGCAAGCCCCAAGGGCTTGGTATGCCAAGATTGATAGATTTCTGCTATCACTGAATTTTGTTTGATGCAAGTCAGATCCAAATGTCTATTTGAATATGATTCATGGTTCATTAATGATTATTTTTTTGTATGTTGTGACCTTCTCATTACAGGAAGCTCAAAGGATGAAATTGCCTCCTTGAAGGATGCAATGAACCATGCATTCTCAATGACTGATTTGGGCTTATTGAGCCAATTCTTGGGGCTCGAGATTACTCAAACAAAAAATGGAATCAATTTACATCAGTCCAAGTATGTCTTGGATTTTACTAACAAATTGAACATGAAGGACTGCAAGCCCAGCAAGACTCCCTTCCTTTCAGGAGTTAAACTTGAAGAAGTTGATTCTTCACCTATGGTAAACAATACACTGTATAGGCAATTGATTGGATGTTCATTGTATCTTACACATATTTGACCTGATATTTATTATGCAGTAATTGTGGCTTCAAGATACATGGATCAGCCTCATTAGATCCATTGGAGAGCATCCAAAAGGATCCTTAACTTTGTTCAGGGAACAAGGACTCATGGGATCTTCTACAAAGCTAAATCTGATCTTGATTTGATTGGGTAGGTGACAACATAGATTGAAAGTCAACATTAGGATATGTGTTCATGATTGCTAAAGGACCAATTAGCTAGTCAAGCAAGAAACAGAGTGCCATTGCACTCTCATCTACAGAAGCAGAGTACAGAGGAGTTGTAAATGCAACAACTCAATGTTTATGGTTGCAGGGGTTACTTGGTGAGTGTGGCTTTGAATCAGAATACTAAACTACTATATATTGTGATAATCAGAGTACCATTCAAATCTGCAATGATCCATTTCAGAGACATAGAACCAAACACATTGGAATCCATATGCACTACATCAGATAGCTTGTGCATGATGGCACCATTCACCTACTCTTCTGTTCATCTTTAGAACAAGTAGCAGATATCTTCACTAAAAAAAATTTGTGAGAAGAAATTCAGTAATCTCAAATCACTGCTAGGTATTGCTGATCATGCTATGAAGCATGAGTGATGACAAGATTTTCAAATTTTGTTTTACTCTCCATGTTTAAGGGAGGATTTTCCCCACTGGGTTTTTGCCTCTTTCCTTGGTTAAATGGACATGCAGTATGTAAAGGGTGACTAAGCCTTGTTTCTAGGCCCTATAATTTTCTAATACTTTACTCATAAGTCAGGCTTAAGGGGGGGTTTTAGAATAATCAACCCATAGTTAGCTACCTTAGACATTAATTAATCCAATTTTTGTCTTATTTGCCTAGTTTCCATATTCCACCTTATGCAAGTTGTCCTCCACACATCCAAAGTGGTTAAAATTGCTAAATTTGAGTCATGGAGTGCTTGGGAAACCACTTGGAATCAAATCTTCTTTATTCCTGGCCTTCCTAGCGCATGTCTGCTTTTTCTACTTTATTGCCTACTTTTTCTGAGTTTTAAGGCAATTGGGAAAGTTTGACTAGGTGAAGTTGGCTTGTTTTTTTTCCTCATCATCCTCCACTCTTTTCTCCTAATAAAAGCATGTATGAGTTGTCCTTCCATCATATATTAGCTTTACTAATTTATTTTTCCAATTCATGAGCTCCTAGACAGATTTGGAAACTGCTTTATGCACTTATGGGGGATTTGCTTAGATTTAGTAAGCCTGCTTTTGACCAAATTCGAATGGCATCCTTATGCATTCAAATATCTCATGTAATTATTTATTGTGGTAGCCTATGACTTCACAGGGTTGGCTATTGTACACTTATTCAATACAGATTAGTGTTTTGCTCCATATTCAGTCTCCTTTGTGTGTAATTTGCATGCGGCAATTGGCAATTTTTGTGAGTGTAATTGTTCTAACACCTATGTTCAATTTCCACAACAATACATAAGATATACAAGTGAATACATTTCAAAGTTACAATTATATCAACACCAAGGAGGTGGAAAGACTGACTGCTAAGCTAGTGAGCTCAACCCCAAAGCTGTGAACATCCACACTGGATCTCCTGATTTCTAAACAATTACACACCCAAAACAAGGAAGCATTCCCTTCTATGCTACATAGTCCCTCAGGCCATGCCTTCCCTTCCAGTGCTATTCAGGGCATGCAAAGAAGAAAACCAACCTTCTAGATTGGTATGTGAGGTTCTTTCACACACTAGGTTTATCAAGCAAGTCTAGACTCTATTTACATTCCTTCAATCAATTCAGATGCCAAATGGGGATACACACACAGTGATCTCAGTCCTAGGATTTATCAAAACATACTAGATGACATGAATTACATACAAACACAGAAATTTATGAATTTCGGAACATTGTTGGTGCCAGGCCGATTGCTGCAAAATACCAAAAGGAAAGCATTGCCGTTATTTCAAATCAAAGACACGAAATCGAGTTCAGGGAAATCGTGTTCAGGAAAACAACTAGTAGACGAGAGAAAACGTGAGGGAAAACAATCTACATAGGAAAACCAAAAACGTGAAGGATTCAGATCACCGTGCATGAGAAATTCGTGAAAGGTTCATACTCAGAATCATTTTTGCTTGCTTTCTACTGTGTGAATGCCCACTTGGGTTTTCAGAAACGTTTTTCCCTTCCAAAATCATGAGCGAAGGTGAAACGCTGCCACATGAGGGAAAGGTGGTTGTTTTTGGTGTTTTCTTCCCCAAGAAAATTTAAAAAACGTTTTTCCCGAAGTGGTGCTCTGCCCAATTCAAATTTATTCCCACTCTTCCAATTTCCCCACCTTACCCTTAGGAAAAATCATGCCCCCATATCATTTTGTTGGGTTGACATAGCCGGCTATGGGTTTTTAATTAAAATTGGAAATTGAACATGATGTCTAGCTTTTTAATGTTTAGCTAGCATAAAATACCATCGGCTCAACCTTAATTGCTTAAACATAAACACTAAATCAATGGTGGGGATTTTTCCTATCTCCACACCATGATTTTTTACATCATAATATTTAAATGCAAACAGGGTCAAAACTGGGGTGTTACATTCCCCTCCCCCTTCAACAGCACTATCCTTAGTGCTTTACAACATTGAACAAAAATGCTTGCTGGTACTACCCTCAACAATTCGTAGATTCGGACAAAAATGGATGTGCCAGTCGTATGGCATCCTCTAGCTCCCATGTAGCTTCTTAAGGACTGTAGTGATCCCATTGCACCTTCACTTGTCCTATTGCTCAATTCTGGAGCATTGTGACCTTCTTGGTGAGGACACGCATAGGCTCAATTTGGAACTCTCCCTCAGGTTCCACCCGTATCACATCCCAATTTATTACATGGTTAGGATCATGTACATATTTCTTAAGCAAAGAAACATGAAAAACATTATGAGCTCTAGTTTTAGCAGGCAATGCAAGTCTATATGCAACTGGACCTATTCTTTCAAGCACTTCAAATGACCCATAGTATCTAGGTGAAAACTTGGCACAAATTCCAAGCTTCAAGGAACTCTTCTTTTCTTCCACTCTGAGGTAAACATGAACACTGAACTCTCTATTCACCCTATGCTTATCTGCATAAAATTTATGTCTATCTTGGGCTACCTTCAAATTCTTCTTGATCTTTACCACTTCCTGCTCCATCTCCTTGAGCAATTCTAGACCAAGCACAACCCTATTCACTGGATTATCCCAAGTCACTGGTGGCCTACACCTTCTACCATACAAAGCTTGATATGGACTCATCCCCAAGGATGCTTGTTGTCCATTGTTACAAGCAAAATCTACCAGGTATAAATTATCTTCCCACTTGGTTGGTTTGTTTATCACATACATGCAAAGCATGTCTTCTAGCACCTGGTTAACTCTCTCAGTCTGTCCATTGGTCTTAGGATGGTAAGTAGTGTTGAAATTCAACTTTGTACCCAAATATGAAAACAAGCCCTTCCAAAAATTGGAAGTGAACTCAACATCTCTGTCAGATACTATTTCCTTAGACAATCCATGCAATTTGAAAATCTCCTTCATGAATATCTTTGTAATGTCATCAATCTTATGCGTAGACTTAACCGGTATAAAATGTGCTTCCTTTGTCAACTTGTCTACCAAAACCATGATGGAATCATGTTGTCTCCGAGTCATTGGCAATCCTATAATAAAATCCATTGAAATAACTTCCCATTTCCATTATGGAACTGGAAAAGGCTGCAACAAACATACTGGGTGTTGATGTTCAACCTTCACTTGCAGACACTTCATGCACCTTGAAATATATTCAGCCATGTCCTTTTTCATTCTTGGCCAAAAGTATTGCTTTCTAGTTGTAGCAATCGTCTTCTGATATCCTGGATGACTAGAATATGGAGCTTGATGGATCTCATCCATAACAACCCTCCTCAAATCTACCACATTTGGAATATTGGTAAGATGTCCATCTTCTTCCAATTTATATCCCTCATACTTCTTTTCAAGGATTTGCTGCTGGAACTTGTCCTTGACCTGTGCACACAATTCATCTTCAGCAACATGATTAGCAATCTGATGCCTCAAATTTGATTGGAAAATACTAATGGATGCCACATGCATTTCCTGCACCTTCCTACTGAGTGCATCAGACACCTTATTCTCTTTTCCTTTTATGTGCTTGATTTCAAAATCAAACTCACCTAAAAAATCCAACCATCTCACTTTCCTAGCATTCAGAGTAGGTTGATCAAACAAATACTTCTGACCACAATGGTATTTCCTTAGCTCAAATCTTCTGCCCATCAAGTAATGTCTCCACATATTGAGAGCATGTACTATGGATGCAAGTTCTAGATCATGAGTGGCATAGTTCCTTTCATGCTCCTTCAGCTTCCTGGATTCATAACATATCATGTGGTTATCCCTCATAAGAACTCCTCCAAGTCCTTGACCACATGCATCCATACATACCACAAAATATTTCTCTGGGTTTGCAACTTTTAATACCGGTGCACTTGTGAGAAGATACTTCAACTGCTGGAAACTTTCTTCACACTTCGAGGTCCATTCGAACTTTATACCCTTCCTTTGAAAGGAAGTGATATCATGTGCAACCTTGGAGAATCCTTCAATGAATCTCCTATAGTATCCTGCAAGCCCCATAAAAGATCTTACCTTTGTCACATTCTTTGGAGTAGGCCAATTCTTAATAGCTTCAATCTTGTTAGGGTCTACAAATATACCCTCCTCTGAAATAATGTGACCCAAGTACTGAATTCTATCCCTATAGAAGTCACACTTGCTCAGCTTCGCATACAGGTGATGTTTTCTGAGAAATTGCAATGTTAGTCTCAAATGTTGTTTATGCTCTTCTTCATTCTTAGAATAAACAAGAATTTCATCGAGGAAAATAAGAATTAATTTGTCCAAATACCTGCCGAAGACACTATTTATAAGGCACATAAATGTTGCTGGTGCATTTGTAAGTCCAAATGGTACCACTACAAACTCATAATGTCCATACCTTGTCCTGAAGGTTGTCTTATGAATTTCTTTGTCCTTTATTCTCACCTGATGGTAACCAGACCTCAAGTCAATCTTGGAAAATACCTTTTCTCCTTGCATTTGATCAAAGACATCAAGAATTCTTGGCAAGGGATATTTTTTATTCACCATGACTTTGCTTAGTTGTCTGTAATCAATACACAATCTGAGGATAGTCTTCCAACCTAGGAGTTTCATTTTCTACTGCCTCCTCAATATGGGATGCATACAACTGACAACCTTTTCTACAAAACTTCTTTAACTGCATTGCTGAAATATGCCTTACTGAGATTACCTTTGAATGCCTCTTACAAATAATGGGTTCCCTTCTTCATCCATGCATTAAAAATTCTTATTATAACCGCCAAGCTTCACTTTGTGAGATTCTAACCAATCCATTCCAATGAGGACATCATAGGAACCAAGTGGTATAACATTCATATCTACACAAGTGATCAATCCATTCATCACCAATGGACATTTCTCCACTACTTCATTAACGTTTCTCTTAGTTCCAGTGGCTAGATGAAATAACCAACACTTGCTATGCTTTACCTTTCTAAGAGCACAAACCTCCACTAATCTAGGAGCAATATAACTGTGAATAGAACCAGGGTCAATCAAATAGAAATAGATTGCTCAAGAATCTTACCCGCAACTTCAACCACTATTGACTGGTGATATGTTTGGCGGTCTTCTAGTGATGCATAAATTATAGGTACAACCCTTTCTACTTGTTCCACTATTTATTCCTCTTGAATATTGTATGATGGCATTGCATTCTCATTCTCAAGTGGACAGTACCGGCGTATGTGGGTTCCTCCACATTTCCAACATTGGAGGGATCCTTTGTTCTGCTATGGATGTTTTAGCTTCTCTCCTGTCACTCTAGTTGGTTGCTTCTCAACTTGTGCTGGTTTCTTTTGTTGATTCCTGGAGTTAGAAGTTTTGTAACATTTCTTCCTTTGGTTAGACTTCTCACTCATTTTTTCCTTCAATGTTTTCTGGTAATCGGGTTTGTTCTGGATTTGCTTGTATTAATACTTAGCTTTTCTTATTGATTCTTCTAGAGTCCTAGGTTCATATAACTCAATCATGTCTTTGTAATACTAAGGCGATCCACTCAGAAAACACTATATATTCACCTTCTCATCTTTTATGTACCTAACATACCTCAGCAACTCCAAAAACTTATTGGCATACTCTTCCATAGTCTGCTGTCCCAATCTCAGCTCATGGAACTCTTTGATCTTGTCATTATAGTACCTATGAGAGAGTTACTTCTCCTTGAAATAATTTTGGAATTTCTTCCACAAAATTTTCCTTTCATTGATCTTCTTTACTTTCCTAAAATGCTCCCACCATATGGATTCTCTTTTGGTCAAATTGAAAATGGCTACTCTAGCTTTCATATTCCTAGAATAGTATTGGACTTCGATATATTTCCTCATCCCAAGAAGCCAAGCTTTAGCTTCTTGACCATTCTTTATCTCACCATTAAGGGTAAGGGGGCATTTCCTTCTTAAATTCATCTCCTGAGTGGTTCTGGTAGCGCCTCCTTCTCTGATTCTCATGAGGAGAAGAACTTGAATCTCTAGTGGACCCTTCAGAGTTAGTTGACTCACTAGGTGATCTCTTTCTTCTTCTAGAAGTGTTCTTACTCCCTTTTGGATATTCTATCTGGTCCTTAGAGTTCATATTTCTCTGAATATCTGTAAAAATTTGCAACATGGCTGCATTCGGCTAATTTTGCTCCTCCTGAGCCTTAACCAATCTTTCATTATCTGCCTTGTAACTCTACATCTCTGGCATTAGGCTTCTCATGGTGGTTGCAAAATCTTCGGGAGTCTCTTGCAATCTTCTCCCATTAGATTTTGTTTCAGCATTTCCAACTTGAAAATTTTCACCCATAGCATCTTCCTCATACTCATTGGGGTTCTGTACATCATCATGCATGTTGTCGGTTCTCATGGCTGAACCAAAACTCACTTTACCCAACTGCACTATCTGGAATGCTGCTTTTGAAGGTGACTATGATTCTACAAAATGTGTTAATAACACAGTTTGTTAAATTATAAATTTATAGCATTCTTAGAAATTCATAACTACTTACCTTCACTTGGAAAAATCATACAATGACAACTTTGCCAAAACACATAATTTTGTTTTCACAAAGAACAACTCTCTCAGGGGGACCACGGGGGTCAAGGGGGCTTTTAAATAATTCATTTTCATGCATTCTAGCGTACAAATCGTTGTCATTTTTTCACTTTTTAGACCCCTAAAAATCCCACTAAAAACCTGCTAAAAATCCCTGTTTCAGAGAAAATTTCATTTTCCTTTCGATGCCTTCTTCCGCTACATCGAATTTTTTTTCGAATTTCACTCGCTGTAGCGGCTCATTCCTCTTTTCCTACCTGCCATTGTAGCGGCTCCCACTTCATATTTTCTCCACCTCCATAGCAACTCCTTCACCAACTTTTATCCGCCATTGTTGTCGGCTCTCTCTTCTTTTTTCATCTGCCGTGTTGCAGATCGATTTTCAGTTCCCAGCCGTTGTAGCAGATCGTTCCTCTTTTCTTAGCCACTGTTCAATGAATTTCTTTTCATTCTCCTTCCCACCATGGTGTCGGCTCCAGCTTCTTTTTCCACCCACCACCGCATCAGCTCTTTCTTTTTCTTTCTCCCGCCGTAGCGGTTCTTTCCAAAACTCCGACCCATAAATGCGGCCCCAATCTTCTTTTTCCCATCGTCACCAAGCCAAAACATAGTCAATTTTATTTCTTTCAGAAATGAAAATCTTGGTTTCTACCTCCTATTGCGGCTCGAGCCCTGACTTCTGCCTTATATTGTGGATCGAATCTTGACTTCCGCCCGTCGTTGGGGCTCAAAGCCTGACTTTCGCCTTCTCTTGCGGCTCGATGCCTGATTTTCGCCCGTCGTTGCGGCTTGGTTCTTGGATTCCACCCACTGTGAATCAACACTTCTCAGCCGACATGGAAGAATTTTCATACTTAGATAAATTTCCAAAAATTTTCGTTGGCTTGTCTTGCCAGATGCCCGTTGACTCCTTTCGAGTGACCCAGCCGCTACAGCGGCTCACTCTTTTCTTTTCTGCTGCTACTGCAACTTAATCAACAAAAATCGCCCGTTGTTTCGGAAAAGAAAGATATTAATAGCTACTGTTGTGGCTCTCTTCAAGTTTCTCGGCCACCACACAAAGAAGTATTTTCTATTTTTGGCTGAGAATCCGCAGTGATTGCTAATGGCATCTTGTGGAGAATCCGCGGTAAGTAAAGGTATATTGTCGACGTTTCCAACCATCCTTGGCTCATCTTCAAGACATTATCGATGCTTGAGATGATCAATGGATCTCACTTCATATAAATATAGATTAGTCATAGGAATTCGATTGCTAGGGTTTTAATGGAGTTTTTTATTATAAATTTATAATTTTAATTTTTGTTGTAAAATTGTAAAATTTTTAATTTGAGTTAATAAAATGTTTTTATTTTAATTTTAATTATTGTTTATAAAATGTTTATAATATAATGTTATCAAATGTTTTTATTTTAAATTTAATTTTAAGATATTAAAGTTTTAAATTTTTAATTAATGTTATAATCCTTTAATGTTATTATAAAGTTTTTTAAAAAGTAATTAAACAGTTATTATGGTCCAATACTTAGAAAAATTCATACTTAGAAGAATTTCAAAAAAAAAAAAATACTATCTGCCTCTTCTTCCTGTTGATCACAGAGGCTGGTTCTTAATGGTCCATTGAGGCCCAAAGCTGCAACCAATGCTTTGATACCACAAGGTCACGTCCCTAACCCTTACTCGGTGGAGAGGACGCAACTAACATCTATCAACCTAGGCAATCTAATCCCTATGAGCACACACACACACATGCACACACACACACACACACATAAATGTATTGAACTTAAAACATACATAAGTATAAACAGATGCATAATGCAATGTAAATGAAATATACAGCGGAAGAAAATCATTCATTGAACACATTCATGTATTCAACATGTTCATGATAATTTCATAATAATTCATAAGAAAATACAGTTGCAGAACTTAAATACACAAGAGTACTTATCTTTGAAAGAAGCTCATCCCACAACCAGTTATGTCGCTGCAATGTTCTGCCAAGCCATAGGCCAATGTGCTCTTTAATCTCTCAGCAACACTGCCACCCCCGAGATGGGCATGATCTTCCCCAAGGAATAAGGAACACTAGAATACTTCACCCATAGCCAAGGATACAATTAAAACTTGGTCAATCCAACACAGTTGGGTTTATCAGACTTACACAAGAAGTGGTTTACACTTAGCCAAATTCCCATGAGACACAACCAAGCCAACATATGGGTTTATTAGGCTACGAGCCAAGCCATCCTTCCAGTTGGGTTTATTAGGCTGCCAAGGAGGTGGAAATACTGACTGCTAAGCTAGTGAGCTCAACCCCAGAGCTATGAACACCCACACTAGATCTAGTCTAATTTCTAAACAATTACACACCCAACACAAGGAATCATTCCCATCTCTGCTACATAGTCCCTTAGCCCATGCCTTCCCTTCTAGTGCTATTCAAGGCATGCAAAGAAGAAAACTAGCCTTTTAGATTGGTCTGTGAGGTTCTTTCACACACTAGGTTTATCAAGCAAGTCTAGACTCTATTTCCATTCCTTCAATCAATTTAGATTCCAAACGTGGATGCACACACAGTGATCTTAGTCCTGGGATTAATCAAAATGTAGCAGACGCCAGGGATTACATACACACAAAAATTTATGAATTTCTGAACATTGCTAGTGCCAGATCGATTGCTGCAAAATACCAAAATGAAAACGTTGCTGGTCTTTCAAATCAAAGAGACAAAATAGAATTCACGGCAATCGTGTTAAGGAAAACAACTAGTAGACATGAAAAAACATGAGAGAGAACAATACACACAGGAAAACCAAAACCATGAAGGATTCAGATCGCCAGACAGGAGAAATTCATGAAAGGTTTAGACTTAGAATCATTTTTGCTTGTTTGTTGTTGCGTGAATGCCCAACTGGGTTTCCAAAAAAAAATTTCCCTTCCAAAATCGTGAGGTAAGGTGAAACGATGCCGCATGAGGGAAAGGTGGTCATTTTTTTGTTTTCTTCCCCAAGAAAATTTAAAAAACGTTTTTCCCGAAGTGGTGCTCTACCCAATTCGGATTTCTTCCCACTCTTCCAATTCCCCCCCCCCCCTTACCCTTAGGAAAAATCATGCCCCCATCTCATTTTGTTGCATTGACATAGCCGGTTGTNTAAAATTGCAAATTTAACATGATGTATAGCTTTTTAATGTTTAGCTAGCATAAAATACCATCGGATCAACCTTAATTATCGAAACATAAACAATAAATCAATGGTGGGGCTTTTTCCTAGCTCCACACCATGATTATTTACATCATAATATTTAAATACAAATGGGGTCAAAACTAGGGTGTTACAGCGGAAGGGAAATTATGGATGTTCAACTTCGAAAAATGTTGGATCTGCAATATGAAAACCACAAAAGATAGGACGCTCTAGAATAATCCCGCATTTTATCTCATATCGATGGTTAGGGATGAATCCGAAAAAAATCAACGACTCAGAGAATTGCGGAACAAGAATTGCGAGAAGGAAAATTGCAGAATTCAAAAGTGAAAACTGGGGATTTCCGCAATCCGCAATTGCAGAAACAAAGTTGTAGCCACAAAATTGTGGAAAGGATCTTACAGAAAGGATGAAGATGTGGAAAGACTAAGGTTGCAGAAATTAAAGAATTGCGGAAATCTTCTTTTTCTCAAGCTAAAAAAAATTAATTGTGCAGGGAGGGATTATTCGAGTTGGAAAACTAGTGTAAGTGTGATTTCAAATAAAAATAAAAGGAGGGGCCCTAAAAAATTAAAAAAATTGGGGAAGCAGCTGTAGCAGCAACAATTGGCTACTGGATGGTGAACACAGATCTCTGAAAAATCCCTCTTTGGAAAACAAGATTGACACATGGTATTATACTGTGAATGTACAACAATTTATTCAATGTATTTCCCGAGACTTCTTTAAACCATATTTATTCAGGGATGCAACTTTCATGCATCACATTTGATACCATTCCTTTGGGAGTAGGGTAACCAAGAATTCAGAGTCTTGATAACTCTCCTGGGGCTAGAGTATGAAGTTCATTTTACTTCTTGGCTTTAGGTTGCCACTAGATAAGACTCCACAGGATCATAACAAAGTAAGACATATGTATTCGCTTGTTCCTCATTCCCATGCTATAAGCATTCCTTTGATGCTTTCTTTATGGATGTAAAATGTATTCTGAGTCTTCCTTGGTTTCTTCTTTTACTTTGAGAATTTGGCACAGGTTCTTCCATCCATAATGTCCTTTTGTGTGAGTGATAAATTTGTCTTCTTATCATGATCATGGATGGAGATGAACCTTGCTGACATTTGTTGTTTTGACAACTCTTTTGATCTGATGACTTATTTCTCGAGCATCATTTCTTTAATTGAAGACTGAATATTTCATAATTTTGAATTTTCAATATAATCCTTTTGGCCTCATTGATTTGTAGCATGGGATCATTTTGAATTCCATACATCTGTTAGACCCACTTCCTTTCTATGGGTCCTTTATGGTATGCTTCTTGAGACATTTATTAATGTGAGAATGGATGGAACCCCAATATAGTACTCCAAACCTCATGAGTCTTAGTTATTTCACAGGGGTTATAATGATTCAAATGTCGGCTTGAAGATTTGCTTCCCTTCCTATCATCTCTTAATAGTTAAAGAATATCATATTTATCAAACTTTACCACTTGCTCCTTCCCATAATCAATTCTCATCTTTCAAATATCTTCGATTTTAATCAGATTCCTATATTTCCAAGAGCCAAAAAAATTGAGTTGATTTATTATAATAAAACAAACTAGGGTTATGAATCAAATAAAATTAGAAAAGAAAAAAAAAACTAGAAAGAACTTAAGAAAATAAAAGTCTTATTTATGTACAAAATTGTTCCCAAATCCTAGGTGAAGTACTGTGTTAGTGCCAGAAATTATTTTCAGACTACGAAAGAACAAGCCAACACAATCTCAATAAATACAATTAAGTAAAATAGGTATTTTAGGGTTTTGGTTGTACAGTTTGTAAACAAGAGGGCATAAACTCCACAAAGATAAAGCAAACACTGAATCATGAACCTTTGAAGGACTGAGATGCATAACATATAAAGCATAAACCAAACACAATAATCACAGCATGGAATTCCACCCACAGTTAACAAGAATTTCATGCATAATCACCTTAAACAAGAAATGAGTATATCATTTGAGTGATTAAAACAAATCAGAAATGAAACTAGACAATAAGCTAAATAGGGCTTATAGTTGCATATATTTCATAATCAGTCTTTCAAAAATACATAAGAGTTTTCACACTTAGCTTCATAAACCAGAGCTTGATAGCCTCCCCTTGCAACAAAAATCGAACTCTTCATCCTTTCCCAGACTTATATTTATCTTGTTCATTCAAAAACAGTTACATAACTGAACCAAAACTACTTTTAGGTCAGCTATCAAATTGTTCAATATAAACTATCATTATACAAAAATGAAATAACTTTTTCAAACTAACTGATAACTACTCAAAGTACTTTTACAAGTCTTTTACCGCCTCTGCTAAAAGAGCAATTCCCTCTAAAGCCTTGGTTTTCCTTTTGGCTTTCTGGTGATCTGCTTCCAAATATGCAACTCTTATTGTCATCTCCTCATTTTGATGTGTCAACTCTTGAATAGTTTGTCTTAATTCTGTAAACAGGCTCTCTATTTATCTCTTTCTTTTTAAAGCTTCTTTAGAAACTGAAATCAATTTCTGATAGTGACTATTTAATTCTTCCAAATTTTCTCTCAGTATTTTATTTGCAGTCACTAATCCTTCATTTCTTTCATGCAAGTACTCAATATGATGCTTGCATTGCTTGATACTCCTCTGCAAATTTTCATTTTCAGAATCAATGCATTTTCCTTCTAATACCGGTTGCATTCCTTTAGGTATCCAAGGGATTTTCAGCTTCCTAAAAATTTATTCATCTTCTTCCATATGCTCTGTCAAGGTCATATGAATTTATGAATACTCTTCAGTTTCAGTACTGCATTCAGCTGATTTCTTAGCCACCTCTCCTTTCTATATACAAGAGCTCTTTAAATCATTTTGATGTTGTTCTAGAATCATCTTCTTTCGAACCTCCATGAATATTTCTGAGATCTTGGTATCAGTGAATATTGGTTTATTTTATGAAACTATTTGTTGTTTACCCTTCACAACCTTTTTATTTTCATCTTCACTGTCTTCTAATTTCTCCTGAGATGAAGAATCCTCAATTACTGTAATCTTCTTTTCAACCAGTTTAGGGTTTAACAGCTTCTTCATATTTAATTTGAGTTTTTTCTTTGGCCTTGTCTTGGGCCTCCAAACTGCTCCAACCTATCCTAACATTTTCAAAACTTTCCCTTGATGTGTAATAGAAGCTAGTTCAACAACTTTCATTTTCTTCCTTCGTGACATTGTCTCTTCTTCAGAGAGTACTGTAATAGGAACCTATTTCTGCTCTTTTACATCTTGATTCAATTCTACAGGTAAAGCATCTTCTACAGGCTCGATTTCCTTCACTTCTGACTTTGAAACTATAACAAACTTAAATAATAACAACAAACAATATATATA
>LPNX010523958.1:894618-976281 GCA_001517045.1 Pseudotsuga menziesii
CTTTGAAATCTATCATCATATCTATTCTATCATCAATTTATATATTATTATGGATTATTTAATATTCCAAGTCTTTTGGTAATATTATTTGTGTAAGTGAATAATTATTCACTTTAGAAACTTTGTTTTCTTCAATATTAATTTGTTGTTCAATTTGAATGTTTTCATCTTCTTGGTTCAAAGATTTTCCTGGTTCACTACCTTCTTCTTTCTTGACTGTGACTTTCTTTTTAAGTTTCTTGATCAAATTCTGACCTTTATCTAATTGTCTCTTCTGAGACTTCTCTTCCTTCTCTATTTGGAAACCAGACCAAAATAGGAAATATTCCCATGTCTTCTCTCTTTTCTGAAGTACAATGCTTATGACTAGTTTTATAAGACCATGATGAAATACTGATTGTTTGGTGTGATCCTGATGTTCTTTCACCCTGCTAGACATTTTCTGTAAACTTTTCAAGAAGAAGAATGGGAGATTCATTTTGGATTCATGGTTGAGATGTTGCAAGAATATAAAATGATACTTAAAAACAAAAGCAAATCTCCCTTCACAAGTGATATAACTTTGTAGGATTTTGATAGGCTCTATCCATTCTGGTTTAAATTTTTGAATAGGTACCCCCTTTCCCAAATCTGCTACTACATCTAGAAGTAAATATTTCTGAGCATCAAAAGTGAAAGGCACTTTTTTAAACCAGTATTCACCCTCATCTAATATACATGTAGCTTCTGCTAACAATTCCCTGGTCAGTTTAAACTTCAAAGTATTAAAAGTCACCATATCCTTATCCAAACATTGAGCAAATTTATAAGAGACTTCTAAATGATATCCTTCAATTCTTTCAAAAAACACTAACCACCTTGCCTCTAAAAACTATTTTACACAATCTGGAAAAGTTTGAACCCAGCTCATGTCTGAAGGTTCTGCTCTATTGGTCTTACCACTTCTTTTCATTTTGAACAATTGTCAAATTGCTTCTATCAATAAAACAAACTCTGAATCTCTTGAAGTCTTGAAAGTCTAAAAGACAATGCTATATTGGGAAACCTAAAACCCCAAACTAAACTCTCTCATTTAAACTAATAAATGCCTTAATTTCATTGATAGAGAATTTATCATTTATTATGAATTAGTTTTATATACTAATAATATTCTTTCAATTCCGTCATTAATCCTTTGCTTAGTAAAAACCCAAATTCATAGAGTTTAATATCAATTCGTAGCCTACCTGTCAAAGTGATAAATCCAAGTGCTGAAATCATGCTTTCTTGACTATCAGGTGTCCAATTGCATTCCTCAATCTTCTCTGACCACTATGATAACTCCAAACAATCACTCCTCAAAGCCCTAGATTTGCGACCTGTTTCAAAATTTGATTACACACTGCTAATTCTTCACCACAAACTTAATCTAATCTTCATGCACTTCATGGGATACGAAATTAAAGGAAAATTTGTCTCATCATGTTTAATCATTATAATTACATCACTCTGCAACAGACCACCGCGACTCGCCCTGATGATGATTTGCTTGAAATATTAACACCTGTCACAATGATCATTCTAGAGGAAACACATATCAAATCCATCAACCAAGTATGAATGACATCTCATGTGTGAGAATTTTAAAAAATCTGAACCAAAAATGATGATTTTGAACTACGCGATTTTCTTGTAGCACATGTGTGTAATTTTTCCAGCTTGCGCTACAAGAAAGTTTGCTTTAATGATTTTCGAAAATATAACTCATGATAATGGTTTAACCTTGGTTAAAGAACCTTAATCAAGACTTTATGTTATTTTTTAAGACCTTTTAATTCATATAAACATTCTATAAGCCCTCTAACTATGAATTCTAATAAATCAAACCAAAATTTGAAAAAATAAGACTGAAATCTCTTAAATATAAACATGAAAATTAAAGGAAAAGATTAAAACTAACCTAGAAACTAAATATTTAAAAAGAAATGAACCAAACCAAGATTTAAATCACAAATAAATGCAATAAAAATGAGAAGAAAAAATAGGCTATAACATCTGGCTCCTGCTATGGGATGAAGACCTCCCTGTGAGGCTTCAAGAACCTGTAGATCAGTGCCTTCTGTGCTGCTGCCTGCTAGTCTGCAAAATTTCCATTGGGTCATGGAGTCTTTATTCTATTTTTCACACTGGTATATACAATCAAATTCCAGTATCCATCTCAAAAACTGTAAAATTGCTTAAGGAATCGTCCATTAACTGGATTAGACAATTCCTCACCATACAAAGTCTGTAGCACAAATGTATTGTTTTCTAGAATCTTTGATACTATGAAAGGACCAAACCAAATATTATCGAACTTTCCATGCTTTCCTTTCTGCTCCTTTCTAGCATCCCACCTCAAGACCATATCTCCATTTGAAAAGGTATTCTCCTTGATTTTTCTGTCAAACCTTTATTTAACCTTTGTCTTGTAAAGCTGATCTTTTTCCTCTACTGTTTCACATTTCTACTGTAACTCTATCAATGCATAAATTCTTCTTTGCATATCACTAGGTTCTTCCTGACAATCTTGAAAAAATTTCATCACTGGAATACCCAGTTGGACAAGAAATACTGCATCAGTACCATATACTTATTGGAAAGGAGAAGTTCCAATTGCCTTTTTAACTGTTATTATGTCTTCGCACAATGCATATTTTAACATTGAATCCCATGATCATTTATTCTGCTTCAATAACTTCCTGATACTCTGAATAATATTCTTATTAGATGACTCAGCTAACCCATTTCCCTGAGGATAATAAGGTGTCGAGTGTTTCAGCATAATCCCATTCTTTTCACAGAATGCCACCATAGCATTAGATTTAAAATCTTGAGCATTATCAGTCAGTAATTTCCTAGGACATCCAAACCTTCTAAGAATAGTTTCCTGAATAAATTCTATGATCACCTTATTGTTTCATTTCTTGTGGGAATAGCTTCTACCCATTTGGTAAAGAAATATGTAACAGTCAAAATCCATTTATGCTGCCCTAAAGAGGAAGGATTTATCTCTCCTATGAAGTCCAAACCCCACTGCTAAAATGGGGCATTTACTGCAATTGACTTTAATGGTAATGACAACAAATTTTGCTTACTAGCAAACATTTGACAAGGGATACATGCTCTTACCTGCTGATATACATGCGAGAATAAGGAAGGCCAATAGTATCTGGCTCTTAGAATTTTATAAGTTGTTTCCTTCCAATACCTATGTCCCCCACAAGCCCCTTCACGCGATTTAGATATTACTTCTCCAATTTCTGTTTTATCCAAACATCTAAGTAAAATACCTCCTGGATCTTTCCAAAACAGTTGTTGTTCTATCAAACAATATTTAGTAGTTTTCAACTTTAATGACCTAACAGCTTTCTTGTCTAGATGTTTTGGACATCGTAAGTACAAAAGAAAATGTATAGTATCTGCATACCATGTAGATTCTGCATAGTGGTCCATAATCTTTTCTTTCTCCTGCTCTGCTTGAAATTCTTCCTATGCTGGTTGTTCTGCCATGAGATGTAGACCTAAAGCTTGGCAATTTGAATCAGCTAACAATTTAGCCAAAACTTGTCCCTTTACTAGATTTGTAGGTCTAATGTCCACATCATATTCCATTATTTTTTGCAATCCACTTCCCTCTTTTTCCCTCATTGCCAGGTTGAGTCAAAACATCCTTAATGGCAGCATTAGGAACATAAGCAATAACCTTGGAATGCAAAACACAAATTCTGAAAAACTTCAATGCTTTTACCAATGAGTAAGCCTGCTTCTCTAAAGTGATGTATTTTAGCTCTGAGTCTCTAAGAGTCTTGCTAAAAAATGAAATTGTCTGTTCAATACCATTCTTATTCTTCTGTAATAAAACAACAGCTAATGTATCCTCAGAAGCAAAAGAAAAATTTAAAAATTCCTTTGTAAAATCAGGACTTACTAATACCGGTGCTTCCGTAAGAGCCATCTTAATCTTCTCAAATGAGTTTTTTACTTCTACAGTCGACTTGACCTCCTGATCCTTCTTCAACATAGTTGTAATCTATTTGATGGTTTCAGTGAAATTTGGTATGAACCAACGCAGAAAATTAATTTTACCAATAAAATATTGTACATCCTTCTTGCTCCTTGGTAAAATTATTTTCAGAATTTCTTTCACCCTTTCTAGATCAATCCTTATGCCATCAGCTGAAACTAAATGACCCAAAAACTTACCTTCTTGTACAGCAAAATGTGATTTTTTTGGATTCAAAGATAAACCATATTTTCTGCTTTTCATAAAAGTTTGTTTTAAGTGTTTTAGATGCTCATCATCAGATTATGAAAAGACTGTAATATCATCTATGTAAATCATTACAAACTTATCTCTTTCCCCTACAAAGGCTATGTCCATAGCTCTTTGAAAATTAGCTCCAGCATTCATTAATCCCAAAGGCATTTTGTCATACATGAAAGTACCCCAAGGCGTAGTAAAAGTTGTCTTTTCTTTGTCATCAAGGTGCATGGAAATTTGATTATATCCTAAAAAACCATCAACCATAGAAATTCTTTGTGCACCAACTACCTTCTGCAATATTTGTTCTATTTTTGGCAAAGGGTAATTACCCTTCAATGATGACCTATTCAAATTTCGAAAATCAACACACAGTCTGATTTCACCATTCTTTTTCTTGACAGGAACTAAATTGGCTACCCACGAAGAATATCTGAGAGGAACTATAATCTTAGCATCTAACAACTTTTTAACTTCCTTTTCTATAATGGGAAACAAAGCAGGATTGATCCTCCTTAATTTATGTCTGAAAGGTTTAACATTTGGTTTTAATGGTACTTTATGCTGTATAATATTTGTATCATATGTCTTCAAATATTCATATGACCAAGCAAAAACATCAACATACTCTTTTAACAACTTGATGTACCTGTTTCTCTACTATGTTGTGAGTGCTTTTGAGATCTTCACCATTCTGGGATGTTCAGGGGTGCCAATATTCTAGTCCATTACATTTTCTTCTGAAGAATGTACAACTGGTTTTAAAGGTGTATCATCTTTTGAAAATATTCTCTCTAAAGGCACCAAACCCTTAGGAATGAAATTACTTTTAAGTTCAATAATCTTGTGACCTGCAATCTCATTTTCTACAACACCTTCAAACTCTTCAACCTCATCATCTTGTTCTTGATCAATTAAGGAATTGGAAAACTAACCTGTCAGCTCTAAAAAACTTTTTATTTCAATATCATCTTCAAAAAATTTCCACTGCTTTACATTGTCAGGCATAGAAGGTATGTACCTAACCTCAATAGGATACTTTAGCTGTGTTGTTTTAGGAATCCTGAATGTGTGGCTGCTAGGGCAAGAGAATCAACAGTTTGGTTATGATCCCTAGGAATATAAGTCATATTAAAAGCCACAAAGTAATTGTCTATCATATCCCATACTTCATTATGGTACACTTTCAACAAATCTTGTTTTACTTAATAGTTGTTCCTTGCTGAACAACCAACTCGGAGTCGCCATACACAGAAATCTCCTGAATACCTAAATCTTTTGCATCTTTCAAACCTAACAACAAAGCTTCATATTCTGTAGTATTATTGGTGGTAATAAATTCCAATTTATACATTAACCTTACTGCTTCACTACCAGGAGATATTAGAAGAACCCCTGCTCCAGCACCTTCCTTGCATGATGATCCATCAAAATACATTTGCCAAATTTCATCTTCTTGTTCCCTAGTGCATTTGACTGATTTTTCTTTTTCAACCTGTAATAAACCAACAATATCATTGTCATCACTAAAATGCAATATACAGGTACCCAAATCCTTTTAAACAACATACAAGGGATGATTTGTAGGGTTCTTGTCATTAGTTACAATATAAACAAATTGTAACTCTCTATATAACCTTCTGTTTTCACCTCCAAATATAGGAATGGTGGCATATGTTAAGTCCATCTGTAGAGTTCCAGCAACCTTCTTGTCCCAAGATCTAGAGATGAGCAATCCAAACTTAGGTGTAATGTCTGCTACTACTACATCCATAATCACACTCTTCATTGGTAGCTGAGCTAAACTAACAACCATATCTTTTATCACTCCTAAACATTTTATAGCTCGTGAATCAAAAGAATACAAGTTATGATAAGGTTTTGTTATGCTCAAACCTAAAGCCTCCATGACAGCTTTTGGCATTAGGTTATGAGATGCTTCTGAATCCAAAAGGCAATTATGTATCATTTGCTCATGAATGGTTAGTGTGGTGTAAAAAGGAGGTGATGCACTTGCCTCATTTTTAGTTTTTTCTACCAAAGCTGACCCAATAAATTTTTTAGGACTTTCCTCTTGTAAATTCACCGTGTCAGAGGGAGGTTGACTATTTGCTGAACCAATCATTTTCAGAACTGAATTTTTGTAAGAAGGATTCTTCATCAACTCAGTGAAAGGCATAGGGATCTTGATTTTGCATAATTCATTTTCAAGGTTGAAATTATGCATACTTTTATTCACCTCTTCAACTTCAACATTCTTCTTTTGTTTATCCTGATTTTGTTTTTTCTCTAACACTGGATCAGACTTCTGTTTAGGAGGCAAAACTACCTTTTTCTTAGGATTTTGACCTACTTGCTTTGGCCCTGATCTTAAATTTAAGGTTTTCTTTGGATCAGTCTGATATGTATCAGCAGTTACAATAGTCACTTCAAGATTCAAATCATTTTATGTTTCAACCACATCTGCATCATAATATTCTGAGTTAAAAAAATATTCTTCAGTCACAAAACCCTCAGTCAACTGTTCTCCAAAATAATTCATATCCTGATCTGGATCCTCAAAGAACTCTTCCTCTTCAATTTCTTCTTCATCAGCTACATTTTTTTAAAGTGGTGGTGGCACTTTTTGATCCTCAGCTTCTCTCCTTTCTCGTTGTATATCATTGTGTCTTATCTCTCTAGGAATGAAACGAGGTACAAACTGTCTTCTGAATTGGTTTGGATTATTAGGGTTTCTGTCTCCCTCTTGAATAGGTTTATTTGAATTTTTCTCTAATTCCAAGTTGTTTAGTTTTGTTGTTAGGATTTTTACTAGCTTGGCTATCTCATCAATTTTACCTTCTGCAGAGTGGGATGTTGAAACCCCTGGAGCTACCTCTTTCTTACCCTTCTTGTCATGTATCTGCTGAGCTATATTTCCGTTCAGTATATTAGAAGCTAATATATTAGACTCCACTTCTAGTGCTGACTCCTGCATGTTAAGTAAAGTAATAGATATTCTTTCTCTCAAGAGTAGGGAAAACTCATGATCAAAAGCATTGGCATAAGTGATTTTTGCAGAAGTTTCTGAAGGGTTAATCTCTGCAGGGATTCTGCCATACATTTTATTGAACCTCTTAAAAAAATCAGCTATGGTTTCATCCTTCTTTAATATAAGGGCTCCAAACTCAGTAATGTAATAAGTTTTATCCTTGGTATCACTCCACTATCTCATGAAATGATCTTGAAGCTCTTATATTATAGTAATAGAATTTGCAGGTAACTCTCTGAACCATTTTCTAACCCCTCCATCAAGACTCTGTACGCACATCCTCATCCACACATCCTTTGCCCAATATTCTGATTATCTGCATAGCTGAGAAATGCATCCCAATGCTCTTCAGTTGTGGTTTCACCTTATCCATTAAACCTAGGAAATTATTTTTGGTAATCACCCCCAGGAAGTGCATTCAAAGGTTGACGCAAGACTAGAGGTGCATACCTAGCTGCCGCCATTCGGTCCATCATGTCTAATGTCTGATTTTTGGCTGCCATCTTTAAGTTGACTGGTTTAGATGATGGAAAGACTTGACTAGAACGTGGCTGAAACAAATTTTTACCAACTTTGACGTGAAATAAATGGATTTTTCTAGGAGATATAGACTTTTCTTTCTTGAAATATTGAGGATCAGTAAAAACTTGAAAATTACTAATAGGAATTGTAGGCTTCAACCAAGATGAATCTTGTTCTTCTCCCTTCAAAACAGAAAAAGGTGATGATATGTCTAGTTGATCAGGGTTACATAGGGCTGGTGATGACTAAGACCTTCTAATTTTCCTACCTATTTTCAATATCTGTTCTGGGTCTAAGACACCTAGTTGTAAAGGTGAACTAGGTCTTCTTCTTGTTCCAAATCCTTTAGTAGCCACTATGAAACACTGGTGAAAAGTAGTCTTTAAAATTTGCTGGTTTTAGTTCACCTCTCAAAACCAGTGAAATGATGAGTATCCCAGGGAAAATAGGCTTTCAACTTCATCCCCGATAATGGCGCCAAAAATGTTAGTGCCAGAAATTGTTCTTATATTATGAAAGAACAAGCCAACACAATCTCAGTAAATACAATTAAGCAAAATAGGTATTTTAGGGTTTTTGTTGTATAGTTTGTAAACAAGAGGGAATAAACTCCACAAAGCTAAAGAAAACACTGAATCATGAACCTTTGAAGGACTGAGATGCATAACATATAAAGTATAAACCAAACACAATAATCACAACACTGAATTCCACCCATAGTTAACAAGCATTTCATGCATAATCACCTTAAACAAGAAATGAGTATATCAACTGAGTGATTAAAACAAATCAGAAATGAAGCCAAACAATAAGCTAAATAAGGCTTATAGTTGCATATATTTCATAATCAGTCTTTCAAAATTACATAAGATTTTTTACACTTAGCTTCATAAACCAAAGCTTGATAGCCTCCCCTTGCAACAAAAATCGAACCCTTTGTCCTTTCCCAGACTTACATTTATCTTGTTCCTTAAAAAACAGTTACATAACTGAACCAAAACTACTTTTAGGTCATTTATCCAATTGTTCAATATAAACTATCATTATATAAAAATGAAATAACTTTTCAAACTAACTAATAACTGCTCTTCTTAAAGTACTTTTACAAGTCTTTTTATGCCTCTGCTAAAAGAGCAATTCCCTCTAAAGCCTGGGTTTTCTTTTTGGTTTTCTGTTGATCTTCCAAATATGCAACTCTTTTTGTCAGCTCCTCATTCTGCTGTGTCAACTCTTGAATAGTTTGTTTTAATTCTGTAAACAGGCTCTCTGTTTGTCTCTTTATTTTTAAAGCTTCTTTAGAAACTGAAATCAATTCTTGATAGTGACTATTTACTTCTTCCAAATCTTCTATCAGTCTTTTATTTGCAGTCACTAATCCTTCATTGCTTTCATGTAGGTACTCAATTTTATGCTTTTATTGCTTGATACTCCTCTGCAAATTTTCATTTATAGAATCAATACATTTTCCTTCTAATACTGGCTGCATTCCTTCAAGTATTCAAGGGATTTTCAGCTTCCTAAAAATTTCTTCATCTTCTTCCATATGCTCTATCAAGGTCATAGGAATTTCTCAATACTCTTCAGTTTCAGTACTGCATTGAGAATATTTCTCAGCCACCTATCCTTTCTCTATACAAGAGCTGTTTAAATCATTTTGATGTTGTTCTAGAGTCATCTTCTTTCAAACCTCCATGAATATTTCTGAGATCTTGGTATCAGTGAATACTAGTTTATTTTCTAAAACTATTTGTTTTTTACCCTTCACAACCTTTTTATTTTCATCTTCATTGTCTTCTAATTTATCATGAGATGAAGAATCCTAAATTATTGCAATCTTCTTTTCAGCTAGTTTAGGGTTTAACAACTTCTTCATATTTAATCTGAGTTTGTTCATTGGCCTTGTCTTGGGCCTCCAAACTACTCCAACCTCTCCTAACATTTTCAAAAATTTCCTTTGATGTGTAATAGAAGCTAGTTCAACAACTTTCATTTTCTTCCTCCGTGACATTGTCTCTTCTTCAGCATGTGTATGTATATCTTGTTTGATATGAACCCTAGTTTTATCAGATAATGACCTTTCCTCTTCTTCAGAGAGTACTATAATAGGAACCTGTTTCTGCTCTTTTACATCTTTATTCAATTCTAGAGGTAAATCATCTTCTACAGGCTTGATTTCCTTCACTTCTGACTTTGAAACTTTGTTTTCTTCAATATTAATTTGCTGTTCAATTTCAATGTTTTCATCTTCTTGGTTCAAAGATTTTCCTGGTTCACTACCTTCTTCTTTCTTGACTGTGAATTTCTTTTTAAGTTTCTTGATCAAATTATGACTTTTATCTAATTGTCTCTTTTGAGACTGCTCTTCCTTCTCTGTTTGGAAACCAGACTAAAATAGGAAATATTCCCATGTCTTCTCTCTTTTCTGAAGTACAGTGCTTATGGCTCGTTTTATAAGCCCATGATGAAATACTAATTGTTTGGTGTGATCCTGATGTTCTTTCACCCTGCTAGACATATTCTGTAAACTTTTCAAGAAGAATAATGGGAGATTCATTTTGTATTCATGGCTGAGATGTTGCAAGAATATAAAATGATACTTAAAAACAAAAGCAAATCTCCCCTCACAAGTGATATAACTTTGTAGGATTTTGATAGGCTCTATCCATTCTGGTTTAAATTTTTGAATAGGTACTCCCTTTCCCCAATATACTACTACATTTGGAAGTAAATATTTCTGTGCATCAAAAGTGAAAGACACTTTTTTAAACCAGTATTTACCCTCATCTAAAATCCTTGTAGCTTCTGCTAAAATTTCCCTGGTCAGTTTAAACTTCAAAGTATCAAAAGTAACCATATCCTTATCCAAACATTGAGAAAATTTATAAGAGACTTCTGAGTGATATCCTTCAATTCTTTCAAAAAACACTAACCACCCTACCTCTAAAAACAGTTTTGCACAATCTGGAAAAGTTTGAACCCATCTCATGTCTGAAGGTTCTGCTCTATTGGTCTTACCACTTATTTTCATTTTGAACAATTGTCAAATTGCTTCTATCAATAAAACAAACTCTGAATCTCTTCAAGTCTTGACAATCCGACAAACAATGCTATATTGGAAAACCTAAAACCCCAAACTGAACTCTCTCGTTTAAACTGATAAATGCCTTAATTTCATTGACGGAGAATTTATCATATAGTATGAATTAGTTTTATATACTAATAATCTTCTTTCAATTTTGTAATTAATCCTTTGCTTAGAAAAAACCAAAATTCATAGACTTTGATATCAATTTGCAGCCTACCTATCAAAGCGATAAATCCAGGTGCTGAAATCATGCTTTCTTGACTGTCAGGTGTCCAATTGCATTCCTCAATCTTCTCTGACCACTACGATAACTCCAAACAATCACTCAAAGCCCTAGATTTGTGACCTGTTTCAAAATTTGATTACACACTGCCAATTCTTCGCCACGAACTTCATCTAATCTTCGTGCACTTCATGGGATATGAAATTCAAGGTAAATTTGTCTCATCACGTTTAATCATTATTATTCCATCACTCTGCAACAGACCACTATGACTCGCCCTGATGATGAATTGCTTGAAATATTAACACCTGTCACAATGATCATTCTAGAGGAAACACGTATCAAATCCATCAACCAAGTATGAATGACATCTCATGTGTGAGAATTTTAAAAAATCTTAACCAAAAATGATGATTTTGAATTGCGTGATTTTCTTGTAGCGGATGTGTGTAATTTTTCCAGGCTTGCGCTACAAGAAAGTTTGCTTTAATGATTTTCAAAAATATAACTAATGATAATGGTTTAACCTTGGTTAAATAACCTTGATCAAGACTAGGTTATTTTTTAAGACCTTTTAATTCATATAAACATTCTATAAGCCCTCTAACTATGAATTCTAATAAATCAAACCAAAATTTGAAAAACTAAGACTATGAAATCTCTTAAATATAAACATGAAAATTAAAGGAAAAGATTAAAACTAACCTAGAAACTAAATATTTAAAAATAAATGAACCAAACCAAGCTTTAAATCACAAATAAATGCAATAAAAACGAGAAGCAAAAATAGGCTATAACATACTGTTTGAGAACAAGGCCCTTTACAGGAAGGTTCTCTTCCTGCCCTTGTAAATATTGCAACTTGTAAGTTGAGGGGCCAAGCTTCTCAGCAATTTGATAGGGGCCAACCCATAGATCTTGAAATTTTGTGTGCTTTCCCTTCTTGTCATGCAGGTGATCGCACTTTAATACCAAGTCTCCTACTTCAAAGTTCCCCTTGTATTTTTTGTTTATCAAACCATCTCTTGACAATGTCCTGATGTTGGTTAAATCTATCTTTGGACTTTTGTCTGGATTCTTCAAGCTTCAATAGAGTATTAATGTGTGCTTGTAAGATATCGATACCAAAACCTCATGAGGCTTGAGCTAATTGTAATGATGGAAGAAGAATGTTTGGGGGTGTTGCAGCTGCAACATTTTCCCAAAATTCTAAGGTTTTGGGACCCTCCTTTACTTTGAATTAGTCAGATTTCCTCTTGTTTTCAGCCTATTTGATTTTGTCTTTTGGTTTTTTAAAGCGTCTCCCAGACATTTTGATTGCCACAAATCACTTGGTTTTCCTCATTTCACGCCTTAATTTCCATCTTAAATTGAGCACCTTGCTGTTTTACAAAACTTGTTAAAGCCTTCGTTTCAAAGTTTTCCTATATCGGGAGGTTTTTCTTTTAGCTGTCCTGCCGTTGCGGGTGTTCTTCAGCTCCTAATTTTCTTTTCCGCTCCGCCGTTGCGGGTGCCTTTGAACTCTTGGTTGAGTTTGTCGAGCCCGCCGTTGCGGGTGCTGTTCAAGTCTGCATGACTTTTATCGCGACCGACGTTGCGGGTGGTAAACTTTTGTGGCTGTTGCGGGCATTCTCTTCATGCCGCATCGGAAGGGGATGAACTCTACCCTCGCCGCCATTGCGGATCAATGGGAAGTCCGGAGATGCTATATACCGCCGACCCGTGCTATGTAGAGTGTCTTTTTCCTCGTGCGGACAATGAAATATGGAGGATGATTCGCCGTTGCGGGGGTGGCCGAACTCTTGGTCATTCGACCAGTGTATCTGCCGCCGCCCGACCACGTTTTTTATCGCATGACTTATGTTTTGTGTTGCGGGTGATTTAATGATGAAGATGGTCTGCAGTTGCGGAGAGGGCTGAGTTGTGTCGCCCAATATAACTTTCACGTCCGCCCCGACTGAGTTGACTTGTTGCATGTGTGAGGTTTTTATATATACGGGGGCGTGTTTTTGGGTTTTTTATTGTTGTTTTATCGCGCCCAAGCTGTCAACAATGTCGAGCTCGCGAGTCTTGTGGAAGCATCGTACCGGTACCCGCGTCCAGCTGTTGATTGAAGGATCCATCGTTGTTGCCGCTTCGGTTGTGCGCTACTGCCAGGTAGGATCTTACCCCCCCTCTTTTCAAGGGTTCGGCTGGGTGACTTATGCTGTGTATAATGTTGACAAAATTGAGGACCGTAGTTCCGTTTCATTCACAAACGGGGTTTTTATACCCACGGCTAGGGTTGTCGTTTTTGTTTCCCAGTAGTTTGCGCCCGGTTTATCTTTTATTATTTTTGGGGTTGGATAGCTTGTGCGGTTGGAAGGGGGGGGGTTTGTTCTTTAAAAGCCCACGTTTTCATCTACCTCCTCCATTTGAGTTCATCCCTAGTGAGGCTGAACAGAGACTACACGAGTTCCCAACTCATGACGCATTTGCAGAAATGTTGCAAAAAAGGCAACAAGATGAAGAAGCTAAAGTGCAAGGCATTAGAGCTGTTGATGAACAAATCCTCAGAAATGAAATAGGCCACACAGCCATTAGTGTACAGCTCTTGGAGGAACAAGTACGTTTGAACACGGCTAGAATTGAGGCCATTTGGAAGCAAGCTGACAAATTCGAGCTGAACATTCAGTTTCTGGAACCCAACTCGTTTGAGAGTCTCGCTGCTGAAGTAGCAGCATGGAGAAAGTTCTTGGAAGACCAAGCGAGACCCTCCTCATGAGAAGGACCGGTCAAACTCTTGTATAATTTAATACTTTGTAAAAGGTTGTGGGAAATTGAAACGTTGGGGAGCCCAAAGGTCACTTTGGGAAACCCAACCAATTTTGCTTTTTGTATAAAACTAGGGAAGATAGACAAGTAAAAGGGGCTTTTTCCCAGTGAGACTAGAGGACCTATTGTAAGAAGAACTACTTCCTTTTGCAATAAAGATTTTAGTTTTCCTGTTGGAGAAAGATATATGAAGTTTCCAAATGTTAACAAATGGATGGCGGAAAGATGAACTACTTTGTTTTTCAGCTTGTGTCCATAATCGTGAGATCGTTCTAACTCCGTGACTTATGTCTTGTTGAATGGTTTCTGATTTATTTTGTGGAAAATTCATTTAGAGTAATGCTTGCGTTTCATATAACAGTTAGCTATCTGATTGTTAGAATATATTCTGGTTCGTGTGTTGTAAACATAAATATCAGCTATCTTTAATTGTGTTTATCATACATGGAGATAATGCATTACTCATTAATAATATTTTCTGGCTCCCCGAGGATAGATAGTTAGGTGTCTAGATTGTAGTTGTTTTATTTCCTAATTGCATCTGTGGTTTAGGTGTTCGAGAACCTAAGACGAGAGGTAAGAACCTGCGTAGCACATTGTGTCGTTCCTTGCATCTTTATCACCCTGCATGGTCAAAATAGGCATATGCATTGCATACATTAAGTCAAAATACAAATTCCGGTGGACCGGGCTGCAACCGGTAAACCCTTGTTGTTACTTTGACCTACGGTAGCCGGACCGTAAACCGGACGGATTCCCTATACCAAACAGTCAGCGGGCTAGTTGGGAACGCTGATTGGGGAGAATCCCTTACTGTTGCCGCCTGCGAATTTCCAGGCCTCAACATTTTTGGTGCTAGAAGGAGGGCCGCCAGAAAAAGGCTGGCCGTGGAATTTGTTTTCCCGAGACTACCCTACCAGCGGATGATTTAAAGTTCAGCCTAACTCGAAGTTTAAGTTTTCCAGTTCTATCCTTGAAACCCTATTTTCCTAGTGTTACTCGTTCACCTTTGCTCATGGCTGGTAATCAACCTAACCCTTTACCAGCATGGAAGGCTAGGTCACCTCTGAACTTAACTCCTCCTTTGCACAACTTGCCTCAAGCCTTCGACAAGCTTTTACCTAAGTTTGACCTTGCGGACCATATTCCTGTAGATGATCACCTTCAAAGCTTTTAGCTAGCGCTAGAGGGGCTAAGGGCTGGAGAGCATGAAGATGTAGTGTGCAATCTTTTTCCTCATACTCTGAAAGGAGCAGCAGCCTCCTGGTACTTTGGACTACCTGTTAATTCCATTCCTGATTGGGATACTTTTGAAAGGGTTTTTTAGGAATAAATACACCACTCAGAAGACGCATGCCTCGTTGATGAAAGGGATTGGTTTGTTAAGAAAACAAAAGAATGAAAAGGTACGAAGTTTCACTCAGATATTTTCATTGTACTTAAAAAAAATTTCTGTTGTGGACAGACCTTCAGACAAAGTTTTAATTGAGTATTATACCTCAGCCCTAGGACCTGAGCTGGCCATGTTTGCCAAGATGAAAATCAAACCTACATTGGTGGAAACTTATCAAGAGGCTGAGAGAGTAGAGGCTGAAATTGAGAGTATAGAGGATTATCCTGACTCAGTTGAAGAGAAAACCGCTGTAAAAAGAAGCTCATTGCTGTCCAAACCTAGAGAAGGCCAGCCATATGATTATCATGAGATGATGAAGGTGCTTCAGAAGTTTTCCAACCGAGTTGTAGAGTTGGAGAAAGAAAGGGATACTCAAATAACCAATAAGCCTCCCTATCCCAGAAAAGAGGATGACAACCAATGGCAAGTTCCCCCTCCAAATTTGGCATCAGTTAACATAACAGATGTAGGAGGGGATGATTTCTATATTTTTCACCAACTACCCCACTCTGAGAAGAAATTCCCTCAATGGATACATTCAATGACACAGGTGATGACTAGGTTGTTGGACCCAGAGTTGACTAGAGACAGTGGCAAGGAGGTAGAAGAGAAACAGACCACAGAAAAGACAGAGGATGATACTATGTTCTCATGGAATGGAGTTTCACTGTTTAACACTGAAGGAAAGGCTCTCAAATTTCAGTACACCCCTACAACCACAAAAGATGAAAACTTGACCATCAAGAATAATGCAAGAAGGTAAAAAGGTCAAGATTCACAAGAAGAAGTCGAGGGGCAGGCCGATGTGAAGGCTAAAGATGATTCACCTAAAGATATTCATGACAAGAAGGAAACAGAGCCACTCATTAAACCGTTAGGAGATTGTGAAAAAATCAAAGATGGAAAACTTAAAGAGGAGCTGCCCACAACTAACCAACCTGTAGAAGAAAAGATTAAGCTCATCAAGACAATGAAAACCAGCGCTCCACCTTTCCTTGTGACTCTTGAAATTTTAAATCATAATGTCCATAATTGTTTGATAGATTCTGGATCATCCATGAATGTTATGCCTCTGATTGTCTGCAAAAAACTCAATGGTCAGATAAAACCTACTCTTTGGGATGTCACGCAACTTGACAAAACTAGTGTCAAGGTAGTAGGAGAGATGAAGAACGTGATGATTCAGCTGTCTGCAAACAAAAGGATATGCCATTACATTGACATCATAGTAGCAGATATTCCTGATGGTTATGGGATGATTTTAAACCGAGACTGGACATCGAGACTAAATGGATGCTTTGCTTCAGATTGGTCTCATGTGTGGTTACCCCAGAAGGGCAGCCCAAATCTGATTAAGATTCTAAGAGAGCCTTTTATGAAAAACAATGTTACTGAATTGGGGGAAGGAAATGAATCTGCTGATTCTGTTTTGGGAAACTATCTTACTGAGCTTAAGCTAGAACACCACTTCTCAAAAGGGGCCAGTCTTAGGAAGGACATTCAGCCTAAGATCCTTCAACTCCCTCAGGCTGAAAGAAATGATTGCAGAATTTTAGATATGGGTTCTATCTCAATAACTGCACAGCTGGACCATGGTTAGACAATTCAGGTTTGAAATCCCGCTCATTCCTTATTCTTTAAATCTGAAAATTTTGGGATGGGCGAATTTTCATTTTGCTGTTTTTCTTTCTTTTTCTTTTGTACATAAATAAATTGCTTTGTTTTCTTAATGCTAAATTCTTTCTTGGTTTTAGTACTTTAATTTTTTCTTTCTTTAATTACTTGTTATGCTAGCTTTTCTTTGTTTTGAATAAGAGGCGAACTTTTGGATGCAATGGAAACATCAGGGGTCTGTATTAACGAAAATCCTGAGCAAGAGGACTGTGTTTTAAAGTGCAAATAATCTTCTAGCAGTTGTTTTCCTAACAGGCAGTGCACTCATTTGAAGTATTACTTAATCCCTGTAAATAACTCAGAAGTAAAAAGGGTCTGAAGTACTATTTAGAGGCTCCATCCACTTCACATCTTAAACACCCAAGGGGGTGACAGCACTAGACCCACGGGATGGAAACAGAGTGAGACAGTTTATCATATATAAATGATCCCATGCCATGAATCAAGGAAATGGCTAAAATCTCTTAAGAGTCACTTCTTCCAAAGGAACAAAGCATATCAGAGCAAAGCTCTAAAAAAGCATAAATCTCAAAAAATAAAATAACAAATGGCCACAAGATCCTTTCCGTCCGTGAATTGAAATATAAAATATATCATTCACACAAAAGGACACTATGGGATAGAGGATCCTGAATTTAAAATAAAATTCAGTAAGAAAGGCCCGCAGGAGGACTCATACCAAAGAACTAAAGTTCAGAAAGCAAAAGCACAAAATGGCATGGGAATGAGGAATAAAAGGGTAATACTGTTCACTTTCTGTCAAAATCCTGTGGTGTCGAAGCTGTAAACCCCAAAGGAAAGGTTAAATGAACTCCATTTATTTTGGCCTCCCAATAGTTATTCCGACCTGAAACACTGCTGGTGTTACCCTTTCCCGAAAAGAGAGGCTTCTTATAATGAATTTGATGCATAATCAGATTGGCTTAGGAATGCATATGTCTAGAAGATTTCAGTCTTAATTCATGCAGTTTCAAGCTTAGAAAGAAATTTGATCCAGAGATCTAGGGTTCACCAGGTAGTCACCAATTGTTGCAGCTGCAACATTTTCCCAAAATTCTAAAATTTTGGGACCCTCCTTTACTTTGAATTAGTCAGATTTCCTCTTGTTTTCAGCCTATTTGATTTTGGCTTTTGGTTTTTTAAAGCGTCTCCCAGACATTTTGATTGCCACAAATCACTTGGTTTTCCTCATTTCACACCTTAATTTCCATCTTAAATTGAGCACCTTGTTGTTTTACAAAACTTGTTAAAGCCTTCGTTTCAAAGTTTTCCTATATCGGGAGGTTTTTCTTTTAGCTGTCCCACCGTTGCGGGTGTTCTTCAGCTCCTAATTTTCTTTTCTGCTCTGCCGTTGCGGGTGCCTTTGAACTCTTGGTTGATTTTGTCAAGCCCGCCGTTGCGGGTGCTGTTCAAGTCTGCATGAATTTTATCGCGACCGACGTTGCGGGTGGTAAACTTTTGTGGCTGTTGCGGGCGTTCTCTTCATGCCGCATCGAAAGGGGATGAACTCTACCCTTGCCGCCATTGCGGATCAATGGGAAGTCCGGAGATGCTGTATACCGCCGACCCGTGCTATGTAGAGTGTCTTTTTCCTCGTGCGGACAATGAAATATGGAGGATGATTCGCCGTTGCGGGGGTGGCCGAACTCTTGGTCATCCGACCAGTGTATCTGTCGCCGCCCGACCACGTTTTTGATCGCATGACTTATGTTTTGTGTTGCGGGTGATTTAATGATGAAGATGGTCCGCAGTTGTGGAGAGGGCTGAGTTGTGTCGCCCGATATAACTTTCGCGTCCGCCCCAACTGAGTCGACTTGTCGCACGTGTGAGGTTTTTATATATATGGGGGCATGTTTTTGGGTTTTTTATTGTTGTTTTATCACGCCCAAGATGTAAATGATGTCGAGCTCTCGAGTCTTGTGGAAGCATCGTACCGGTACCCGCATCCAGCTGTTGATCGAAGGATCCATCGTTGTCGCCGCTTCGGTTGTGCGCTACTGCCAGGTAGGATCTTACCCCCCCTCTTTTCAAGGGTTCAGCTGGGTGACTTATGCTGTGTATAATGTTGACAAAATTGAGGACCGTAGTTCTGTTTCGTTCACAAACGCGGTTTTTATACCCACGGCTAGGGTTGTCGTTTTCGTTTCCCAGTAGTTTGCGCCCGGTTTATCTTTTATTATTTTTGGGGTTGGATAGCTTGTGCGGTTAGAAGGGGGGGTTTTGTTCTTTAAAAGCCTACATTTTCATCTACCTCCTCCGTTTGAGTTCGTCCCTAGCGATAGAGGAAGACACGGTGCAGGCGGCTGTTATGCCACCTGCACCTAGTTCATTTCTTGCTATGATGAGGTACTTGAAACATTTTGGATGGGGTTTTCACTGTTTTTCCATGATAGATGCCCGACTATTTGATTCCTGGTTCCTCGAGCCCTAACCTTAGCTTCCGCGCCGCGCAGTTCGCCATTGCCAGCCACCGTGAAACCCTAGGGCCGCGCCGCAGTCCTTATTCAAGGTTCTGGGAAAGCATGAGTAATGGCGCTGGTGGGGTTCCCCTGTGCGATGTTTTGTTTCGGAATCCCGCGATTGATAGTCGCAACAATGTAATTCCATACCCGCGATAACATGAGTTTTACCGTAGAGCCATGTTTAATTTCGAATCTTTTGCAGTCATGTGCCCTGCATTTGAGAGTTATGCATTTGCACTGCATATCATTTATTTAAAATGGCATCCTGTGAAATCATGTACTTTTTATAATAGGCCATGGGATAAGTAATTTTAATTTTAATTCCGCAGTATTAGGACCTTGCTTGTCATATTGCAGAAATAGTCTGAGTCTTTGTGCTGATAGTTTCAGATAGTCAGTGTATAGAGTGGTTGTGCATACATATGAGATTTGCTTTCTTACTTACACACTGATATAAGACAATAGCATAGCTCAAAAGATTGCATGACTAGTTCAAATCCTTCAATTTGAAGTGCCTATATCTGAGATCATTATAGTCATACAAACAATGAAAAAAAAATAAACTGCTTCATAATGTTCACAAACTTGAATTGCTTAATATCATGATGTTTTACATTGCAGGAGGATTTCAAAATGTCCAGAAGACAGAAAAAGAAGGCCCCTGTGGTAGAAGAACAAACAGCAATAGAGGCCGTCCTACCAACTGAGTACATATATGAGGATACACAGTGTGTCACAGGGGTGGACCCTGAGTATAAGTGGGGAGACATACACAGGCTGATTTCCCGTAGGGAAGTCCCAGATATGGGCCTAGAGGAGGAACCCATCTACGCAAACATAGAAAAATCTGCAATTATGAAGGTTGCCACCAGGCTAGAGATGTTTCCATGTGCTGAGTTGATGAGGTGGATCCTGCCACACACAAACCATGGTTCAATGCTTATCTGTAATGTTGAAGGTCAGGGCTATGCTTCCTTTAGCCCTGGATATGTGGCCTTAGCTTACCACCTGCCTGAGCCTCAAATTTTCTTGTCCAATGAGTGGTTGGACAATCTCAGGATGGATTTGATAGAAACCATGAGAAGAATGCTATTACCAGGGAAGCTCTATAGACATAGAGCTACTGAAGATTATGACACAGCCACCCTTAGAGTCCCTTACAGATTCATAGCTCTAATGCTGAATAGGATCTTCGGGAGGGCCAATGGTAGATTATTCAAATTCGAATGGGTACCCCTGATTTTCTATGTGGCCACAGAAGGGACCATCTTCAACTGGTCCAGCCTGGTATCTAGTAGTCTATCTTCTTGTATAGCTGCAGCAAAAGGAGGAGTACAACAGAAAAAATCTGAGTTTTATATGAGCTCGATCCTGATTGACTGCATAATGTGCCACTAGCCCTTCCCCGGGCTCAAATGTGTTTGGGACAAAGACAGAATGCCTGTATATGCAGCCTACAAGCTACTGGGGGCTCATCAATACTATAGTCACTACCGAGAAATCTGTGAGCATTTTATCATGCCTCTGCACACTCTGATCTTCCGAAAGGAATGTGACTGCATGTCTGAAGAAGCAATGCAGGTGATAGAAGAGTTTGGTGATTATTTCTTGACAGAGAATGGGATGTATCTTAGGATGTTTGGTGGGTCAAGGACACCTTATCTGCTGCCCAAGTATGCAACAGATTATATCATCCATAAGGAGGCTGTTAGGCAGATATTTATTGACGGGGTTGGCCATTTCTTATTCCAGAAGAAGAAAGCGGTCTATCCACCCTTACCATTTAAGTTAGGCAGCTACAGTTTCCCCAATGTGAAACAGTCTCCAGAATTTATAGAGGAACTAGAGAAGTTTCGTTTTGGGGAAATGACTTTCAGGAGGAATGACACTCATGAAAGAATGGCTGAGCATTGCAGAAAGCACAAGGTGTTTTATGAGTACACCCATCATTTCGACAATGATGAATCCATTTTCAGAAGAGACCTGAACATGACAGCACGCAGTAAGAGGTTCAAACCTAAGCACTCCACCAAGGGTGGAAAAGGATCTGAACAAGAGAAAGCTGAGCAGGCTAAGGCTGAAGAGGCAGCCCAAAGGATAAGAAAAGAGGCCCATAGGCTAGAAGAGGAGGCTGCAGAATGGCTCCAGAAAGGAGAAGAAGAAAAGAGGAAAGCTGCCCAGGATGCAGCGGAAAGAGTAAAGGAAGCAGCCCGAGAAGCAAAGGAAGTTGCTAAGCAAGCAGCTGAGGAAGCCCAGAGAAAGCTGAGTGAAGAGCTTAGAAAACAGGAGGCTGAGAAGACAAAGTTAACTCAACAACAGGCTTCTGAAACACCACCAGAACAAAGTCAGGGTGAGGAAAACCCTGAGGTGCAGACCCTGCAAGTGCCCACTACTATCACTCCTGCAACCCCTATGCTTCAGTTAGTACCCTTTGCACAGAAAAAGGGGGAAGAAGTCCCTGATTTTAGCACAGTATACTATGACAGGGCTACCAAAAGGATTATGAGGAGAATTGAGCAAAAGATAGGGGGCGAAGGAATGACCAGTACAATGATAACAGACAAAGCTATGATGGTCGGGACAGATAAAGATCCAAGGTTTGTCATAAAGGCTGGGAAGGCAGCAATAGACGCTATGGAGGATAATGTAGATCGAATGATGAAGGAGATAGATTCAACCAAGAAAAATTCCTCTCAGCTTAAAGACACCCTGAGAAGGGAAAGAGAGGAAGGAAATAGGCTGAAAAGAAAATATGAGTGTGTGCTTAAAGAAATGGAGGCCACAAAACGTGAAATCCACGCCATTCAGCAAGAAGCACAGGTGAAAGAAATAACACAAGAAGCACTGGGAAAAGCACAACAGGAGATTCAAAATTTAAAGGATGAAAAGGAGCAGCTGAGGGTAAAGATAGAAGACCTGATAGAGCAGCAAAAGATCATATATGAATCCAATACCTTGAGCATTAAGGAGCTGGAAAAGCAATTGGAAGCAGCAAAGGCACAGCAGGTCAATCTGCAGCTAGTTAAAGATCACATCTTGGCTCAGAAAGCTAAGGTACTGCACCTACAGACTGCTCTAGAGGAGGAAAGATGTCAGGTCCTCCAGATTGATGGCAGACTGGACGAAATCTTAGACACGGCTTCTTATTTTGTGGACAGGTCGCAAGACATACTTGAAGTACTGACTTCAAGGATAACCAGGATGGAGGATGACAAAGAAGTCCCAGCTGCGCTAGTAGTCAAAGATAAACAAGCTTTGAAACGGGACCATGACCTGATAGAATTTGCCATCAACACGGCAGAAGATTTTCAGAAGAATGTCAAGAAAACAAAGGGAGCATGCGCATAATTCTTCAGAAGAGCCCTGGTCGCATACAACCGTTGTCAGGCAGAGGCTGAACAGAGACTACATAAGTTCCCAACTCATGATGCATTTGCAGAAATGTTGCAAAAAAGGCAACAAGATGAAGAAGCTAAAGTGCAAGGCATTAGAGCTGTTGATGAACAAATCCTCAGAAATGAAATAGGCCACACAGCCATTAGTGTACAGCTCTTGGAGGAACAAGTACGTTTGAACACGGCCAGAATTGAGGCCATTCAGAAGCAAGCTGACAAATTCGAGCTGAACATTCAATTTCTGGAACCCAACTCGTTTGAGAGTCTCGCTGCTGAAGCAGCAGCATGGAGAAAGTTCTTGGAAGACCAAGCGGGACCCTCCTCATGAGAAGGACCGGTCAAACTCTTGTATAATTTAATACTTTGTAAAAGGTTGTGGGAAATTGAAACGTTGGGGAGCCCAAAGGTCACTTTGGGCAACCCAACCAATTTTGCTTTTTGTATAAAACTAGGGAAGATAGACAAGTAAAAGGGGCTTTTTCCCAGTGAGACTGGAGGACCTATTGTAAGAAGAACTACTTCCTTTTGCAATAAAGATTTTAGTTTTCCTGTTGGAGAAAGATATATGAAGTTTCCAAATGTTAACAAATGGATGGCGGAAAGATGAACTACTTTGTTTTTCAGCTTGTGTCCATAATCGTGAGATCGTTCTAACTCCGTGACTTATGTCTTGTTGAATGGTTTCTGATTTATTTTGTGGAAAATTCATTTAGAGTAATGCTTGCGTTTCATATAACAGTTAGCTATCTGATTGTCAGAATATATTCTGGTTCGTGTGTTGTAAACATAAACATCAGCTATCTGTAATTGTGTTTATCATACATGGAGATAATGCATTACTCATTAATAATCTTTTCTGGCTCCTTGAGGATAGATAGTTAGGTGTCTAGATTGTAGTTGTTTTATTTCCTAATTGCATCTGTGGTTTAGGTGTTCGAGAACCTAAGACGAGAGGTAAGAACCTGCGCAGCACATTGTGTCGTTCCTTGCATATTTATCACCCTGCATGGTCAAAATAGGCATATGCATTGCATACATTAAGTCAAAATACAAATTCCGGTGGACCGGGCCACAACCGGTAAACCCTTGTTGTTACTTTGACCTACGGTAGCCGGACCGTAAAACGAACGGATTCCCTATACCAAATAGTCAGCGGGCTAGTTGGGAACGCTGATTGGGGAGAATCCCTTACTGTTTCCGCCTGCGAATTTCCAGGCCTCAACAGGGGGTAAAATAACATCCTTCCCATATACCAGAGTATAGGGAGACACTTCTAAGGATTTCTTTGGGGTGACCCTATCTACCCATAGTGAATTTGGAAGGGCTGTGTGCCAATATCCTTGATTTTAAATAACGATTTTCTTCAAAATTCAGATGAGATTCTTGTTTGTTGATTCTGCTAACCCATTTCCCCGAGGATAATAATTTGCTGGTAAAATAACTTCCTTCCCATATACCAGAGTATAGGGAGACACTCCTAAGGATTTCTTTGGGGTGACCCTATCTACCCATAGTGCATTTGGAAGGGCAGGTGCCAATATCCTTGATTTTCAATAACAGTTTTCTTCAAAATTCGGATGAGATTCTTGTTTATTGATTATGCTAACCCATTTGCTCGAGGATAATAATTTGCTGAATAATGTAATTTAATTCCTTTTTCATAAGAAAACTCAGTTATATTTACAGATGAGAAATAAGATGCTTTATAAAAAACAAGGGAAATTGGAACCCCAAACTTGGTCATAATTTTCTCTTGCAAAAATTTGATGACCGCATCCTCGTTCACTTTGGGGAACAAAACTGCTTCAACCCATCTTGTGAAATAATCTGTAGCTGTAAGGATATAATAATGTTGTAGTAAAGATTTCATATTTATTTCTCCAATGATATCTATGCCCCACTATTCAAATGGTTCTCGATATCAGTCCACTTGAATTGTATGCTTTGGTTCACCATTTGCTGTAAAGGTTTTACAATTTGTGCAAAATCTGGTACAAACCTTCGAAATTTTTTTATTGTACCCATAAATGATTGCATAGATTTTTTATTATGGGGTAAGGGAATCTGAGATATAACTTCAACTCTCTCTCAGTCTATGGATATTCCCTTCTTTGAAATGATGTGACCCAATAGTTTTCCTTCTAGGACCGTGAAAATGCTATTCTTTGTATTTAAAGATATGCCATATTTTCTACAACGGTCAAAAATTTGTTTCAAGTGAAAAATGTGATATTCTCTTTTCTTAGGGAAAATTGTCACATCATCTAAGTATACCAATACACCATGGCCGATTAGTCATCAGAATGGAATGTCCATTGCCCTCTGAAAAGTAGCTCCAACATTTACAAGGCCAAACGGCATTCTCCTATAAGTGAACGTTCCCCACTTAGTGCGAAATGTAGTCTTCAGTCTATCTTGTTCGGACACCAATACTTGGTTATAACCTGAAAACCCATCTAATAAGGAGAACAATTCTGAACCTGATACCATTTGAATAATTTTCTCCATCGATGGAATTGGATAATTGTCTTTATCTGACGCTCTATTCATATTTTGGAAGTCAACACACAACCTTATCTCTCATGACTTCTTCCTTACTAGAACTAAATTAGCCACCCATTCATAATGTCGAACTCTGAAGATAATCTTTGCATCTAGTAAATTCTTCACTTCACTTTGGATTAAAGGCTCTAACTTAGGATGCATTTTTTGGAGCTGTTGCTGAAATTATTTTACGCCTTTCTTAATAGGAATTATATGCTGAATGATCCGCATGACATATGTCTTTAGGTATTCATACATCTATGAAAATATATCTTTATATTGCTAAGACAATTTAATAAACCAACTCCTTTCTCCAAGCAAGCAACAAGTTCCCAAATTTACATACTTGGGCTCATCTTTCGTCCCTAAATTTATCAGCTCATATTGCATAGATGAACTATTGGTTTTGACATAGGCTGGTTTTGTGAAACTATTATGCAGTTCAAACATTCCCTCAAGCATCCTTACTCCTTTGGGGATGAAATTTCCTTTGGCCACTTCTCATTTTTTTAAATATGCTTGATGTTCTTCATCATCAATTACAAATTCTTTGAAAACTTCGTCATTGGTCAGAAAATTGATAATCTATTCATCGTCATCAAACACTCCCAAATTTTTGATATTATCAGCCACTGATGGCCTGAAAATAATTTCAATGGAACACTTATTATTAGTTGGCACTAACCTAGAAGCAGAAGTAGCTAATAAATCAGTTGTAACATTTTGTAATCTAGGAATTGAGTTTATATGAAAAGCATTAAATTGTGCTATCAAATTCCATAGTTCATCTTGATATCCTTTTAGGTGTGGAGATAAAAAATGAATAGTGTCTCTAACTTGCCTAACCACTATCTCATAATCACCAAAAAAAATTGAATTTTGTACATTTAGTTCAATGACTTTCTTCAAGCCATGGACTAGAGCTTCATATTCATCGGTATTGTTTGTGCATTCAAACTCTAGCATATAAGAGAGAAATTGTTTTTTCTTTTCAGGATCAATCGGGAAAAAACCATCTCCCGATCCCCATTGAATTTTAGAACCATCAAAATATAAAAACCAAAACCTATCTTCTAACTCTACCTAGTTAGTATCATTTCCTACGTTAGTGACTAAATTTACTATGTTACAGGAAATATCATCAGTCCATGAAAACCGAAGGAGATCAGACTGCATATATGATTCACAACTGACTTCTTAATCTTGGTAATTCCCTGGTTCAATCTCTAAAAAGTACTTTCCCAAAACTGAAGATGAGAAATCTACAGGCTCATTCTTTTCTTCCAATTGAGTTACGTTTTGTTTCATATTTGGTTCCCTCGGTATCTTAATCTGATTTTGACTATTTTGGTATGGCAACCACATTTGAGACCAATCGGTTGCAAAGCAACTATTAATTTTCGTTGACCATTCCCTCCTCAATATTAATCCATAAGTATCTGGTGTATATACCACCTTAATATCTACAAACTGGCATAACATAACATTTTGGTTGACCATTGATCTTCTTACATATTGAAAGCGACATAACATTGGATGAGGCTCCAAAATCTACCAAACGATTATGCACGTTCTGATTAAAAATCTCAAATGATAACAGAAAAGGAAAATTCTGATATTTAGATTTGTCACCAATGGTTGCTTCATTAATATTAGTATCAGATTCAATGGCTTCTGAAGTAATGTTGGGTTGCGGATCAAAAGATTCCAATAGTTTCTTTATTTGCTGAGGTAGATTACATAATTCAAATAAATAGATTTTTTATTTAGTTTTCTTAATTTATTCCACAATATCATAACCCAATTCATGTTCCACCAAACCTTTCTTAGTGTCTTCTATTTAATTTTCCAAGGTATTCACAGGTTTGTTAACTACTAGATTTGTCTCTTTTATGTTTACCAAATTAGACTCAGGTGATGTTTGATTAGTGTTGATAATTTTCTTCATGGTGTCTTTTATCTTTTTTGTTTTAAGCAGCACTAAAATTTGATCCATAATCGGTCCTTTACTTCTTGTTGTAACATTTATCGCTGATACTTGTATTTCTTCGTCCTCCTCTTCCTCGCTCAACCCCAATGTGGGTGCTCAATCCCATAATACCATCATGGTTTCTTCATTTTGTTTCTTCCGGATCATTTGTTTGGTCTTCTTCCACCTTAGGTTCTATCAATTGGGCATATAACAATTGATTCATAACTAGAGTCATCGAATTTATCCGCTGCGGGCAACTTTTTTTATAATGATACTCCTGATAAAAAGTACATAAATGATCCATGCATACTTCATTCAAATTTAAAACAACATAATTAATTAAAGGAGGTTGAGACTACCTACTTTATTCTCTTTTCTTGTAATAAGGCTTGAATGGATTTCTAGATGAACTATCTCCCTTGTACTTTTCTAAGTCTACTATCTTATTTGATAACTTCGCTACCATCTTGAACACATTTTCTAACTCATTTGAGTGTTCTTCCTTGGTCCTTGTTAACAACAAAGGTTTTTTACTGGCTGTGGTTTTCACTTCTGGTTTTGAATTGTGCTTTGAGATACCATCAAGATCATCTTCCACCCTCTTGGCTTCGTCATAATTTTCTACCGGTGTAGGCTTGAATGCCCTTTTCACAAACATTGCTATAGGTGGGTATAGTGCTGTAGTATAATATTCTACCAAAAATCTTCAGCTGGTTTTGTTGCAGCACTAAAACTGCTTAAAAGAGTAGTAAACCTTTGATTCAAATCTTGAACTTTTTCTTTCTTTTCCATCCTCATAAACAGTAACTCTTTCATAAGGGTAGCTATAGTTTGTTTATTACCGAATTTGCTTTCAAAAACCCTTTCAAAAGTATCCCACTTTGCTATTGAATTGGCTTGTAGACTAAATAACCAAGAAGATTCTTTGGGCTCAAAAGTATATGGAAATAGTCTGCATACAACATCTTCATGTTCAACATTTAAAAGATCCAGAGCGAGATAAAAAAAATTCAAATGGTCTTCTACAGAAATTCCTTTTCTAGGATCAAACTTTGGTAACACTCGTTCTGGGTGCTTAAGTAAATCATGCAAATGTGCAACTAGATTAAGTGGTGTTATGGCCCTCCATGCCAGTTGATTAACAACTGCAACCATAACTTAAGGTGGATACTTTGGTGGAGAATGTGGGAAAAATTGAGCTATAGTAAAATATGGTCCCAAATGATCAAGCGGTTGAGTGATTTATTAGATAGATATCTTCCAAATTTTCCACAATGATTGAATCTTGAGTATAAGAGATTGCTTTCTTGGAAGCCTGCCTTCTTGGTAGCACATGGATGAATTCTTCGAATGTGACATCGTACAAATGTTCTGAGTCTTCTTCTTCAGAACTTACATTTTCTTGTTCTTCAGATTCAAGAATAAAATATCCAAGGAAAGGTGTTTTATATGGTGTTCAAGTGGAGTCTTTTATTACAAATGGATTTCCTCTACCAGCCATGCACTGGAGGCCCTCCTTCTAGCGCCAAATGTGTTACCTAGGTACCAATAGCAGGGATTATCCTCGATGATCAATCCCAATTAGATCGTCCACCGTTTGGTATGGGGAATCTGTCTGATCAATGATCCAGCTACCATAGATTAATTTGTTTTAAATCTCTACCGATTACGGTCCGGTCCACCATTTATGTAATTTTCTTTTTAAATATGATATGCAAGTTCCTAAATGCATATAACTAATGAGAAGAAATCTCACAGGTGATGCATAAGTTCTTACCTCTCGTCTACTGTTCCTACCTTCTCAATTAATCTTCTAAATCTAATACTAAGATAATCTATCTTATCCCCACAGGGACAAAATTTAGAGTTCAGAGTAATATACTACAAAGTGTTCATATAATTCTAACAGATAGTTGTTCCAACACAATATTCACATTTACAACAAAAAGGATACCAGAGATAGATCTGATATAGTGAAATCATTTATTACTCATTCATTACACAGACATTTACATAGACAACGAATCCATTCATAACCAAAGATTTAGTTCCAAGAAGCTAGAACAATCTCAATGTATGATGTATAGAATCAAGAAGAAACAATTCTATATGATGCATTCCACACATTCCAAGTAAATTTATGTGCAATCCTTTGTTCCAACCAATTGATCTATCTTATTAGAAAAAGAATTAGTTCTTTTACACAATATTCCAATCCCCCTTATGCCATTAAAAATCCCTTCTATCGTCCTCTGCACCCCTAATTATTACAATCCGAACCCATTGCTTTGTGACCTTTGGTATACCCTAACCCTAGAAATTACCAAACTTTTCCCTTGGTGTTTTACACAGGAGAATACAAACAGTTTCATAAGAAATGAAATATATATGGGCCCTGCCCTTCTGGAAACACTCACACACTGTCTGTTCACCTTCCTCATGATTGTATTATATTTTATCAGCTTAAGTGCTAGTAAGGTTACTGCATCTCCAGGTGTGCCACTTCTTAGTCACCATTCTCTTTGTTGTACGTCAACTTCATGCTCTCCTTAATGATCCAATCTAATTTGGTGAAAAATAATACCCGTGATACATGAACTAAACATAATGAGATATAAATCTGATCTGAAATAACATGTAAACAAGATTCTATAAAAATTCTCCTTCTTCACATTAAAACAACCATAATTTTCTAGTAATATTGCAACTAATCACCTTATCCTATGTTTCATTATGCATTCTCAATTTCAAGTTTATCAGTAGATGTTGCTTCTTACACAGAGGGTGAAGAGTACCCAATTAGGCAAAAATAGTAACAATTAAATTAATCTCAAGAAATTTTCTCAGTTCCCTATTAGTCCATGATAAAGTTTAATAGAGATTAAACAGGTCGAAACATCTCAAGAAGATGAATCGACGGTGGGGAAAGATTCATGAAGTGAAAATGAATGAAAGACAAGAAATATACAAGTTTAAGTGAATTTCCACTGGAGATTGTAAATCAATGCATGAGATCAAATTCGCAAAAGAGTTGACATTCCAGAAACAATCCCAAAAGAGAAAGGTGCAAGAAAGATAATGGATCCACAAACATAAGATGAGATCCACATATGATATCAGATCAATGGTGAAGAATAGATCAGGAAAAAATCAACGAATCAAAAGAGTTGCGGAAAAGAAATTGCGGGAAGGAAATTTTGGAAGTTCAACTTCGAGAAAATTTGGTTTCGCAACCCACAATCCACAAACATCAATGGTCGAGAAAGGATAAATATGAAAAAAATTGACGACTCAGAGAAATATGAAACAGGAATTGTATAAGGGAAATTGCGGGAGTTAAAATTAGAAATTTGGGTTTTCCGAAACCCACAATCCGCAATTCGCAAAATCAACGATTGGGAAAGAATATGCAAGAAATCAATGGTCGAAAAGAAATGTAGAAAAGGAATGGCAAAAGGGAAATTGCAAATGTTCAAATTCAGAAAATGTTGGATCTGCAATCCAGAAATTGCAAAATATCAAATGCCCTAGAAGAAGACTACATTTGATCTTAGATCGATGGTTAGGGATGAATCCGCAAAAAATAAACGGCTCAGAGAATTGTGGAAAAGGAATTGCAGGAAGGAAAATTGCGGAAGTCAAAAGTGAAAATGGGGATTTCCACAATCCACAATTGTGGAAATAGAGTTGCATCCGCAAAATTGTGGAAATGGGCTTGTGGAAAGGTTGAATATGCGGAAAGACTGAGGTTGTGGAAAGCAAAGAATTGCAGAAATATTCTTTTGCTAAATTTTTTGAAAAACATTAAGTGTTCAGGGAGGGCTTATCCGAGTTGGGAAACTAGTGTGTGTGTGCCTTCAAATAAAAATAGAAGGAGAGGCCCTAGAAAATAAAAAATAAAATTGGGGAAGCAGTTGCAGCAGCAACAAGTTGTATTTCCCCAAACAACACCACTCTTTTTCTTTTAATTCCAAGTCACATATAACAAATCATTTCACCTATCATCCCCTTCTAGCTTCATACTTTGGAGGGGAATCTGTTACACTTGAAATTGGTAGCCGTGCTCAATCTGTTGAAGTGACATGACTAGGACATCTTTGGAGAAATGTTTTCCCATTCCTAGGATGTCTGACACACATTGTCTCGTGACATAGGGATTTAGACCTTCCTGACACCTTCTTCCTGCGGACATAATGCGCCAGTGACACCTTTTCCCTCAAGACAAAGAGCGTCAACATTACTTTCCCATATGCAGAGAGAGTCAGTACTACCAAAAAATAAAAAAAAGGAGGTTTCAAGAACCTTCTAGTCGAAATTCCTCATGGAAGTTGATCCCAACTGCTCGGAATAGGTGGCACTTGAGCCCCTATCCCCTAAGGATTATTCCATACCTTCCTCCCAAAATACCTCAACCACTTTAGGTTTCCATTGGCCTATTTATACAAGCTTCCTCTCATGAGTGAAAAGAGGAAGAATACCAAGAGAGAATCTTCATGCTACTGGAAGCATAGTTGGTATAGGAGGAAAGAGAGTGTGATTGTGAGTGAGGATTTATAAATCTTGTAGAGTGTGTATAAGAGTGATGTCAAAGACATTATGATATTGAGGATTCAATGTCAAGGATTTGGTGGTAGCTTCTTACTCTTTATATTATTAATACAAACATGTTCTCCTTTTCCATAAATGATTTGTGTTAATATCAATTATTTATTACTTTTCTCCTTAACTATTAGCATAGATGTTTGGATTGTCTTGTTGCTTTGACTTTTTTGTCTTTTTCTTCATGTTATTTGTAGGTACATTTTATCGCAAAGGATACTTAAGGAAAATACAACCTCCATCACTGAGGCAAGTAAATCTTAACATTTAAGTAGTTCAATTATCTAGGATAAGGATGCATCATTGTGGCTTTTTGTTCTAGATATGCCCCATTCAGACTAGGGGAACAAAATGTGCCCGCACTGATTGAAATATTATCGATAAAAAATCAAAAAGGTATTCTTCATACCTAGAAAAAAGTAATGGATTCTTACTGTTGTGATAGTATTTTGATATCCAATATGTCCTACATATGGAACCTTATGTATTTTATCCATTAATAGCTTCTTTAATTCTGCATAATTAGGAATGTAAATTCTGTTATTATTAAGAATCCCATCTATTTCCAATCTATATCCTTTAAATTTATGTTGTATATTTTTCTGTTGTAATCCTTCTTTCACTTAAATAAAATTTGTATATGAAATAAAGTCTTCAATAATTTTGTTTTTTAAATATGATTTGCACATGCTAATGGTTGTAGCATGTATTGTATGGGCTCTTCTACGGAGTGCATCCACAACTTTATTCTCCTTGCATTTAATGTGTTTGATTTATAAATCAAATTCAGATAAGAATTCAAACCATCTTGTTTTCCTTGCATTTAAATTCTATTGCTCAAATATATATTTCATCCCATTGTGATATGTTCTTAATTTGAATTTTCTTCTCGTGGGGTCATGTCTCCACATTTTTAACCCATGCACTATAAAAGAAAATTCTAAATCATGTGTGGCATAATTTTCCCATGTTCCTTAAACTTTTTAGATTCATAACAAACTACATGCTCATTTTGTAGGAGCACACCACCAATTCCTTCATTACAGGCATTTGTACATACCACAAAATCTTCCTTTGGATCAACAATTTTGAGAATTGGTGCATTGGAAAGTAATCTCTTCAACTGTTGGAAACTTTATTCACACTTGGTTGTCCATTCAAATTTGAATCCCTTGTTTTGTAAAGAGGTAATTGGATGTGATACTTTTGAAAATCCCTTTACTAACCTTCTGTAATATCCAACTAGTCCCATAAATAATCGAACTTATCTATATGCCACCCATGATGGTTTCAATATTCTTTGGATCGACAGCTACCCCTTCCTCAGATATGATGTGTCCAACGTACATAATTTTTTTTTGATAGAATGAGGATTTACTTATCTTGGAATATAATTGATTCTTCATTAATACCTGTAGAACTAATATCAAATGCTCCTTATGTTTCTCCACCAATTTTGAATAAATGAGAATTTCAGCTAAAAATACAATGGGGAAACTTGTCCAGATATTGTCTAAATATGTCATTCATCAACCACATAAAGGTATCTAGTGTATAACCCAAATGGAAGTACCACAAACTCATAATGACCATATCAGGCCCTGAAGGTTGTTTTGCTGATATATTCATTATTTATTCTCACTTGATGATATCGTGATGTCAAGTCTATATTGGAAAAAATCCTTACCCCTTTCAACTAGTCAAATAGATCATCAATTATGGGAAGAGGATATTGATTTTTCATTGTAACCTTATTTAATTTCCTGAGTCAATAAATAATCTCAAGGTTCGATATTTCTTCTTTACAAAGAGTACCAGAACTCCCCAAGGAGACAGACTTGGTCATATGTGCCCTTTCTTCAACAATTCTTCAAGCTTCATTTGCAATCATTTCAATTCAGGTGTACTTATTCTATATGTTATTTGGGAAATTGGGGTAGATCTAGGCATCAAATAAATTGAAAAATAAATATCTATTTTCGTGGTAATCCTGGTATTTCTTTAAACGCATCTGCATATTCTTGTAATGCTGGAAAATATTACATGTTGGGACCCTTTTCCTTTTATGGTTCCTCCAAATGAGATGCATACCTATGAAACCCTTTTATGAAACATCTTTTTAATTTCATGCTTGAAACATGCCTTATAGAAATGGGCCTTGGAATTCCTTTCACTACCTTATGTTTTCCTTCTTCATTAAGACAAGAGAGAGTCTTGGTATGGAAATCTGAAATAACATGGTGTGCATCTAACCAATCCATTCCAATAAGTACATCATAATATACAAGAGGTATTATGTTCAAATATACTAATGTATGGAGTCCATTCATATCCAAGGAACAACCTTTTTCTATCTCATTGATTATGCTTTTGGTTCTAGTAGAAAACTGTACCAACCATGACTTATCATGCTTGGTTTTCCTTAAATTAAATATTTCAACCAAATTGGGATCAATATAACTATAAATCACCCCTGAATCAATTAAAATGTCAATCATTTGATCATTAATCTTACCTTCAATCTCAATCATATTGGATTTTTTTCTACTTGCTTGTTTTCTAAGGATGCATAAATTTTGGGAATATTTCTAGCCACATCCTTCATTGTACTTGCTTCCTGTATATTGTGCACAATTTTCATCTGGTCTCCTATATAAGGAAAAATTTTCAATGCATGATTCCCTTCACATCCCCAACATTTAAATGGTGTATTTTTCCTTTTTCCTTGGGGATTTGTCATCTTTGGCCCAATCTGGATATGATTTCTCTTTTGAAATGAACTTTGTTGGTTTCTTAAGAAGGGAGGTTGGAATCCTTTCTTTCTTTGATCTTGCTTATCCATTTGCTTATCCCTCCAATATTTCTATATAGTTTCTCTACCTCTAGTATGATCATTTAGATGTTTATCCTTACATATGGCCTCTTTAAGGGATTAAGGTTCATCATATTGGATTCTGACTTTGTAAAAGGAAGGAATTCAACTTAGAAACCTTTTTATTTTTACTTTTTCCTCTTTAATAAACCCCACATAGTTTAAAAACTCTAGGAATTTCCATTCATACTCTCCCAAGCTCATAGCTCCCAACTTGAGCTTAAAGAACTCCTTCATTTTATTCTTATAATAATGTTCAGATAAATATTTATGTTGGAAATAATGTTTCAATTGTTTCCATGAAATTCTCTTCTCAGTGATATCCTTCACTTCCACTAATTGATCCCACCATAAGGATTCCTTTCCCTATATGTTATAAATGAATATTTTAGCTTCCATATTTGAAGAATAATTATGTAGGTGCGGGAATTTCCTCATCCCTGATGAATAGGATTTGACATATTCACCTTTCTTGTTCACACCATCAAAAGTAGGTGGCTTAATATTTCTAACCTCGCCTTGCAACACTTCTTCTACATGTAATCTATTGTGGTGCGTCCTTGGAGACATTTCTATGATGTGGTGAATAATGATGTCCATGACCTCTAGTAACACTCTTAGAGTTTCTATATTTTTCATGAGATCTTTTCTTTGAACTGAACCTATTTTCCTTCTCAAAGCATGAAATTGATCCAACCTGCAATTTCTTATATAACAAGTTAAAACTATACACATGTTGAGTGTTTAACTAATTCTACTTCTCATGATACCTCAACATTATCTCATTATTATCTTTACAACTATGTACTTCTATCCTTATAATTTTCATAGTTTTCACTGGATCCACTGATTCCAAGCTAACTTTATTCCCATTAGATTATGTTTCTTCATTTCCTACATTGATATTATTCCGTATGGTTTCTTCTCTCAGATTGGTTGCAATTTCTATCCCTTCCATATTTACTAAAAAATTCTGTGGTGTGGTAGTGAGTTATAAACCTATAACCTATAGAAACTTGCTATATCAATATCTATAATGTGTTCATTAATATAAAAAATTTCTAGACTAATCTCTCACAAAAAGTCCTAAAAAAATCATTAGAAAAATTCGGGAAAGTTCCCCTTTTTGATAACTTTTGTCAACGCAAGTTGTAGGCCCCTTTTCTGTTAGATTTCTGGGAATTTATGAAATATTGATTCATATTCAAGTTCATTAGTTTTATTCTCCTATTGATACTTGTTGGAGGATCTAGTCGGTTAGAAGACTAATTAGAGATTAGGTCGGCCTCCATAGGTCGTGTCAGTTGACTGAACCGACACGTAATTATTCATAAGTGTTTTGTAATCATATATAATAGGCTGTTGAGCTAGATACAAACTTGGTTTGGTTTGATGTTTATATTAACCCATATGTGTTTTTCATAATATAAGCTGTTACTCAACCTAATGTCTTTGTCTCTTGTCTTTGTAATGATTATATGATTCTATATGTGTATTATTGGTAACTTAGTGGTCTGAGTGATTACAACATTGGTTCTATTGCCGGTAGTACACGTACGAATGAAATGACCATTAGCAGATGATCTCAAAGAAAGAGATTAATTACTAGTGGGAGCATAAGATTGCAAACTATTTGTAGAACTACGCTAGAAGAAACAAGCTGACTATTGCCCAAGCGAAAAAGAAATTATTCACTGAAACACATGAAAAGTTTGGAGAATCGCTACCTCGATTTTCGAAGAAATTACTGGATGAAAAATCTGATAGACACTAAGGAACAAGAGTTGATACAGAAACTAATAAGAGGAGGAAGAATGAATCTGTCAGAGTGGTTTGAGAAAATAGCAGACGAGTTATGTTCAGACCGCGCTGTGTAAGAGAGAGTCTTTGTTGAGAGTATTTAAATGAGTTTCTATAATGATCTCACTGATTAGTTCCTTTACTCGCTACCAACCATTTTGTTTAGATTTATAATCGACATAGGAGTAGGGCATATTGTTGAACCTCATCCATCACTGATCGAACCTCCATTGAATACCAATTGGGTGGAAAAGCAGAAAGTGTGGGAGAATTTTATAGAAGAAAGGGAGTGGGAGTACTTCTTGAAAAAATAGACAGAAGTATCTAGACTTAATAAATCATTGGGTAGGCTATGGGGGGGTATTTGGTCATGTGTCGGGGTGGATTAGAAGGATTATAGTCAACTTTAAAAGGAACCACCAACAATGAACAGTCAAGCCAAGAAAGAAATAATTTGAATAGTGACTCACAAAAGCACTCTGGATTTGCATAAAATAGAGAGAGATAAGAGGTAGAAGAGAAGGAAGGAATGAAGAGAGAGGGCCATTTCATTGCAGAGAAGAATGAATACCAGGGTGTCTAAACATGAAGGACATCCTCTAGAGTCAGGTCATGACCGGAAAGAAGAGGTCATAGATGAGGAATAAGTGTCACCAATGGATGAATATATGTGGATAGAGCAACGTGAAGCTCTCCATATTGAGATACCCCAGGAGGTAATACCTCTATCTCCACTTAATACGAACATGAGCACCTAAGTGTAGATCATTGTCAAAGAGGACATAAGTCTACAAGCTAGTGAGTTCGACATATGGAGTCAACTAGACGATGAAGGAAACGATGTCGATCATTTGGTAATTCATCGACCTGAGGAAGGAAAATGGGTCACATTCCAAATGTACCCATCCAGCCGAAGTATCAACCTACTCTACACAGGAAATGAAGGAGCACCCCCCCTACCAAACACATCTTCAGAAAACATAGAACAGTTGGATTCAAAGAGGAGAATATCCAAGCTACAACAATTGGCTTGGACATCGATGGAAGAAGTCAAGTTGATTTGACTACTTGTTGAGGAGGAACTAGCAAATAAAAATTCTAATGGGAACGAGAGTTCCATTGAAATTGGCTGTGACCAACACAGAACAGTAGAGAATATCCCACCATCCCCACCACCTCCACCACCACCGCTTGAATAATACAACTCCATTGACGACATGGGGCATGACGCAACACAAATCCCCCTCTATGAGGGTGATGAGGATCCCAAAAAACAATGGTTCGTCTATGAATCAACATGGGATGCTAACGCTATAACTAGTGAAGACAGATAGATGGCACAATTCGCCAGTTCCTTGAGGAAGTGGGCACTAACTTGGTATAGGACATATTCTGAAAAGACACCTAACGTGACCAAGGAAGAAATTAAGTAACAGTTCTTATCCTTCTTCAAAACACCAGACGTAAAACATCTGGTGACAAAAAAGTTGAAAACAACTGTTCAGAATCCCACAAAAATTGTTTGGGACTATGACAAGTGATGGAAGGACCTATTGAGCCAATTAGACTATAATATTGATCAACAACTATTAATTCAATGGTTTCTTATAGGAATTGTACAGAATATACAGAGACATATAAGTCTGAACACATTCAAAACATATGAAGAAGCGCCAAAAAAAGCACTACAGGTCGAGATGGATGATGACTATCCATCACACCCCGTAGACAACCACATTGAGGAGAATTTGGAAATCATGCAAAAATCACTAAGAGAAATGAACCTCAAAGGTCAAGATATCTAGTGCACAAAATGCTCGAAAACCGACCATAGCAAAGACAATTGTCGACAAGACGTAAGCTGATAAGATGTTCGATTTGTCCAAACAAAATTTTTCTGTGATATTTTCCAAGAACATGGGCTACACACGATGAAGGACTGTCCGTTCAACATGAATAACAACAAAGATTCACAGTGTGCATATATGAAGTAAAAATTCATGCACCAACCGACTACCATTTGAACCTGAAAATTTGACAAAACTATCATGAAGTCTATCAAACCAATGCTTTCGCACAAAATAACAATGATAACATTCCAAGAAGCAATGAACAGAATGGGAAAAAATATCAGAAATATGATGGCCATAGATACGAGCGGCAGTATGAAAATTTTCATGGAGGATTTAGATATTGAGGCCAATTCAATGGAAATAGAGACAATAGACCGCGGTGACAAATTTAGAGTTTCACGTGCTATAAGGAAGGCCACTGATACGCAGACTGTCCATATAAAGATCGGACTGACCTAAAATTTTGTACTAGTTGTGGCATGGGAGATCACTCGCTAGAGGATTGTCCTAGTATAATTAACAAAATAAATAAGAATAAAAATGTTAATGTCTTGTCGTGTGTTTAGAAATGTGATATAATTCGTACAAAGAATTTACATGTAGTCACTACACAAGGAACGAAAACTGGTAATGATAATCCACGCATAAGTAAAATAAAAGGCAAAGATGATTATCCTAACCCTATAAAGAAAAAACAATTGTACAACGATGCATCAAATATGTTCCAAGAATTTGACAGACAAGAAGAAATAGACGATAGTCGATAGAATATCTCACAAGAATTACTTAACTTAATACATAATGAGAAATCAATAGCACAATTTATTGATCTATTATATAATATCAAGAACAATCCTATCATGGAGAAACAAACTAAACATATATGCATCCTAAATTAGAAATATAAGAGTGATGCTGATCCACTTGTCGATCTCGAGATAGAGGGATATCACGTTCAACAAGTTGTTCTCGAGTTTGGTTCCCAAGTGAATCTTATGATGCAAGATACATGGGAACAACTAGGTAGACCTCGACTAAAAAAATCGGGCATATATCTAAAAGTAGTAGATCAAGGACTGATTGAACCTATTAGCATATGGCGCAATATCGACATGACCATCAAGGGAATTACCATGAAAGTCAATTTCGAAATAATTGACCCTAAGGAAGGATCTAGTTCTTTCCCAGCCTTAGTGGGTCAACCATGGGGTAGGAAGATGAAAGCATCTATTTCGTTAGATAAAGAGAGGATAAAACTCAAAGTAAATGGACACAAAGTAATTGTCCCCATTCATCCTTCTCAAGGTGAACCTTGGACCGAACCAATAGATGAAGAAGTCGACATTCGACAACTCTAGAAAATACAAAAAAACAAAGGCTATATTGAGCCAAATATCTACAGGGAAATTCACTTAGGGAATAAATATTCAGCTGTATATAATTCAGATGCAGAATTATACGATTGGGAGGTAGAAAATTATGAAACTCAAGCATGAGGATGTTGGACTATCCAAGCTATATCAAATAAATTGACGCGACAATGCTTTTTCGTTTCCACCATTCCAAAGATATTCGAAATGAAAGTTAAGGAACACCCTTCTTTAGAGTAGACTAAAATAGAAAATAAACAGTATCTTAGGTATAAAGAAAGAGATTCATCAGTCCTCCATATCGAACAAGTTTCCAAAAACTTGGGCGAACATGGCCGATTATAAAGCCTAGTTGAAATGTTTACAGGTCAAGCTTCTCGATGGTGGGATACCCATTAGTCGAGGCTACAGACATGGAAAATAGCTTGACATACTTCGTCAAAATATTTGCCGGAAGGAAGCTAACTAAACAAGCACAAATACCAGCCTTCACACAAGGACAAAACCCTGAAAATCACATAACTATATGCGAGTGGGAATGGAGAAGACTAAGGTACAAAGATGAACGAACATGGCCATACCTGTTTCCATCCACACTTGACAATTTACCAAAAAAATGGTATAAGATGGAAGAATATCGAGGTGAAACATTTGTATGGAATGAACTTAAAGAAAAATTTATTAAGGAATTTAGATTCATACCGGAATATGACAAACTAGTCGAAGCAACAGAACAAATAAAAAATTTCATACAACCAACTGTTCAACATACGTCGACACAAAATCATAACCGACTGGAAGTATCATGCAATAAAATTTGCTTGAAAAAAATACCACAGTCAACAAGACTTCAACTAGAGAATGAGCATACACATGGAAAAATATTTTAGTGGAAATATGATCATCCAGAAACGATAAAACCAATTAAAACAATATTTAAGGTTGAATCAACTGACAAGGAGTATACTGACAGGATGACAACAACAGACTTCCTGGCATCATTTTCACAATTTAAAGAAATAAATCGACAAATCAATGAAAGTAAGGCACCATAATGGATGGGCGTGAAGGTCAAAACCAAAGAAGTCGACATCTCCAATGATGATCGAACAAAAATGGCACATATTGGTGACTACTGGGATGATGAGCAAACAACAGAAATAGTTAACCTATTAAAATAATTCTAGGATGTCTTTTTCCAAGACTATAAAGACCTAAAAGGGTTAGTACAAGATATGGGTGAAATTAAGATAGACATAAAACCTGATGAATAACCAATTAAGAAAAGGCCTTACAAATTAGCTCACACATACAAAGAAATAGTGAAAATAGAGATTGACAATATGTTATAAGCAAGGATCATTTATCCAATCTGCCAGTCGGAATGGGTAAGCCCAAGGTCATTCAACCGAAAAAGCATGACCTGACAAAATTAAGAATCTGTGTCGATTTTCGAGAGATAAATAAAGTCACTCTAATAGATCCATTTCCAACACCATTCGCAGATGAAATATTAAATGAAGTTGCAGAACATGAGTGCTACTCATTTACAGATGGATTCTCTAGATATAACCAAGTTCGGATCACAAAAGAAGACTAGAAGAAAACAACATTTGTCTATGAATTCAGCTCATTTGCTTACAGAGTTATGCCATTTGGACTAAAGAATGCACCATCTATATTTTCCAGGATAGTAGTTAAAGCATTCCAATAATACATATACAAAATGATGGCTGTACACTTCGACGATTGGACAATATACTCCATGCAAAAAGAACATTGTAAGTGGATAAAGACTAATGCTGGAAAGATGTCGACAAATCCAACTTTCAGTCAATATAAGGAAATGCATCTTTTTGACTCCCATAAGAATATTATTAGGGAATATTGTATACAAGGAAGGCATCAAAGTCGATTTTGCAAAGATAAAAATCATCCTTGACTTGAAACCCCTAGTAAATCCAAAACAAGTCAGAGTGCTATTAGGCCACACAGGCTGTCATAGAAAATTCATTCATTGTTAATCAGATATGACGTACCCACTAGAAGATCTATTGAAAGAAGATCAAGAATACGACTGAACTGAGGAATGCGATTCTTCCTTCGACACGTTGAAAAAAAAATAGTCAAAGCACCCATTCTCAGATTTCCAAACTGGTCAGTCAAATTTCACGTCCACATTGATGCATAAGGCATAGAAATAGGTGCAATATTAACTCAACCTGGAGATGACGAGATGGACTATCCAATTGTGTATAGAATTTGAAAACTAAATAAAGAAAAATGAAACTATTCAACGATAGAAAGAGAAGCATCATGAATGGTATTTTCACTACAGAAATATCGACATTACCTATTAGCTAACCCTTTCATATTCTATATGGATCATCGAGATTTAAAATAATTGGTAAACAAACCTTTACATCATGGAAGAATATGTCATTGGTTGTTACTGTTCCAAGAATTTAAGTGTGAAGTAGTAGTTTGACTAGGGAAGCTAAATGTCAGACCCGACCACTTGTCGAGAATCGACACAGAGGAGGAACTGAAAGGAGTCAAAGATGATCTTCCAGATGCACATCTATTTCGAGTAGAAGCTGTACCAATAGAATTAGAGGAAATAGCTCAATTTTTGGAGAATGGTCAAGTGCCTAAAGGCATGAGCACTAAAAAGAAACATATTTTAGCAATGAAGGCTACACCATTCACTCTAATTAATGGATTCCTATAGAAAATGGGATTGGATGAATTACTCCATCGGTGTGTTTTAAACCATGAAAGAGAAGACATAATGCATGAAGCTCACTATGGACCAGCTGGAGGACACTTCCAGTCGGACACGACTGCCAAAAAGATTGAACAGTTGGGGATATGGTGGCCAACATTATACAAGCATTGTCGAAAGTTTGTTAGTAAATGTGATCACTGTCAACCTTTACCTAGTACTGAGATGCCTTTAATATCAGTAAACCCAAGTCTAACATTTGAAATTTGGGCTATCGACTTCATAGGACCATTCCCAGTTCCAGCAAGAAGGACAGGTGCACACTACATCATAAAAGTAGTGGAGTATGTTACTAAATTGGCAAAAGTGGAACTTGTCAAAACATGCTCTAGCGAAGTAGCTTCCAAGTTCATATATGAAAATATAATTACCATATTTGGTTTTCCACTGACCCCGATTAGTGACCAAGGATTGCATTTCATTAAAAAAACCATCACAGCATTAACAAAATAGTTCAAAGTTGACCACAGACAAAGGATCGCTTATCAACCTCAGTCTAATGGAGCAATAGAAGCATTTAATAAAACCCTAATGAAAGGATTAACAAAAATTTGCAACACTAACAAGGATGACTGAGATGAAAGAATCCATGTTTTTTTATGGGCTTATCGACAACATATAAGTGATCCACTGACCAAACACCATTTTGACTAGTCTATGGCCAAGAAGCAGTCGTCCCCCTACACTTATGACAACAGACACCAATAATAGCTGACATATTACATATTAATGTCGAGAAAGTAAAAAAGAACCGACTAATGAAACTAGCTAAGATAGAAGAAGACCAACTTATGGCTATACAACATCAAGAAATTAAAAAACAATAACAAAAAGCATGGCATGACCGAAATATACTAAAACAAGAACTTGTCGATTGGAGATCTTGCGCTACTTATAACAGTCGAGTGAAAGAAAAACCAAAGAAATTGCACACAGAGTGGATGGGACCCGACATAGTTGAAGAAATCAATGCCAACGATTCCATCTGAATGAGAACATTACAAGGAAGAGTATTTCAGAAATTGGTAAATGGTGCCCGATTAAAGAGGTATAAAAACTGAAAAAACATTTAAAATAATAATAATAAAAATAAATAGAGAAAAGGTTTCATAACTGTTAAAAAAATCTATAAAAATTGTTGTTCAGGAATAAACACCCTTGTAACCTAGGGTCTGGGGATACCAACGTACTTCTATAACTTGCAGACAATTAGCTTTAAAGTACAAAAAAGGAATAGGAAAAAATGTTGAGCTCACCCGATTAACGACGGTTGATCCAAGCTTTCTCTTCTCTTGCTCTGCTTCTCTCCAAGGCTTTCAAGGATGCACCTGCTTCACCTGCAAAGAGAAAATTCTCCAAGTACAATCTTATACATGTATATATGACAAGTTAGATGAACAATATATAGAGTGCTTAATCAAAAATATTCATCAAACATGATACATGAAAAAGACTCAACACAAAGTTGGAAGAAGAATTCTCTTTATTAACAATAGTGAATGAGATAAGTGTACAACCCAATGCCTGAGACAAGGACTCCTTTGCAACCAAAGGATTCTGAGTTCTGCTGCTCCAAAGACTTCTGAAGATATACCACTAGCATAACTTTACTCTCCAAGTATGATTGATTAATTCCCTCCCCAAGGCCTCGATTTATACTTTGGGAAATAGAGCAGTTTCGAAGGTTGAGGAGGTTGAGACAGTTGAGATAGTTAATGATTAGGGCTCAACAAATCTCCATTAATCATGTTTTATTATTTTTAATGTCGAATGGATGTGTACACGACTATTGATACTGGCAACCCATGTATGACACGTGATTTTCTATAAGGGAAACCCACATATATATCTGTACGTGGGTTGCAATGAGAATAGTCGTGTACAGTACGCAGGTTATCAAAGAAGATAGTTGTGTATGTATGCGAGTTGCTGTGGAGATAGTCGCGTAAGAAAATCAACATATAGAAAGGTAAAATGGCCATTAGAGGAAATTTGAGGTCTAAAATGGGCCTCCTAAGGAAAATAATAAAATAATAGTCAAAATAATAAAATAATAGTTATTAATTTTGGAGGAAGAATGAAAAAAACTACTTTTTTAGTTCGTATTTTTAGCATATCTCCATGTGATTTTACTCAAATTTTGAGCGGGATAGCTCATTGGATGCATAATTTAATTCTGCATCCAACGTGTACCCACACTGCATACTTTTAACGAACCCCGCTACCCCAAAAATAAGAAATACTTGAAAAAACGTCATGATGATGTCATCATCACATTTTTTTAGATATTTCTTATTTTTGGGGTAGCGGGGTTCATCAAAAGTATGCAATGTGGGTACTTGTTGGATTCAAAACTAAATTATGTATCCAACGAGCTCTCCCACTTGAAATTTGAGTAAAAACACAAGGAGATATGTCGAAAATACGAACAAAAAAAATAGTTTTCTTTTATGACAAATATGTCAATTCAACTATTATGGTTGACTCATTTTATTGAAATTGTATTGGTTCTTGAATTCCAACTCACAAAATTTATTGTTGGTGCGTTTTCTTATAAGGCCCATTTTAGACCCCAAATTTCCTCTAATGAAGCTGGTTGGATAGTGAATGCATCTCATGTCATGCCCATCTATAGTGTTTAGGCAACATTCAATCCATAAGTGTCCTTTTGTATACCAGCATATGAAGTGTTGGCACTCAGACGGAGAAGTGCCATTTGGCTTGATAACAGATGCCCCTTAATGTGTGAGGTCAGAGGGAAGTGATGGATGAAATACATTATAATCATTATCTTTGGAGAACTCCGAAATCCAATGGAGCAAAGGTAGTACCTGAAACAAATACATAATAATGTCATATACAAAGTCATATCTGAGGATGCTATGTTCAATATACTAGAACACTAGCTCCTTTACAATATTTGAGTACATCATATAGTACAGGTACTAGACCATGTATATTACAAAGGTGGAGTGAAGCCACAATATACAATAATGATGAGTCTTCAAAGATCTGGAAGTTGTGTAAATAGGTAAAACATATTCTTGTGCAACTTAGTCCATAGATAGGAAACTAAGGTCTTCATAAACAATCCCAAAGAACCAGTACAATCCAAGCCATGTGATTAGATGTTATTGGAGTCGAACATGGAGCGGATTCAACAGAATGTCGATCAATAGGTGATAATAAACAACTGAAGCAAAAGAATTCACCAATAACGAAAGTGAATCCTGAGGTACAATCGTAAAAAATCTAGGTCTTCGTCGTCAGGAAGTGCTGATGCAAAACCATACTGTGATAAGGAAGGCAATAGATCCTCCAATGGATCACAAGAGTGACTAGGAACTGGGTAACGGAAGGGAGACACCAGTGATAACAGATACAACAATGATGGGATTAGGATATAGATCAGACATTGAGTTAAATCCTTGAACAGTGAGCATGACATAGAGATGACCCAAGGCAGGTTTTAACTTTATAGATAGAACAACTAGAAATATCTGTCATGTAGAAGACATGATCAGATTCCCCAGGTAGAACTAACAAGAGGAGGAGTAATAAACTCGAAGTAATAGCTGAACTGAAAGTGAACAATGAGACATGGGTATCGAAAAAGACAGAGAGTGTTATGTTCAAGGATCACATGCTGCCACTGACTGAAAACCAAGAGAAAGATTCTTCCTTACCTTCCCTGTTAAATTTTAACGAGTCCAGGAAAGTCAACTCGAGACTCTCTTCATTTTTTAACAAGATTGAAGAGAAGAGGGAATATTGCTTGATAGTGTCACGGTTTCATGGATTTAATGAGCCCGAACTAGTACATGCTCAGTTGATGTTTTCACATTTAGAGAGTCTAGAGGGGTCCTTTTTCGTCCAATTTAGTCTCCTAAGGCTAAAAAAGTATAAAACATACCACAGAAGAACTCTATTAACCTTCGTAGAAGAAAAGGTGAACCTTTTTCGTACTTAGTTAGGGAGGTCTGAAAAAGGTTAAATTACCACCTACCCAATGCTCCTTCGAGAGCAGCATATAGCTTGAGTTTTATGAGTGTGAAGGAAAGAAAGATCACTCAGAAATATCCATTTGAGTATGAAAAATGGGGCTTACAACAATAAACTTAATGCCTTGTTCTTAGTGTTTAATGAGAATGACAAAGACACAAAGTACACGAAATCTTAGATGGAGGAGAGGGATGAGCGGTTCGAAACAATCTACTTATCTATTTTATCTTTATGCTGTACTTTATCAGTCGTAAAAAGACCCAAAGACACTATTTTTCTCTAGGGCTCAGTCAGGGAAGGTGTAGTTAAAAAAATAGCAGTCATAGGCAAGGCCCTCCTTATATAAATATGAAAAAACCATTAACACTTTTGATGGGGACTTTAGGAGTTTTCCATAAGGTTTGGCAAAATAACGATTATTTTCCGCCCTTGCGGCCCCTACAGACGACAGGAGCGCAGTGACTAGCGCTAAAAGGAAATGCGAGCTAAGTCTTTCTTTGTTCTAGTCATGTTTAGGTCCCTGAGAATACTCTTCTCAATTCCATAGAAAAGAGAGTGATCCTTTCTCATGCTATTCCGCATGGTTTGAGAAAGAGATAACCTACCACCAATGTGGATTCCCACTCACATATTTTTAACGAGCTTGAACGGACAAGTTAACTCGGCAGTCAAGTCTTTTTTAAGGAGTCAGGCCTGGGCCTAAAGAAACTCCATAAGGGATGAGAGTCCTATAAAGAGATAGTTTGTAAAAAGAGACCAAAATGAGGCTCCATTTGGCATGCAAAATAGCTAAAAGGATTCCCCTCTACCTAAGACAGCTACATCATGAGTATCAAAAGACAACATAGGTTATGAATGAGGATACTCATGAGAGGAAGGCCCTATCCATGGAAGAACAATGGTAAAGACAAGGAGCTAATGGTTAAAAATACCATAGTCTGTGGTTTAAAATGTTGATTACTAAGTATAAGATGGAGTAGGTATAGATGAAAAATACATGTGAAACAACGAAAAACCATCCTATGTGAGCAAAAAACACCTTAGAATGATAATAAACCTGCTACAAGGAAAAAATATATGGTATTATTTGATGAATTATGAACTATAGCGAAAAAACCCACATGAGAACTATAATTTCTATAAATAGTTCAAAATCATAAATAAAACTCACCATTTTGAATTTTAGCCATAAAATAAAAGTTTTCACCTCTACCTTCAATTGATCGGTGTGGAAAATCCGGTGGACCAAATCCAATTTCGCAAGTGTCAGGTAAGACTACACCCCGAGCTCTTCAATTTGATCCTAGAAAATTTCAAAATTGATTCCAAATTTTATATTTTTGAGCACATTTAAGCAAGGAAAGTTGTGTATGTGGGTTCTCTATAGTGAAAATCACGTACATGTGTTCTGTACGCAATTTGCTCGAAGGACAGTCGCGTATAGTACACGACATGCCAAACTAGACAGTTGAGTACGCTGCATGAAGGGGAAAAGAAGTATGTAGGGTCAAATTTTTCAACTTTTACATGAAACTAAAGGTTTGCAATGCTGGTTTTACTAGGTTTGAAGATGGTGCTTGAGTGGAGGGAGCATGAGCATGAAGATATGGATCAAGAAGCACTCCAAGATTCCCCCACTATGAATGTTTTACATTCAGGTGGATTGTTAAAAAAAAATTGTACATCACCTATGCGGACCAATGTCAACCTACTAGAGTTCATGATAAATTATTGGGATCATGATTTGGGCATGTTTGACATTCAAGGTGAATCCTTGGAGATTAATTCAGAGGATATCTATTTCATTGTCGGTCTATCATGACGGGAGCTCCAGTCAACTTGGAAGGCATCGACAAAGGTGGTGGCCCTCTAAGTGTCCAAAACTACATTGACATATACTGCGCACTAGGTACACAAAGGAGAGGGAGTTACATCTCTATTGTACACATACGTGATCTTCCTCTATAGGTATTGACAAGTACCATAGTGAGGGTTGTGGGATCATCTTCTCTTCACCTTGCTACATGCAACCAAATGAGACTAGCAGTGGATTTTATGCAGGGGGGCCTATATGATTGGTGCTCGGGAGTGATCCCAATTATGAGGAAATAGCTCTCTGACTGCAAGAGAGGAAGGAGAAAGGATTTTGGATATTCTAGCATACTAGTAACCTTCTTCTTTGAGAGAGTGCCAGGATTGAGCCCTGCAGTACCCTTACTAGTTCGTTCTCCTCGTCAGCCTAGGATGAGTAGATGGGGAGATACCTTCCTTTGCCATGGAGGAGGCAGTTCAATGAAGAGTGTATATGATGATGATTTCTACTTTTGGTGGGAGCGACAGTTTCGAGCACTGGAGAAGTTTCCATATGCTGGGATGGATTTTCGTGGTGATCTAGACCTCATTCTCCCTCTAGGAGGAGCATGGGGAGGGTTAGGTAATTTTTTATTTTAAAATTTTTATGAATTTTAAATATAGAGATATATACATATGTATAAGAGTTCTAAACCTATAAACATGTCAAAATGTAGATATTGGACCAGTCCTCCTTGAAGGGAATCCATGCATGTATGTGTATCATGTCTTAGGAGAAGACCATGGGTTGATTAGGGTTCTTGAGGGGAAGCTGGCCAAGCTTACCCAGAGAGTACCCACCTTATGGATTGAGCACATCCCAACCATCATGCAGGAGTTTTTGGTTGGTGTACCACCTGTCTGGATATGACTTTTGAGGTCGGTAGCCAGAGCGGTTTTAGTATACATAGATGATGTTGAGGCTGCTGAAGCCAAAGAGGCTGAAAAAGCCAGAGTACATGGAGACCAGGGGGACCAGTGTGGTCCAGCTTATATCTAGGGAATTTGATTGATCCATATTTTGTATATTTTTTGTATATTATACAATTATGACCGGATTTGAGGATCAGAGACTCGACCTATCTATGGACAGATATTCACATATATATATTTTGTCGGTTATTTACAATTTTTTTTTATGTGTATGCTGTATATTTTTATGAAAAATGTGTCAAATGCCAATCCAAGATGTAATTAGTGTATGCATCAGTTAACGAATTTTGATTCCTTGGAATATGATTGAATGTAATGAATTCAAAATTTCTTTCCAATAACCTAACTTGCATAGACTGACGTAATAGAATAGGGTTCCGCACCTGATAAGCTCGATTGAGCTGGGAAACCACTAGTTGAGAGTCCAGTCAGACTTCCAGCTGAGTGATACCACGTGACAAAGCATCCCATAGAAGCTCAATTAAAGCCCTATACTCAGCGACATTATTAGAAGCAGGACCTAAGCAAGCGCCTCTTGAGGCAACTAACTGTCCTGAGGGAGAATAAATGACCCATGTTGCTGAAGCTAGATTACAAGTGTGGCGATTGGCACCATCAGCAAAACCTACAAACCTCTTGGAAGACATCCGAAACAACCAACAGATGTTATAAAAACAAAAACTAATGAAATAGTGTACATAAAAATACATACAATAAAATACAAGAAAAAGTGCTAAGCCTAAGCATAGTACTTCTTCAGGTAGAGCCCATTTCTGGGCTTAGGCGGCTTATTCCCATCAAACTCAATCAATTCATATTCGGCCTTATTTAAGACCTTTGACATGAAATAAGGCCCTAACCACATGGACTTGAACTTTCCTACCCCCAGGGGTTCTTTGTCTTGGTCCCAGAGCAAAACAAGTTCCCCCTCAGAGAAAATTTGAGGCTTGACCGACTTATCATATTGGATTTTGACCCTATTTTTGTGAGCTTGATTTGCTGTCAGCGCATCTAGATGTTCTAAATGTACTAAAAATTCTTCAATCTTCGTCGTATCAGGTAACACATGAATAGCTATTTTCAAGGAGGGGATTTCACATTCAACCAGGGTAATGGATTCCACTCCATGAATGAGTTGGAAGGGGGAGAAACCTGTAGCAGTTTTTAAATTCTCAATTCCATAGAAAAGAGAGTGATTCTTTCTTGTGCTATTCCACATGGTCTGAGAAAGAGATAACCTACCACCAATGCGGATTCCCATTCACATATTCTTAACGAGCTTGAATGGATAAGTTAAATCGGTAGTCAAGTCTATTTTAAGGAGTCAGACCTGGGCCTAAATAAACTCCATAAGGGAGGGAATTCCTATAAAGGGATAGCTTGTAAAAAGAGACCAAAATAAGGCTCCATTTGGCGTGAAAAATATCTAAAAGGATTCCCTATACCCAAGGTAGCCGCAACATTAGTATCCAAAGACAACATAGGTTCTAAATGAAGATACTCATGAGAGGAAGTCCCTATCCACGGAAGAACAATGGTAAAGAAAAGGAGCTAATGGTTAAAAATACCATAGTCTGTGGTTTAAAATATTAATTACTAAGTATAAGATGGAGTAGGTATAGATGCAAAATACATGTGAAACAACGAAAAACCATCCTATGTGAGCAAAAAATACCTTAGAACGATAATAAACCTGTTACAAGGAAAAAATATATGGTATTAGTTTGATGAATTATGAACTATAGGGAAAAAACCCCACTTGAGAAATATAATTTCTATAAATAGTTCAAAAACATAAATAAAACTCACCATTTTGAATTTTAGCCATAAAAGACAAGTTTTCACCTCTACCTTCAGTTGATCGATCTGGACAATCTGGTGGACCAAATCCAATTCCGCAAGTGTCAGGTAAGACTACATCCCAAGCTCTTCAATTTGATCCTAGCAAATTTCAAAATTGAGTCCAAATTTTATATTTTTGAGCGCCTTTAAGCAAGGAACACTGTGTATGTGGGTTCACTATAGTGAAAATCACGTACACGCGTTCTGTACACGAGTTTCCCAAAGGACAATTGCGTACAGTACACGACATGCCTAACTAGACAGCCGCGTATGCTACGTGAAGGGGAAAAGAAGTATGTAGGGTCAAAAATTTTAATTTTTACATGAAACTAAAGGTTTGCAATGCTGGTTTTACTAGGTTTGAAGATGGTCCTTGAGTGGAGGGAGCATTAGAATGAAGATATGGATAAAGAAGCACTCCAAGATGCCCCCACTGTGAATGTTTTATGTTCAAGTGGATTGTTAAAGTTTTTTTATACATCACCTATGCGGGCCAATGTTCGCTTGCTAGAGTTCATGATAAATTACTGGGATCATGATTTGGGCATGTTTGACCTTCAAGGTGAATCCTTGGAGATTACTTCAGAGGATATCTATTTCATTGTCGGTTTATCACGACGGGGAGCTCCAGTCAACTTGGAAGGCATCGACAGAGGCAGTGACCCTCTAAGTGTCCAAAACTACATTGGCATATACTGCACACCAGGTACACAAAAGAGAGGGAGTTGCATCCCTATTGTACACATACGTGATCTTCCTCTATAGGTATTGACAAGTACCATAGTGAGGGTTACGGGATCATCTTCTCTACACCTTGCTACACGAAGCCAGATGAGACTAGCAGTGTATTGTATGCAGGGGGTCCTATATGATTGGTGCTCGGGAGTGATCCTGATTATGAGATATAGAGATATATACATTTGTATAAGAGTTATAATCCTATAAACATGTCAAAATGAAGATATTGGACCAGTCTGTCCTGAAGGGAATCCACGCATGTATGTGTGTCCTGTCTTAGGAGAATACCAAGGGATGATTAGGGTTCTTGAGGGGAAGCTGGCCAAGATTACCCAGAGAGTACCCACCTTACGGATTGAGCACATCCCAGCCATCATGCAGGAGTTTTTGGTTGGTGTACCACCTGTCTGGATACACCTTTTGAGGCAGGTAGCCAGAGCAGTTTTAGTATACATAGATGCTGTTGAGGCTACTGAAGCCAAAGAGGCTGAAGAAGCCAGAGTACAAGGAGACCGGAGGGACTAGGGTGGTCCGGCTTAGATCTAGGGCATGTGATGGACTATGATCCATATTTTGTATATTTTTTGTATATTATATAGTAATGACTAGATCTGAGGATTAGAGACTCGACCTATCTATGGATAGATATTCACACACACACACACACACACACACACACACACACACACACACATATATATATATATATATATATTTCCAGTTATATACAAATGTTTTTTATGTGTATGCTGTATATTTTTATGAAAAATGTGTTAAATTCCAATCCAATATGTAAGTAGCGTATGCATCAGTTAATGAATTTTGATTCCTTGGAATATGATTGAATGTAATGAATTCAAAATTTCTTTCCAATAACCTAACTTGCATAAATTGACGTAATAGAATAGGGTTCTGCACCTGATAAGCTCGATTGAGCTAGGAAACCACCAGTTGAGAGTCCAGTCAGACTTCTAGCTAAGTGATACCAAGTGACAAAGCATCCCATAGAACCTCAATTACATCCCTATACTTAGCAACAGTATTAGAAGCAGGACCTAAGCAAGTGCCTCCTGAGGCAAATAACTATCTTGAGGGAGAATAAATGACCCATGCCACTGAAGCTAGATTACAAGTGTGGTGACTAGCGCCATCAGCGAAACCTACGAACCTCTCAGAAGACATCTAAAACAACCAGCAGATGTTATAAAAACACAAACCGACGGAATAGTGTACATAAAAATACAAGAAAAAGTGCTAAGCCTAAGCATAGTACTTTTTTAGGTAGAGCCCATTTCTAGGCTCAGGCAGCTTATTCCCATCAAAATCAATCAATTCATATGCACCCTTCTTTAAGACCTTTGACACGACATAAGGCCCCAACCACATGGACTTGAAATTTCTTTCCCCTAGGGGTTCTTTGTCTTGGTCCCAGAGAAAAACAAGTTCCCCCTCAGAGAAAATTCGAGGCTTGACCGACTTATCATATTGGATTTTGACCCTATTTTTTTGAGCTTGATTTGTTGTCAGCACATCTCTATGCTGCTCATCAAGATTTTCTAAATGTACTAAACGTTCTTCAAGCTTCGTTGTATCTTGTAAGACATGAATAGCTATTTTCAAGGACGGGATTTCACATTCAACCGGGGTAATGGATTCCACTCCATGAATGAGTTAGAAGGGGGAGAAACCTGTAGCATTTTTTACATTAGTTAGATACACCCAAAGTGTGGGGTATAGCATGATATGACAGTTAGAACGGGCTGCATCAATAGTACGTTTGAGGATAGTCTTCAAATTTTTATTAACAGACTCAACCTGACCATTTGCTTGAGGATAGTACGAAGATGAATGTTCTTGTATAAATCCAAGCACAGTGGTCAGTTCCGTCATCATGCTATTTTGAAAATGACTGCCATGGTCAATGAGAATCACCTTGGGTATACCAAACCATGCTATAAGTTGATTGAACACAAAAAAAGCTGCGGTTTCCCCGTCAGCTTTAAAGGTGGGCATTGCCTCTGCCCATTTCTCAAAATAGTCTACAGTAACAATGATATATTTGTGCCCCCCAGCCGAGGCTGGGTTACACATCACATAATCAATCCCCCACTTCATGAAGGGGCCCACCGAGACAACGGGAAATAATAGAGTGGGATGTGACCGCATCTTCCTGGTGTAAAGCTGACAAGGATGATAGCACTTCACGACCTTCACACAATCCTTGAAGATTGTGGGCCAGAAATAACTGGCACGCAGTATCTTTTGGACCATTGCTAACCCAGATAAATGACCCCCACACACTCCACTATGGGCATCATTCAAGACAATCTCCCTTTCCTCATGGGTAAGACATCGACGCAAAATGGAATCTACCCCCCTACGATACAGAGTATCTCCTATGATGAGGTGGTTCTTAGCATGAAGGCATAGTTTACGTCATTCCTCCTGCGAAGAAGCCGCAGGATACTTCATAGTATGGATATATATAAGTATATCTTTATACCAAGGGTCAGAGGTGGATATCAAGAACATATGCTCATCTGGGAGTGAGTCTTCTTCAATGAATACATTTTCTTCCGTTGGAAATTCTACTATAAGCTCACCAAAAACTAAGGATTTTTTAGATTTAGTGGACTGGAAATCCAAGTCAAACTCTTGGAGAATGACTATCCATTTGTTAAATTCCCCCCCAGCAATTCATCAGGACAAAACATATTGAAAAGGATTAACATCCACCACTACAGTTGTAGTCCTCAGTAAAATGTAGTGACGTAACCTCTGAACAACATAGATAGCTGCTAAGGCCAATTTCTCGACGTGGGAGTACCTGAGTTCAGGTTTGGCTAAAGCACAACTAAGATAGTAAACAGCATGCTCCTAGAGCTTATCGTCCTCCTGGACCAGGACTACCCCAATGGTTGACTCAGACGCGACCAGATATAATATAAAATCCCTAGAGTAATCTGGCGGACGTAGTAAAGGTGCCAACAACAAAGCTTTTTTCAATGCCTCGAAAGAAAGTTGTGCAGTTTCATGCCATACAAATGGGGTGTCCTGTTTTAGCAGGCACATGAAACCCTTGGTAATCTTGGCATAGTTTACAATGAAAAGTTGAATAAAATTGGACTTTCCTTGAAGGCTCTGAAGTTTCCTGATAGAATGAGAAGGAGGTAGATTTACAATGGCCTCTACTTTTAACGGATCCACCTGAATGCCTCTATTAAAAACAATGAATCTAAGCAGTCTCCCTGATTCGACACTAAACACGCACTTTTAGGGATTCAAACGGATCTTATAGTATCTGCATCGCTCAAATATTAACCTTAGGTGATCTGGATGGTCAATCCCCTTACAAGAATGTGCAGGCAGATTGTCAAGGTAAGGTTCGACAATGGCTTTGATATCATGGAAAGCAAAGTTCATTGCCCATTGAAAGGTTTCCCCAGCATTTTTCAATCCAAAGGGAATTTTTTTGTACGAGAATGTACCCCAAGGACAAATGAAAGCAGTTTTATGTTGGTGTTCTGGTTTTATTTGAATTTGATTGTATCTGGAGAAACCATCCATAAACGAGAAAACTTCACTTCCTGTGCAAGCATCTATAATTTGATCTATAAATGGCATGGGATAGTTGTCCTTAGGACAGGATTTATTCAAATCTCGAAATTCGGTACAGATGCATATGGTCCCTTGCTTCTTATCAACAGGAACTGGGTTGGATACCCATTCCGTCAAAGCTATGGGATAAATAAAACTAGCTTTCAACAGTTTTTCAACTTCATCCTTAACAGTCGCCACTTTATGTGGGTTAACAGGTCTTAACTTTTGTCAAACAGGTTTAGCGTCAGGGTATGTTTGGATCTCCTTCTCAACTATAGATGGATCAATGCCTGGCATCTCCTCATATGACCAGGAAAAAACGTTGCAGAATTCCTTGAACAAGGACGTATAGATTGCAATCTCCTCAGGATAGAATTTTGCATCGATATGTATATTTTCCACAATGTCAGGATTTATAGAGATGTTGATAGGGATAGTAACGAAAATATTTTCCATATTCCCCTCAGCAAACATTCCTTCCCTTCGTAAGGGATTAATGGGTATATCAACATCGTCTGTCAGTCTCATATGAAACTCTTGATTCTCTATCCTGCTTAGCTCTGGAAGAAAATAGGATCGATGATGCAGATCTTCATAGATCTTATCACATCCACACATGGCTTCCAGAATGGCTTCATCAGAAGGTAAAACCATATCTAAACAATCCGTAGAATGCAAAGATTTTTCTGCCCAAGCAGGCAAATAGAATTCTTCCAGATCCTCTGATATTGTGAGAGGGTCTGGAATGGGATCAACATTGGTTTGAGTGATATCTTGGTAAGCCACTTCCACTGCCGATAAGGGCACTTTTGGTTCATGGGGGGAAGGGAGAAACCAAGGATTAGTCCTATCAACAACCGTGGCTATGGACTTCCCCACACTAGTAGAACCTATATAGTTAATCGGGGCTAGAAGATCAAATGTGCCCATCAATGATGCATACATTCTAGCCCCCAAGCTCTCAGTAGCAGGTTTCACCTGATCAACCAATAGCGCAGTGGAATCATTAGACTCCATGCAACCTTTCAAAGTAAAATTGAGTTGGTCAACAGTAACCAACTTCCCTTCATGTGGAAACACTACCACCCGAAAGACGACTGATGCAATAGCAGACATGGCATAAGTCCAGCTTCTTCTTAAAAGCAAATTATACTCCGAAGGTGCATTAATCACTTCCACCTCAATAGACACCGCTTTCCCAGATAGCTTAATTTCAAAAGCTGGTAGGATACCATGTGGACGAAATGACCTTATGTCGAAATCAGTAAGCAGAGTGTTTGACGGGACCAGCTCTGGGGATATGAGAGCTTTCCAACATGACAAGGACATAATGCATGTAGAAGCACCCTCATCAACAACTGCCCTTCCAATGGTCTTTCCACCATGGATGAAATCTATTGATAAGACTACATGGTAAGGTAGGAAAATTTTAACATCAGATAAGTGAAATTTCACCATGAGACTCGACGAATCCATGTTGCCTAAGGCTTCTAAGAGTGCATCCCGTTGGGTGGGACAACTATGTAACACCTCTAAAGCTGACATTGCACAAGGGGTTTGGGCCAAGTCTTCAACAACAGAGTAGTTTGAAGTAGCTCTAGCATTAGGGTTATGCAAGTTCTTCTTAAAGACACCTTTCAATATCTTAGGCATAGTTTCAGTGGGCTTCTCGATCGTGAGAGGGTTAGAAGTTTCACCTATAGAATTACCCTTCTCAAAAGTCTCTTTTTCATAGTTTTTATTCCTAGTCTGTAGAAAAGTCAAAGATTGAACCATCTTGATATAATTAGGGTCAAAAGCATTTGGAAGGCCCCCTACTACATTAGAAGCTAAAGCAAAATTTTTCCCTTGGGGAAATGGACCCTTCAAGACAGCCGGTTGTTGAGCTTTTAGCAGCTTCTGGGCTTGTTCCATAAGGGGAAAAAGATGGCTGAGGTGATCCTCATGGCACAACTTACATGGGAATTTCACCTTTTTCTTTTCTTTCTTGCCCCCATTAGCACTATTTGCGGGTTTCTGCTTCTTTTGATTTCCCTCCCCTTTCTTTCCTCTCTTCTTCTTCCCATCGGGCTGCTGATTGCCATTCTGAGAGGTCTATGCAAAAACATTTGCATTTTGGGGTGAGGGGGAAGCCTTTGATGCCTCCATCGTATAATTTTTGATAGACAACTGATGGAGCTGTTTGGCCAAAGATTCTATAGTGGGAGAGTTTATGGACCCGACCACACCATCGGCATGGGGTCTAGGCTTAGGTTTCTCTGCATCATGGGTAGGCCTCGATGCCTTAGGAATAATCTCATACAAGATCCCATATTGAGAATAAATCAAATCCAATTGTTGGGCCCTGAGGATAGCTTCTTCCTCATTCGTCACTTCGGAAGTAGATACATCCTTAGATATATAAGGAAATAATGATTTAAGGAACCATTCTAGTAAGAACTCAGGAGGAATAGTGGCTTTAATAAGGCTCTTCTGCCTCCTCCACTCTTGGATGTGATTCAAGATGTGGGTAGCCTTATTCTTCCTAAAGGTATATAACAAGTCCGTTCCGAAATCATATCGGACTGGAAGCTGAAAGTGGCTAAGCAATGCATTAGCCAAGTCCCAAAAAATACTGAACATAGTAGAAGGAAACTCAATGTAACATTTTGTTGCAGTACTCATTAAATTTCTTTGGAACAGACTGAACCTAACTGAATCTTCATTCAACAAATTAGAAGAACACCATAAATGAAAAGTGGTGGCATGAGCCCCAAGATCTTCACCAACTTTGCCTGCGAATTTTGGGATGTCCGATGGAAATTTTGTGGGGACAGGAGGCCAAGAGGGATCATGCCTCACCGGTTCATTCATCAATTTAGACAAATTTGGAAAGTTTAACATTGCCAGGAATGGAATCTTAGGCCAAATCGGAGCACTAAAAGTGCCAGAATGGAGATTAGAGGGACTTGCCCCCAAATTCCCATAAGTGAAGGTGGGGTTTCCCCCTGCCATTGGTTGCGAAGTGGATGCATTACTTTGGAATGGATTCCATCCGTAAGCCACAGGATTATGGGTGGGAGGTGTAGTATAAGAGGTTTCAGTCGACCCAGTCGAAACTAGGGTTTGAAAAATAGGAGCAGGTATCCCTCCGCTAAACAACGAAAAGGGAGAGCTCATGAATGGGGTCAAGATCGGAGTTTGAAAACCTTGCCGATAAGAGGTAGTGTTTCCAAAATGCACTCCTACATAAGAGGGTGATGGGCCTATGTATGCAGTGGATGGGGAAATATGCCCCCCATTCCAAGGAAATCCTTGGACAAAAGTCGAGGATCCTACCGGACTACTCTGGGCAGTGTGTGTGAAGGAGGAAGGAACAATAGGTATACTAGGAATCCCAATAACCATGCCACCAGAAGTACCTACCAGGCTTGTGGGAATTGGTGGTTGAACCACCCGACTCACTTGAGTTAAGGGTGTAGTAGGTATACTAGATCTAGGGGCACTTACCAGGGGAGGCACTTACCGGGGGAGGTAGTACCCCTTCAGCCGGAGTGGCTGAGGTGAAAAAAAAAGAGCTTTCTCCTGTGGTAGACATTATCCTGCCCATAGGGACACCTAACACAGGTGAATCAAAAGGTCGAACCTAGACGATCACATGATCGTTTAAGTTAGTCAAGGGTTTATTAAAATTCCTTGCAAAATTGTCAGCCTGCAAGTATTCTATCTCAACTGTGTTAAAATCATAATGGTTTTCCCTAAGTTTGGTTCACCCGGAACTTCAGTTACTCCTATTTGTTCAAATGAACTGTCTATGTCCAATCTCCACCTTTTAGGTGGAGGTGGAGGTTCCAATGTGATGAGAGGAGGAAGGTTTTGCAACCTTCGTGACCTTCTAATAGGTTGGTCCTCCATGATTGTAAATTTGACAATTCAAACCCTAAGGTTGGATAAACATAGACAAACCACAGAGCAATCACTACAAAAAAATCCTAAAGTCTCAACAGTTAGCAAGGGTAAAAGATATGCTTTCCCGAAGAAAGCTGAAAAACAATTACTTGGCGTCCTTGAAGAGGTTCTTAGGCACAAGCGGAGGAATCACCCACTACCCTCCTACACTTTCAACAAGGGTTACCTTCCAAGACCGTCCAAGGTGAACCAAAAATAGCCTTCCGGTTTACCTATGTATAAACCCTAGATGTCAAGAGACTAGAGGCTACCTTAACTATACCAACAATCTGGGGGGACAGTCGCAAGCCTGATTCATACACATGGGCAGGGTAGCTGAGCCCAAAATTGTGTCTAGGATAGAATCCCCAGATGCGTAAAAATCCTGGTTTACATTTCGATAAGGAATCAGAGGGATATCTCCTCAGTCCAATGCCTCCACGTGGCCTCGTGCTTGACTCCTGTTTGAGAGGACCTTCCCAGATGTTATCGATAAAGAGAAGGGTTTACCTATTGATTGGTCCACTATGTTTAAATTTTAATACTTGTGGGAAGTTTACACTTCCTATCCCACAAGTCTAGCCTAAGCTAGTAGGTGCATGGCCCTAAAAAATAAAAATTACTAATAGACTTTAATTATTTCATTCTCTTTAAGGGCTATTTTTACTCAGAAGTCAAGTGGAGTGAAATACTATGATGTTTTTGACTTGATAAGAAATATAAAAAGCAAAGGTGTATACTTCCAAAGCAAAATATCACTAAAAAATAACAAGCTTCTTTTATTTTTGTAAATGTAAATTGATGAAAATGCAACAATAAAGAGAACACTAAGACTATATTTTTGTATTTTTTTTAGATTATATTTAAAAAACTGAAAATAAAACTACTATATGCAGATCAAATGCAAGAGCTTCTAAATTTTTTCTTTTCAATTTTTAAAATGCTCAAAGACTACTATGCACCTAAATGCACAAAACTTGAGTATGCTTGAATTAAACTAAATGTATAAAGTAATCAAAGTGAAGTAAATAGATTAATAAGACCAAAGATCAACCATCTAGGGAAGACTTGGAACCTTAGCTTCGGCGGACACAATGAAAGAAAATAACTGAGATCAAATAAAGGCAAGTGGAAAACCAATCACTATCTAAAAATAGAATGGGATATACAGTGTCTAGAACCGTGATCACTATTCAGACAACCAATCAATCGAACCTACAACCCAAATAGGAAAATACACCAAGTTTCTAGCAAAAAGACGATCCAAACAATAAGAACTCAAGGGATTTACAAGAAAGCACAAGGTGTGGCCAACAGATTCATCAAACTCATAGTGCAATGCTTATAAGGAAGACCAACCAACAAACAATATTTAAAGAGGGACAGGGACAAGCAAACCCTAGCCCAAAAATTTCAATGCTCAGGCTTGTACGTGACTATGTACAAGGGCAACCTGCTTATTGTATGTGACTATCCTAGAGAGAAACCCACTGCACAAGCCTCTGTACACGACTGTATGCAAGAGAAACCCATGTACATGTGTAAAATTTTCTAATAAAAAGAAAAAATTTCAAGGTCTTCAAACACCACTCTAAGCATGAACCAAGACCGGACACCACACACAGAATCAAGGAAAATACTGGGCAACGGTCAATAGAAATAACCCACAGCAGTTTGGGCTCCCCAACGGAGTCACCAGTTCTGTTGTTCAGGAATAAACACCCTTGTAACCTAGGGTCTGGGGTTACCAATGTACTTCTAAAACTTGCAGACAATCAGCTTTAAAGTACATAAAAGGAATAGGAAGAAATGATGAACTCACCCGATTAACGACGGTTGATCCAAGCTTTCTCTTCTCTCGCTCTGCTTCTCTCCAAAGCTTTCAGGGATGCACCTCCTTCACCTACAAAGAGAAAATTCTCCAAGTACAATCTTATACATGTATATATGACAAGTTAGATGAACAATATATAGAGTGCTTAATCAAAAATATTCATCAAACATGATACGTGAAAGAGACTCAACACAAAGTTGGAAGAAGAATTCTCTTTATTAATAATAGTGAATGAGATAAGTGTACAACTCAATGCCTGAGACAAGGACTCCTCTGCAACCAAATGATTCTGAGTTATTCTGCTCCAAATAATTCTAAAGATATACCACCGACATAACTTTTCTCTCCAAGTATGATTGATTAATGCCCTCCCCAAGGCCTCTATTTATACTTTGGGAAATAGAGCAGTTTCAAAGGTTGAGGAGGTTGAGATAGTTGAGATAGTTAATGATTATGGATCAACCAATATCCATTAATCGTGTTTTATTATTTTTAATGTCGAATGGATGTGTACGCGACTATTGATACTGGCAACCCGCGTATGACACACGAGTTTCTATAAGGGAAACCCGTGTACATATCTATACGTGGGTTGCAATGAGAATAGTCACGTACAGTAAGCGAGTTGTTAAATAAGATAGTCATGTATGTATGCGAGTTTCTATGGAGCTAGTCACATATGGAAATAAACATATAGAAAGGTAAAATGACAAGCTGGTTAGATAGTGAATGCATCTCATGTAATGCCCATCTATAGTGTTTAGGCAACCTTCAATCCATAAGTGTCCTTTTTTGTACCAACATATGAAGTGTTGGCACTCGGATGGAGAAGTGCCATTTGGGTTGATAAAAAAAACCAGAAAAACCTAAAAACAACAAACAGAATCAAACACCAGTAAGATCAAAATGACAAGAAATATCAGAAGACGTAGTAGAAGGACTCCAGTACTATTTGATCTTGTACTGTGCTCCTCATTGCTTGCTGGAATACTTGGCCATAATAGGTATACCAATTTCACAAAAATTCTTCTGTAGTAATATACTCGTCCAAATGCTCCTGCAGTACCTTGTGGGTTTCTGAAAATGTTGTGTATCGATGTCTCAATAGCACAGAAGTCTCTTCTTTTTGTTCCTCTTTCTTGGTCTGCAATTGTGTCTGAAGGTTCGACACGACAGTTTCCAACAGATGGTAAGCTCTTTCTAATGGTTTGTTGATGTCGGTTTCTTTTGCTCCTAGTAAAATTGTTTGTGTTAAATTCCTACATTTGGTTAGGAATTCTACTTGTTCTACTTTAAGTTTCTCTATTTTTTCATGTCTTCTTTGATTTCTTGTTGCAGCTTCTTTAGTAAGGGATTTCATTATTTGTTCTAACTCTCCATCTCTAAGTTTTTGCATGTTGACTGTAGTAGTCGATCCTAGCTGATTAAGGTGGGTAACTGTCAGTACCTGTTGTGTCTGTTGTTGTTCTCTTCTCTTTGTATTTTATTTTTAGAGGGATGGATCACCACTGTTCATGTTGGTATTGATTATGGTTGTTGTTTCTCTAGTTGTTTCTCTGAAGTCGGTGGATTTTCAGTCGGTTGAACTTCCGTTGTGGCAGAGTTAACTTACTGAATTTCATGGGTGGGGCTTGTAGTTGTTTGCACATCTAGTGGTAGTGAATATGGTGGATATGGATTATGAGGGGATTTTGACATTGGTGGTGGTGAAGGTGACGGTGAATGGTCTGGGGTTAATGTTGTTAGGAATATTACACCTTCTATGAACATAAGTTGTTCCTCTAATCTAATTGGTTCAGATCCAGAACAAATAAGTGAACGACAAAGGGTGAAAACCTTCCCTAAATGTTGTAAACACCTGGAATAACACTTGATGATGAACCTGTGTACCTACAGAACATGTCAAACAAATAAGAACATCAAAGATACCAGAACATTATTTACACATCCATACTAGTGACTAAGGAATCTAGTAACATATACATGCAATATCAGTACAACAAATATGTGGGACGAAAATCAGTTTGCATTAAGAAATCAATGAATAAGCTTACAACCATTGGCTTAGTGTTGACAAACTCCTCCATAAGAAAAACACCTCATCCCCGATAGATCCAACTTGCTCTCTTGTGCCCTCCAATGGATTGGTCTAGGTAGTCAATTCAATAGCATAAAATTACCATTTAGTTCTCCCCCTCAACCATGGATGTGAGCTTGTATTTATAAGACTCAAATAGGTAGGTATGGTTGAGAGAATTGTGGTTGAGGTAGCTATAAGATCCTACCAAGAGGGATCTCGACTCCAAGAGGGATCTCGACTCCAACTAACCCAGATTGATAGGGATAAGGGAGGACACGAGGCTCATGTTCTAAAAACCTTGAGAATCCTCTTTTTTTCCAATTTTACCAAGGGTACCACTTATATACCTTTATGACAGAGCAATGTAGGTAAGAACCACTTCAATAACAAATCACATATGCAGTGGAATTGATTCTTCATAATAGGACTCAGGCAGTGCTGAACAAGGTATCACTCATTTGCTAAAGGGAAAAAGTGGTGCTAGGGTTTTTCATGTAGAATTGACATCCAGAGCATGTTTCCACTCCAAGTTTTGGATTTAGGGAAAACATAGGTGTTAAGTATCTCATCACATGTTGGTGACAGGATTTGGGTATAAAAGTTAATGGAGTGGTTGGAAGGGCATTCAACAGCATGGGATCCTAGAATTTTGGTTGCATGTCGACAGGGTTATCGGTTTCTTTAGATTTAGGTTGGTGATTTCTTGATCTAGTGTTACTTGATCATTTCCCTCAAGAACATGTGTTCCCTCATTTGCCTCATTAACCAAAGGGTGTGGGTTATATGGTGCGAATGATGAGATTTGGGCTGTGACAACTATGGATGTTTTGTCAGGGTTTCAGATAAATGAGGATTTGATGACTTCCACAACTTTTGGATGTGGTGATACTTGGTCGGGTTGTTGGGTGAGGATTTGTCAGGAAGAGATGGACTATGTGAGTTGATGCGTGCTGTTGATTTGTTGGGAATTGCGAAATAGATTTGGCAGGTTATTGATAAATTGCTGCAACTCAACATCTTTATCAATTTTTTATTTAATGGTTCCAGGGATTATATCTTTGTAGGGGTTTGGTGATATGAAAACATTCGATTCTGGTGTTATTCTGGTTGGAGATGGTCGTGGGGAATCTGGTGTCAAATCAATAGGATTTATTTTGGGAGGGGTAGCAACTCTTACCTTTTTAGTTCTTCCTTGTTTCAATCCTGCTTCTATGAACTGTTTGAACCGTGTCTCAACAGATACTTTGTTTAGTGAAGCGTCCTCCAAAATTTCAACAGTGGTAGCAAGTAACTCTTCTTCATATTTTGATTCCTCTGAAAGGATGAGTTTTCGCTTCCATTTTCCTTGTGTCTAACTAGATTTCTTCTTCCTTGATGTTGATATCTCCTGATTTATTTTCTTTCAGGTTCTCCTTTGTCATAGCATACTTAGGTCTTTCGGATTGTGTTTCTTCGTCTGTTTGTTCACCCTCCTCCTTCTTCTGTTGCTCAGTTACTGCAAGCGTTTGTTGTGGTTGTGGTATTGTGACAATATAAAGAGGGATTTTCTCTTCTATCAAGCTATCCCTAGAAGTGAATGCACTTATATGAAGGTTCACTTCATAATATTTGTCTTTCTCTTGGTCAATCAAAGGTTCGATAATTGGTTGGTTGGTTTTCTTTTCCATTGCTGGTATCGAAATCTTAGCGTTGGATTGTCGAACCAACTCTTTAAAAATATCATCGATTGATGGGTAATAGTTGAGGGGTTTGGTGTTTTTTGTTTCTCCCTGCATGTACTAGACTGTAGTATGGTCGAGCTCCAGTTGAATGTGTGCCGATGGTGGCATACATCTTCAGATGTTTTAAGGCACCCTCCATCTGGCTATTTAGACTTTTAAATTTTAAAACCAATTTATAATAGTATTTTGGCTTCTTCAAGTTCCTCTGGCTCTCCAGCCATTGAAAACACTTGAAGCACCACATATGAAATCTAGTCGGTTCTAGGAATTGGGGATGTTCGACTAGACACAAGTAGTACATGACGATCCATATGATCAGTGATGGAAACTTGATTATTGCACCTGTTTCTTGGCACTTTTCACAGATACATTTGAGCATGTCACCCACATATTGAGCCCAGTAGTATATTTTCCCTTTTTCGACTATTGTATCTACGGCTTCGAACATGTCGAGCTTTAGGTCGCACCCTCTACCGGTAATAGTTAAACCTGTGGACACTATTTTTGCAACCATTTTGGGTGTGGAAGCTTTGATTTGGCTGATTATCAGTGTTAGTTTTTCAACATTTAAGCTAGCATTATGTTAGGATCTTTTCACTGAGATAATAACAAGCACAGCATGTTAGTTTTTCAACATTTAAGCTAGCATTATGTTAGGATCTTTTCACTGAGAGAATAACAAGCACAGCAATAACATAAGCACATCACATGAGACAAGAGACACAAAGAGTTTTGGTAGGGGAAACCATAAATGGAGAAAACCCCTCAACTTCCTCTAAGATAGTATCACCACAAGATGTGAAACCCAAAACAGTAAGATGACCTCCCAACACAACAGCATCCTTCTGTCTTTTGTCAAGCCAAAGTATTTCCTTCTCCAAAGGTGCACCACACTTGAGAGAGCAAGTGATGTAATTCACAAGTGATAAATAGAGAGACTCTCACTCTCTATTTATATTCTTCCGTTGACTTGAAGTGCACTCAACCATGTAGGCTTAAATTACAATTACTTACTCGATCCTACACCTTAATTAGTGTATAATAACCCAAGTGCCCCGAAACTGTGGGGACTTACCTAATGACTTGACAAGACTTGTTTACATTAATAATCCTCCCGATCGGAACATCGGGGTAAGACAATATGACTCAAATACATAATAGAAACATCCCGGAATAAACATCGGGTTACAATATATAAAATACATATAAGAATACATTCCGAAGTTACATATACATCAACAATCAGGCCTTTGGAGTTGTTTCCTGTCAGAGTTCCAATTAATTTCTCAACTAATCCATCTTTTATACCCGCATGGACAGGTTCTCCTTTGTTAGATAGCTCAGTAAGTTTGTAAATGGTTTCACCGGATATCTCAACAGGTTTGTCAAAGTATAACTTCCCATTGTGATATCAGCTAATGATGAATTTGACAATGGTTTCTTTCACCCCTCCAAAACTCTCCATGAGAAGTGTGTTCCTATAGTTCATAATGGAGCTAGAATTTACTTTGAGCCCTTCCTTTGTCATTTTTGTTTTCTCGTAGGCCCATTTTTTAATCTCTTCCCAGATTCGTGCCCATGAGGTTTCAATTAATTTTTCCTTTTTAATGTTTACAATATTTTTACTAGCGGAGTCACAACAGATTCGAACTCCTTTGCTTTGGAGGTCACGGTTCTGGTCTTCTTTGATGCCATTTTGTTGGTTACAGGGTCTTCTTCTTGAAGAGGGGATTTTCTCTCAAGGTCTGGGTAATTTGGTCCCTCAATTTATTTGTAAAATGATATGAAATATTTGTCCATTGTAGTATTTTATAGGTGGAGCGGATGGTGATCTTGCCGATGGAGGTATTAATGGCGGATTTGATGGTAGAGGATTCTCTATTGAAAGCTCTTTTAATGTGCTCTATTTTTTGTGCTAGAAGGAGGGATTTCCAATGACTATACCCCTATTCAATATTTATTTCAGTGCTAAAAGTTATCTCTCTCTAAAAACATAGTTTCTGCCTAATTTCACCCTATTTTTGTAGCTGTAATTATTATGAAGTGCCACTTTCAAAGATCAGTAAAAGAAAATCGGTAAGTAAATGGGAAATTTTTTATATCAGGTACTAATAGCCCATATAATGGTGTGTACCTATACACTTCCAATGTTCTAATCTAATTCTCTCGTCAAAACTTACGAATTTATGAACTTACCAATATTTAATTTATGTAATTCTTCCACTTGAAAAGTGCTATCTCCAAAATTAAGAATTTATGGAAAATTAAACTCTGATAAATGTTGTTCAGATCAATGACTATACAAAATATAAAAATCAGAAAATTTCCTTGTTACGAGTTCTTGGGCCACTTTTTTCTCCTTCAAGTTTTTAGAAATCGACCTTTCATGCGCCCAAATAGTGGATTTTGGAATTCTTTCATTTCTAAGATTTACTTATTTTTGAATTTGGACTCAAGGAATTAGAGATATCTAGGTGCTTGTATCATTACTGCACCTTAACAATTTGGGCCTCAATCAATCCTCCATTCATGCTCAGGCTGCACACCCTCAAAACCCATTAAATTGGAATTTCTACAAAATATGAGTAGAATGGGTCCGTGTCCCTCAATGGTGATACTGTAGAATCTGTTAATAGCATTGAAATGGAGCAAGTATCATCAATTTGTGATTTAAAGTTCTCATTGTTGGTGTACTTTCAACAAACCTAGGTTAATATCCCTTGTTCGTCAACAAATCCAAAGCTATGGGCCGGATAGAGGAGAACTCTGTCGGTAAGATAACTGTGACGTAGATGAAGTCTCACCCAAGATAGCTTATGGGAAATGCTAGAACCAGGTTTTTGTAGTTATTTTAGGGATTTCACTCTTACAATACCATTAGGTCACTCGACCGAAACCAAGAATTATACTTATGTTTTTATTCATTCATTCAAGATAACCATCCACTGATCCATCGACACATATTGTAGTAATTAAGATAAAGAGTTTAACATATTTTTGACCTATTGGATTTGTGTAAAAGAGTTTATGAGACATATTTAGATTAAATCATTCATGACAAACATGTATTCAACATAAACATAAACATCAAAGATACACAGAGACAAGATATAACGTGGAAACCCATTCGGGAAAAACCACAAAGATGGTCTTCATCTGACATGATAAATAGGTTAGCACCTTTGATATACACAATTGGCTTGCAAAATATTCTTTATATATTCTTAACAATTCATGAATTCTTCTCTCATCTCATGCTCTCTAGTTTTGGTGTCTCTCTCTTTGTCTATCTCTTCTCTTCTTATTTGAATCATCGATCCACACACAACTTGGATCGATTATTTGACTAAGTGACTCTCTCTATGATTGATCCCCCTACACACAGCTTGGGTTTGTACTTTTATAATCTTTTATTCTTTTACAATGCTTGATTCAACCGTCGACTGACTCTCAACTATTAGTTGAAAGGATAAATATCTATTTTAATACATCTCATTACATATCAAAAATAGGAACTATCGGTCAAAAATATAATCATGCTTTATTACTAAAAGAAATATTTTAGAATAAATAACTCTTTCCCCCAAAAACATCGAACTCTCCTTTCCAAATTTCTTTATTCCTCTTCTATCATGACTCCTTCCATCGCGGCTTTTCCTCATCTTGCGACTTTAATATTCATCTTTTTAATCATTATTTTGGTTGTTTCTTCTAGTCATTTCCTAGGGACAACAAGCACACAACACTCACCACTGTCTCATCTTGAGTCACATCAATTTGAAACCTTTTTTAGCGCGACCTCGCTTTGAAAATCCTGAAAGATTTCACAACTTGTTTGGTTTCCTATCACACTTCTTCCTCCGCTATCTTCAATTTTTATACAAGTTCATAACTAATGTGTTCCAAAGTTTTCAAGCGTGTTTACCCCAAGGATTGTCATACCTTTTCATGTATAGGTGGAATGATACCTGTAACTTTCTCTTCCTCTTCTTGAAGTTCTGCAACTTGGTGGGTTCTTTTATGCTGATGCGTTCAAAGTATTTCTACCTACTGCTATAATTTCTTCACATCAACAACCTTGCTCATATTTTCGGTCATTGGAAAATTATTTAGATTTTTCTTTAGTTTATTGAAGTCTACATCAATATGCAACTTCTCTTTAAATTGTTCCAATTATTCATCTTCGATCAAAGCTTCCCATGAATGAGAAACTTGCTCAACCGCTTTGGTACAAATTGACTTTGCCTCTTCGATCTTCGTCGCAACCTCAGTTGTTGCTTTTGTTCGTTCTACCAGTACCTTTAGAGGTGTATTGGGATTCATCTGTAACTCCAGATCCGTGACCTGCTTATTGAGGTTCTCAGAGACTTTGCAAAGTCAAAATACTTTGGATTCTGAAACGTTTCTGCTGTGATACCTTCATCTGTAAAGATGCTACAAGCAAGTGTAACAATTGCATCCAGTTGATGCCCATCCTCTTGCAACATTTTTGCTTGTTGTTTTGTGTTCTGCACCATTTTCTTTAGTTTCTTAACTATTTTGCATGATGTCTTGACCTAATTAAGCAACGCATTCTCTCTAGTCTTCATTTATGCACTAGTACATATGGCTCAAAAGTTCCATGAAATATTTCCACGAATAAGTTAAAATGGTAATTTTCATGGATAAATTGATAAATATTTTGAAAATAAATTGTTATAGCCCCTAATCATTGTCAATATTGTGACGCAAATGACTATTTTTCTCTATAGCTATGAATTTTTGTCTCTATTGCGACAAAGACACACATTCGTCGCTCTAGCGGCGAAACTCTAAACATTTGCAAATCAATGGTCATCACAACAACGGTCATTGAATTTTTCTTATTGTTGAAATTTGACCTTTGTGCATTTTCGTTGTAACTTCCATGATCATTGATCTATAAATATATGTTCTTAAGACATATTTCATCGAATTTTTTGTTGTAGTTGCAACAATTTTTTTTCTTATTTTTTTATCTATGAGTTCAAGAGTCTGGTACTGGTTTAATACATCAATTTTTTTTATCTCCTTTGGTTTTTAGGTTAGTATTTTAAAATTATTTGTCTCCTTTAATGTAGGGTCATACATAAAGTGAGTGTACTGTTTATTTTCTCCTCAATACTATCACATCCAATACCAACATGCCAAGAGATGGACGATTAGGAGGTATTGATTTGAATGTATCATGATAGAGTTATAAATTTTTTAGGGATGGTACATGAGAAATAATGGGTTTTTCTTAGATTAAGGGGTGTTTTAGGTAATTTCAAAATCTGTGTAAAATTCAAGTTTTGCATTGAGGTTTGTGGTTAGTGAACTAATATTTTTCGAATGAGTAAATATTGTTGGAATATTGGACAATACTGAGAGGGGGGGAGGGGAATAAATATTGATAACTTTTTAACAATTTAAACCACTTTAATTTATTCATTAAAACACATTATCAACAAGAACACACATAACACAAATTTGTCATTGAATCCCAATTGGGTAAACCACCAATACTTTATATTACTATAAAATTGTCTTTACAAATAGTTTATGCCTGCTTCTATAGAAAAGGATGGTATTACACCCTATTTAACATCAACTGCTAGAAGGAGGTTATGACCCTCTACTTTATCAGCTGCTACTGAAAGGATGCTATGAAACCCTATTTACCGACTACTAGTAGAAGGATGTTGCTACACCCTATTTACCAGCTGCTACTAGAAGGAGGCTATGATCCCCTGCAGGCATATAGCATGCCCTAGCACCACCCTACCACCCTGGTATATTTTTATCGGACTTCAAGATCTTCTTATGTCTCCCTTGGTCTCTGTTTTACTTGCTGCTCCATTAATCTGGACTATAGAGATGATTTCTCTCACCCATCACTCTATCTATAAATACCTTCTAACACATTTTATGTAAATGTGTCTCTTCACCATTGTGCCTTTTCATTCTTAGATCGTGCCTCTTCATGAAAAAACAATTCTTCATTTTAACAATTCTTTAACTCTATTTAGGTTTATCAATCATACATTTTCACAACAAAATCTTACAATAATTGCGTCTCCACAATGATATTTCCGCAATAGATCATTTCCGAAACCATCCTGAGCCATTAATCCATTGCAGAGTCTTTCCTAACCGTCGATCTAACACACATATTTTGCTCTATAATCATCTTTCTACGGTTTCCTTAGCTTTCCAAAGTTGTCTTTCTACAACAACCTTTCTGCACTGTTGATTTCTTGCGGACTCTTCCTTGGACGTTGATCTGCGATCAGATGCAGATTGCGGATTGTGGATTTGTGTTTTGACTTTTCTCAAAATTTCATTCCATAATTTCCTTTCCAAAACTACGTTTCTGCAAGATACTTTCCGCACCATTGATTTCTTGCGGACTCTTCCCTAACCGTTGATCTTTAGATCAGATGCAAATTGTGGATTGCAAATTGCAGGTTTTCCAAATTTATTAAAATTTCTTCCATGACGTTGATTTCTTGTGGACTCTGTCCTGATCGTCAATCTTAGATCACATGCGGATTATGGATTGCAAGTTTTCCAAATTATTTCCAACTACTTCCGCACTTTCCTTTCCACAATTTTTCATTAGCACCGTCAATCTCTTGCGGAATCTTTCCTCACCGGCGATCTTATGGATTGTGGGTTTTCCAAAAAATTTCAAACTACTTTCGCAGTTCCCTTTTTGCAAAATTTCTTCTACACCATCAATTTCTTATGCAGTCTTTCCTAACTGTTGATCTTGTGGATTGCGGATTGTAGATTGTGGAACCACACTTTCCCATTTTGGACCTCCGCAATTTTCTTCTACAACTTTGTTTCCACATTTCTTCTGAACCGTCGATTTCCTTGCATGTTTATTCCTAATCTTTGATCTATGATCATATGCGAATTGTAGATCTTCACTTTTCTTTCTGCAGAAATCATTCACCATAGTTGATTTCCTTACGGATTCAATCCTAATCGTTGATTTACGATCAAATACAGATTTGTGGATCTTCACTTTTCTTTGTGCAAAAATATTTCACCAACATTGATTTCCTTGGAAATTCAATCCTAACCATTGATCTACGATGAAATGCGGATTTGTGCTATAATGTTGCAAATCTCTCTCGAGGCATAGATCTTCTGCAGACTTTCTTCTAACTATCAGATATGTTCATGTCACCTCTTTAGAAAAGGTATGGGGCCTAACAGGTTGCCCCAGGCTCTAGGCTAGTGACTTCTAGTGGATTCCAAGCACCTATATCCCCTAGAATACCTTTACTCTATGCGTCGAATAACCATAGTGAGGCCAATGCATATAAACACATACAAACTCAAACGCGCTGCCAATTTGGGATAAATCCCAATCATCAAACCAATTGGTACCATTGATCACCTAATAATATTGTTGTTGAGTCTTCGTAATGAATTATTCTACAGATCCTCATCTCCTCTGCCTCTTGCATCAATCAACCGCTACTCATCGAACTACCATCTGCTGGAGATCCTCATCTCCTCTTCCTATTTCATCGATCTATCGCTACTCATCGATTCGAATTTGTAATTCCTTTATATTACACTGATTTTTCCCTATCATCGTGTTTATTGATCATTCCTTTATCATTACTGAACTTTGTTGACATCAATTGACAATCCACATAATGGATCCTTTGTCTTTTACTGAGTTCATCCTGCTACCATGTCTATTGGTTATTCCTTTGTCATTCCTGAACTCCTTTGACATCAATGACAACTGTATTCTCAACGATATCCCCCTTTTTCACTAATGGAAACATCTAAACATTCTCCCCCTTTGACAACAATGACAAAGGATAACCTGGTATGCCATTGATGTACCCATTTTGATATAGGATTTCATGTCTTTCTTATTTCTGACAACTGCCCTTACCAACATATCTCTTCTTTTAATCTCTTTTCTTCTCTTCCCCTTGTTAATCAGATTTGGTGCTAATCATTGCTTGATTAATGATAGTCTCAGTTAGCATCCTCATATTCATTCTTGCGGAAAGTCTTTGAATAACCACCTGAGTGAAAAATTCATAGACTCCCCCTATCATTGTGCTTCCTTCTACTCCATTATTGAGTCTCTCTCAGTTTACTTCAAGCTAATTTTATCCACCATTTCTCTATGTCAACCATGCACCAGTATTATCATTTAACCTTGATCATCTATTTTCTTTGAATAATATAGCTTTCATCATACTTCACCATTAGATACCAATTGAATTTTTTAGATACCAATTGGAATTTTCTGAATTTAACATCCCCCTAAGTATATGATCCCTCCTAATGTTATTTTTGGGGTTCTCTTTATATCATCAAAAGGTATTAGAAAATAATTCTACAATAATCACTATATCCTTATTCATCACCTTCATATTCTTCTTCATCAATGTATTCTTTTACATATCCATCTTGCTCTCCCTCATAATGGATTCCACTTGTATTTATAGCACTATTATGCTCATCATCATCTTTGGAAACTTCACTGATGTTTGAAATTTTCATTTCTTCTAAGTCTTTGAAATATAATTTTATTTTCCAAATTTTTCCATGAAGTACCCTTCCAGCTAGTATTCTATTCCCTTGTTTCTTTGATTCCATACATTGATTTTTTCCCTTGGTTCTGCAATCAATATCTTTGTGACCAAATTTGTGACAGCAATGACAATAACCATAGAACTTTCCTTTATATACATAAACTCTTTGATATTCCTTCTTCTTCCATTGTTCTTTAGCCCCTACAGAATCACTCTTTCTTAGCTTACATTCTCTAGCCATATGTCCATAGTTGTTACACATGTAACATTCTATGCCATATTTTTCAAAAGGTGCATAACAGTTATGGTTACTTACTTTTGGTTTCTTACTAGATGCATTCTTCTTGTAGCCACTAGACTTTTCATATGATCTGCAATTTAGGGCTTTATGACCAAGAATACTACAAGAGTAACAATGACCAAGAAATATCTTTTGGTTTCTACTTGTCATTATTCTTCTAGGCATCATATATGTTCTTTGTAAAAAAGGAGAAGATTTCTTACTTTCCTTCTTCTTGGATGCAACAACATATCTTCTCTCAACTTTTATGGAGGAGGAATATCCTGGCTTCTTTCATTTTCAAAACCTAATCGAAATTTATTATTTGATGATCTTTGGCTACTTAGAATTTCATCAAAGGTGCTTGAGCTATTCTCAAATTTTGACTGAACATATTTTTCATCAAGGTTTTCCTTAAGTAGAATAACTTCTTCTTCAAGTATTTTAAAGCCTTTTCCTTTCTCCTTGAACTCCTCATCAATGGGCTGCTGGTGTTTCAACATTTTTACTTCTTCCTTGAAGTTAGAAACTTCATGTTTTAATATCTTGGCTTCTTTCACGCTATCCATTACTTGTTGTCTTGAATTTTGTAGTTCTTCTTGGAGGGTCTTGACTTCCTCTTCTTTTGATTTCTGCACTTCTTGGTATTTTGACAATTTTTCTTTCAAATAATTGTTTATTATTCTAATTTTTTAAAGTTCCTCAATAGAAGCTAGGATTTCTGCCTTTAGTTCCTCCACTCCTTCAATATCTGAGTCATTTTTTGAAATTACTGTCTCTACGAATAGACTTCCTTCATTTTTCACTTATATTCTCGAACTTAGAAAATATTGCTTCTGTTCTTTGTTCAACTGAGTAAAGTTTCTCCAATTTGATCCATATTTCCTTAGCTGAGAGACATGGTCCTATATTTTCTTTGATAGGTTGAGGTAATCCATCAAGTATAGCCTCCATTTCCCTTGAGTTATTTTTCTTGGATTCTTTTTGAGATGTAGTCCTTATTATTTTTGGTGGGATGTAATCAGAGATTATTGAATTCCATACTGCATACCCTAATGATTGTAAGTATACTCTCATTCTTATACTCCATAATGCATATCCTTTTTTATTAAGTACTGGAGCTCTGTTGGATGAAATCCCTTCTTGTTTATCCATAGTGGTTTTTAATAGGATCTTCCTTCCAGTGGTTTAGACTGTAGTGAAGGATCCTTCTCTAATACCAAGTGTTGGAATATTGGACAATACTGAGAGGGGGGTGAATTAGTATTGATAAATTTTTAACAATTTAAACCACTTTTAATTTATTCGTTAAAACACATGATTAACAAGAACACACATAACACAAATTTATTGTGGAATCCCAATTGGGTAATGTTAGGATTATTAATCCTCCCTTGTCCAGTTTGGTCATATGTCTAAATTGGGAATCCATCCAGTCTATTTATATTCATTAACACCCTTGGGTCCACTTTGCCTAATTGGGGCACATGTTTCAGTTACTAAAGTGTGGGGAACACTAATTGAGGCTCACTGCCACTGATTTCACTTGATTGCATCAGTTTAGGATCCTCCTAGACCAATCCCTACAATTTCGGAGCCACTGGGAGTGATAAAACCAACCAAGGTCAGTTCAGTTCAGTTGATGACTCATGAAGCTAACTTAGGAGTGAGTTACATTTAGTTCTAGTCCTCTACATTCACTAGTGCTAGGTTTACTTGACTGAACTCATGAGGGGCACATTTGTCACCTACCATAGTCATTTAGCCTTAGTCAACACTGAATGTAACACTAGAGTTGTGTTTTAGAACTCCGATGAACTCCGGTTATGATTTAGACAAGGTCAGTTAATGATTGAGTCCTCCGGTAGTGATTTAGACAAGGTCTTAGTTACCTACAATCAAGTAGAGTCTAATCAATTCAAATTTCCTCATGTGGATTGGAATTTCTTGTGGCTATTAAATCCATTGTACTTCATTGTAATTATCTATCTAATTACTCTTTGATTAATGAAAAGCATTCACAGCTGCAAGCCATTTTTGCACTCTTTAATTCTTCAATAACTAAGTAAATTGCGTGATCTATCATGTGAGTTGTGTGTTTGTCCACAGATCTATGTGCTCAATTTAATATGGTATTAGAGCCCCGGTGGAAAAGGCACTTCTCCTCCTCAGATCTCCTACTGGATCATTTTTTGAGCAAAATTGCTCCTTCCAACACTGCACCAGAAGCGGAGAATTTACCACTTGATACCCCAAGCAAAGGAATTGTTGATCCAAGCTTGCTTGATTAACTAAGCTGGGTGTGAAGAAAATTCCCAAAATGTAGGTTGTCCGACCTTACGGTGCCCTTTTTTTGTTTTGTAGGTACAACTTCGAAATGAATTCATCAGTTCCTCTTCTCACCCGATCCTCAGACTATTATGAATGGAAGGTGAAGATGATTGTATTTCTGAATAGACAAGATCTCTTTTGGGTGTCTAATGGATTTGATAGAAATTATTTTGAGAGTGAAAATGATAGGATAAATGTAAAGGATGCAGCTTTTGAAATAATGAAACTGGCTCTTTCTCCTAGCTTGCGCTACATCAGTAGATCTATTAAAGATCCACAGGAACTCTGGACAAGATTGGAAAGAACCTTTAGAATGATTGATGAGGATCATAATAGAACTTTGGAGAGCACATACAGCACCATAAGAATCCTTGATCCAAAAATATCATCCTCCACTCTCTCTGATGAAGTTGTTCAAGATGAAGAACAAGTAGAAGCTTCTACACAGTCAATTCGGATTGAAGACAGTCTCCATGCAGTGACTCCTTCTCCTAATGCTCCAGAAGTTTATGAGATCTCTGATATCTCATCTCCTCATATTGCTAAAACAGAAGAATACATTCAAATCTTTGATATTGAAGAAAAATAATGCTGCACTTCCATGCAAACATTCACCGGTGATTTTTCTTTGAATTATGTGCAAAATTTACCAGTAATTGCTTCCGAAAGTGAAGAGAAATTTGATTTTTATCCCTCTAATGTTGCTGCTGGTGTGAAAATATGTGATACCTTGGATATTTTGGAATAAATATCAGATTACCAGAGTGATACATTTGATCCCCATGACCTAGATTTTCCAGCAAATTCCTGCAGGATTGCATGCACCAAAATTCATAATTTTGAAGAAGAAGAAAGCTGTGCATCCAGCGTCTCGGTTAACCATTTATTTGAATCTGATATTAAAATTATTGGATATGATATGATATTATTTAGATATTATATGATATTTATTGGTTTAATATATCAAATTCATAATATTTTAGTACTGCTTGTAGCTGTTCTCATCAACGGTGTGAAGAAACAAGTACCGCAAGTCTCCTACAAAACTGTTGCTGGGGATTTGATTCCATTTCATAGTTTTGGATTTGTTTTGAACCTGTTTATATCTGATTTAATTCATTATCTGATATTATTTGGTTCATATTTTAAAGTTAAAAATCTTTCAATCATGCTTGTAGCTGCTCTCACCAATTCCGGTGTGAAAAATCAAGTACCGCACTTTCTCTTCAAAACTGCTGATGGGGATTTGGAGTTAGTTTCCTCATATGAGGTTGCTGATATTTTATTATGTGATTAATTATCTATTTCATAAAATATATAAGACTATGGAACTCAAGCATTCGCTCTCAATAGTCCCAATTCTTCTCTACCATTGATCACATGCTCATCTCCTCACAGAACTAGTAATGAGGAAGGTTTTCTGCATCCGCCTAGACACTTGCTCCTAGCACTTGGGGTTGTTCTTACAACCCATGGTTTTCTGTTAATGGATGAAACATATAATTTTCTTGAGTGTTCCTCACATTTTATGAATCCTCAAGAACCTTTTCTCACTTATCAATTGACTTCAGTTGCTCTACATGGGTCCAATATTCATCCAGTAGCTGTCTATATTTCTGATTTGGCTGAGCATATAATTCTTCTTCAAAAGAGGAATATTACTCAATACATAATTATGGATAGGTTCACATGCTATTCGTAAGGATACCTATGCATATAAGAACCAAATTGATCCTTATTCTACCTACTTAATTAGAGGGGGGGGGGGTTCCCATGTGGTTTTTCCCAGCACCTTGTTTTTGAGCAGTTACTTTACTTTAATTTATGTAATGGGTGACCTATGGTCTTAGTTACCAGGGCCCAAAGATTTTCCAAGTTATAATTCAGGGGGGGGTGTTAGGATTATTAATCCTCCCTTGTCCAATTTGGTCATATGTCTAAATCGGGAGTCCATCCAGTCTATTTATAGTCATTAACACCATTGGGTCCACTTGGCCTAATTAGGGCACATGTTTTAGTTACTAAATTGTGGGGAACACTAATTGAGGCTCACTTCCACTGATTGCACTTGATTGCATCATTTTAGGAGCCTCCTATACCAATCCCTACAATTTAGGAGCCACTGGGAGTGCCGAAACCAACCAAGGTCAGTTCAGTTCAGTTGATAACTAGTTAAGCTAAGTTAGGAGTCAGTTACATTCAAGTCTAGTCCTCTACATTCAATTAACACTAGGTTTACTTGACTAAACTCAGGAGGGGCACATTTCTCACCTACCACAGTCAGTTAGCCTTAGTCAACACTAAATGTAACACTTGATTTGTGTTTTAGAACTCTGATGAACTCCGGTTATGGTTTAGACAAGGTCAGTTAACTATTGAGTCCTTCAATAGTGATTTAGACAAGGTCTTAGTTACCTACAGTAAAGTAGAGTCTAATCAATTCGAATTTCCTCATGTGGATTCAAATTGATTATGGTTATTAAAGCCATTATATTTAATCGTAATTATCTATGTAATTACTCTTTGATTAATGAAAAGCATTCACAGCTGCAAGCCATTTTTGCACTATTTCATTCTTCAATAACTGAGTAAATTGTGTGATCTATCATGTGAGTTGTGTGTTTGTCCACAAATCTATGTGCTCAATTTAATAGGTAAACCACCAATAATTTCTATTACTGCAAAATTGTGTTTACAAATAGTTTATGCCTTCTTCTACAAACAAGGATGGTATTACACCCTATTTACCAGCAACTATTGGAAGGATTCTACGACCCACTGATTTATCAGCTGCTACTGAAAGGATTCTACAACACCCTGTTTACCAGCTACTACTGGAAGGACACTGCTACACTATATTTACTAGCTACTACTGGAAGGAGACTACGATCCCCTACAGGCATATAGCCTGCCCTAGCACTAACCTACCACCATGGTATGTTTTTATCAGACTTTAAGATCTTCTTATGTCTCCCTTGGTATCTTTTTTACTTGCTTCTACATTGATCTAGACTACAGAGATGATTTCTCTCACTCATCACTCTGTCTATAAATACCTTCTAACACATTTTTTGTGAATGTGTCTCTTCACCATTGCACCTTTTCATTCTTAGATCATGCCTCTTCATGAAAAATCAATTCTTCATTTGAACAATTCTTTAACTCTATTTAGGTTTATCAGTCATATCTTTTTGCAACAAAATATTACCATAATTGACTCTCCACAATGATTTTTACATAATAGATAATTTTGCAACCATCCTGAGTTGTTGATCCATTGTAGACTCTTTCATGTCCATTGATCTAACACACAGATTTACCTCTGTAATAATCTTTCTATAGTTTCCTTAAATTTACACAATTTTCTTTCCACAACAACCTTTCCGCACTGTTGATTTCTTGAAGACTCTTCCCTGATCGTTGATCTGCGATCAGATGCAGATTATGGATTTTCATTTTGACTTTTCTCAAAATGTCCTTCTGCAATTTCCTTTCTAAAATTACCTTTCCACAATATACTTTCCACACCGTTTATTTCCTACAGAATCTTCCCTAGACATTGATATTTAGATCATATGCAGATTGCGTATTGCAAGTTTTCCAAATTTCTTAAAAGTACTTCCGCAAATTGATTTTCACAATATTTCTTCCGCACCGTTGATTTATTGCAGACTCTGTCCTGATCAATGATCTTAGATCAGATGCGAATTGTGGATTGCGGGTTTTCCAAATTAGTTCAAACTAATTCCACAATTTTCTTTCCACAATTTTTCTTTCGCACCGTCAATATCTTGTGGAATATTTCCTCAACGTCAATCTTATGGATTGTTGGTTTTCCAATTTTGTTCAAAATACTTCCGCAATTCCCTTTCTGCAAAAATTCTTCCACACCATCGGTTTCTTACAGAGTCTTTATTGACCGTTGATCTTGCAGATTGTGGATTGCGAAACCACACTTTCCCATTTTGGACCTCCACAGTTTTCTTTCGCAACTTTGTTTGTGCATTTCTTCTGAACCGTTGATTTCCTTAGAGGTCTATTCCTAACCGTTGATCTATGATCAAATGTGAATTACAGATTTTCACTTTTCTTTGTGCGAAAATAATTCACCACAATTGATTTACAATCAAATGTGGATTTGTGGATATTCACTTTTCTTTATGTGGAAATAATTCACAACCATTTATTTCCTTGTGGATTCAATCCTAACCATTGATCTATGATCAAATGCATATTTGTGCTATAGTGTTGCGGATCGCTCTATATCCGTAGATCTTCTGCGGACTTTCTTCTAACCATCGGATATGTTCATGTCGGCTCTTCCAAAAAGGTATGGGGCCTGATAGGTCATCTCAGGATCTAGGATGGTGACTTCTAGTAGAGTCCAAGCACCTAGAGACCCCAAAATACCTTTTATCTACATGTTGAATAACCATAGCGAGGCCAGTGCATATAAACACATACAAAATCAAACTCACTGCCAATGTGGGATAAATTCCAATCGTCAAATCAATATGTACCATTGATCACCTGATCATATGGTTGTTGAGTCTTCGTAATGAATCTTGTTGTAGATCCTCATCTCCTCTGTTTCTTGCATCGATCGACTGCTACTCATCGAACTACCATATGCTCCATATCCTCATCTCTTCTGCTTCTTGCATCGATCGACCGCTACTCACGAACTACCATCCAAATTTGTAATTCTTTTGTCTTACACTGAGTTTTCTCTGTCATCATGTTTTACTCATTATTCCTTTTTATTGCTGAACTCTTTTGACATAATTTGGAAATACACGTAATGGATCCTTTTTATTTTACTGATTTCATCTTGATACCATGTCTATTGGTTATTCCTTTGTCATTCCTGAACTCCTTTGACATCAATGAAAACTATATTCTAAACAAATATAATGTCATTTGGACTTGTCTCTTAATCATTGTTTGATTTAAAAGATATGAATATGAATTAATTAGGGAAACAAGATCATTGCTTTTGAAATGTTTTATTTGTTTAGTTTCTTATTTATAGAGGGTTAAACTAGAATCTGATAATATCCTATGTGAAAAAATGTTTAAAAATTGTGATCCCATGTGCTTGTGAGAAATCATGTTTCCTAACTTGGGATAACATAACTGTTGGGGGGGATTGAAATTTTATAACTAAATATAAAAATATAGTGGTTGGTGGTAAGAATAGACCCCCATACTAACTTATTCCTTAATAATTTGGAAAGGAGGGGTATTGTTTGTGATATGTAACATGTTGAAG